>ULGV01000003.1:488099-690823 GCA_900519065.1 Yarrowia hollandica | reverse complement strand
AAAAAAAAAAAAAAAAAAAATGAAAATCAATGAAAATCGATATTTTACATTGTGACCTTAACTCATTTAAGGTTTTGTCTCCCTCATCAGTTTTGGTGGTCCAAAAACGTACTTTTCCGGCATCAAATTGATCGGAAAGTTTACTGTGTATACAAAACATCGTTAATAGCTCGTCTATTGATTTTCTAACGAATTGCTTTCAAACTACATCAACTACAGTCACTCTTTTTAATTGACAAACTCTAATTTCCGGTTACAGACTACATCTAAATCTTGGAGAGGTTGACTCCCTCAACGGCGGAGTCGGAAACGAACCAGAAAACGGGGCCAGTGGCGACCTTGTTGACCATGGCAGAGGGGAGAGTGGGCTCGGGCTCCTCGAAGATCTGCTTGAGAACAGGGGCCTTTCCGGCTCCCTCGGCGACGAAAGCGATAGCCTTGGCAGCCTTGAGGACGGGGAAGGTGATGGTAATTCGTCGAGGAGGGGGCTTGGGGGAGTCCTCGATGGTAGCGACGAACTTGGTCTCTTCCTTGAGCAGAGCGTGGCCAGGGAACAGAGAGCAGGTGTGTCCGTCAGGGCCACATCCCAGGAGGATGAGGTCCAAGACAGGCACTCCCTGGGCGTTGGCGGGGACATTGTCGACAATCTGGGCCTGGTAATCCTTGGCCACCTCGTCGGACTGCTCCAGCAGAGCCTCCTTTACGGTGAAGACCTGTGGTTGCTGGTCCTTGGGGATGTGATCGAGCAGGTCCTTCTTGAGCAGGCCGTAGTTGGAGTCGGCGTCGTCGAGCTTGACGAGTCGCTCATCGGAGAAGAAAATCTTCCACTTGGGGAACTTGGTTTCCGAGTTGTTGACCAGACCCTTTCGGAGAGCAGACACCAGGGAGCCTCCAGAGACGGCAACGTGGAAGGAGCCGGTAGCGGCAATTGACTCGTTCTGCAGTCGGATGATTTCGGCGGCGGCGGCCTCGGCGACCAGCTGCGATTCGTTCTTGGCGATGACCTTGGGCATTGTTATTTTTTCTTGTGTCTGATGTGTTGGGTGTCAAGCAGGTACAGGTTGCGTGTGATATTAGTTTCATATGTATGTCCGCCTGTAATCAAAGTTTGATCTGGGTTTTTCAGAGCAATGAGCAATGGATGCTAGTTTTCTATACAAATATTAGTAAGCGGGGTTTGCGCTGCGGCCTTTGAGCAGGGCTAGTACGACTGCACTTGTGCCCGGGAGGATTAGAAGACTTTCCCCTGGGCTCTCGTTAGCTCACCCAACAGCAGCACAACGCACCAGTGTGGCATGACCGGCTAATTTATTTTAGGGTGGTTTTAGGCAAGCGTTTTTTTGTTTTTTTTAATAAGAGTAGAGTAATTATGAAAAGAATTGAGGCTGAAGCAAAAGAGGAAGGGGGGTGAAGGGTGCTGTGAAAAGGGAGTGTTTTTTTATGTGTATATCTACGGAGACAATTCCCAATATTTATATTGGGAAAGGCCCCGCTCTCTGCGTTAGACTCCATGACGTCATGTCTGCAGAAAGCGGGGGGGGCTCAATTAGTCGGTTTCAATAATCCAGTCCAAGACCGTATATGAATACGACTGCCGAGGATGGCGTCTAGGTATAGTGCCTGCACCAATGATATAAAGCCGATATACTAGTGCTAGGTATTGTTGTTGCCTCCGGGGGCGATAAAAAGACGCCCTGCATGCACCCCTCTGTCTCTTCACAATGTCTAAACACGACCGCGAGCAGCATGCGCTGTATCTCAAGGACCAGATTCAAAGCCTGGAGGAGGCGATTCCCACCCAGCAAGACGAGGTGGATAGCAACCAGGAATACTACGATGAGGCAATTGAAAAAGTCGAGCAAGCTCAAGCTGAGGCCGATGGCTACAGGAGCCATTTGGACGAGGCTGTGGCTCGCTTAGAGGGCAGTCAGGAGGAGCTTGACGAGTATCGCAGGGAGCTACGAGAGCTTGAAGGCGAGAGCAAGAGGGCCAAGGTGGCCGGTGAAGATGACGATGACGATGATGAAGAGGATGAAGGCAATGAGGAGGAGGGAGATGAGGGAGAAGACGAAGACGAAGACGAAGAAGATGTGGAGGAGGATATTGAGGGTGCCTCTGTGATCAAATTTTAGGCAATTATAGATGTAATAGTATGAATGAAGAGATGAAACTGAATTGACCCTCAAAAGTAGCCAAAATCGTACCAATTGCTTCGCTGCAATCTCGCTACAGTACCTGCTGTCCCTTCATTATCCACGATAAGGTTCACCGTGTGGCAGACTGTGCATAACAAGAAGAGCGGCCATGAACCTTCAATTCAACATTCAACAGGCAAAAAGATATTACATGAAACGTGAACCTATCCAGAGACGACTTTTCTCATTATTTATTTTTTTTGATCAAAACCGTTAGTAATATCTCGGTTATACTTACTTTGGCTTCACGTGCACCATCGTGTCCTATTTTCAACGCACTGGCCCACGTTGTGTCTACATGCACCCCACATCCCAAAGAGGATGTCAATGAGGCCGAACTTGAGAGAAAGAGAAAATGAGTGTTGTTAAAATGTCTTCATTTCCAGGCATCGACTGTACTTTTGAGACGATAATCACACACAAGTACCCCTCCTCCAATAACATCCACGGCATACACTCTACAACATGGGATGTGTACCTTCGAAGCCCGAGTCTGGAGAGGCCCAGAACCGGCATCTTTTGATTGAACAGAATATCCGGTTTGAGGTCGGAAGAAGAAACAGCTCGCGGTCGTTTGACAACCCCCAGACAACCAAGCTACTGCTTTTAGGAGCCGGTGAGTCTGGAAAGTCCACCATTCTCAAGCAGATGAAACTCATCCATGGCCAGGGCTTCACTCAGCAGGAACGTAGCCTATATGCTCAAGTCATGTGGGATCAGGCTTTCTCTCAGATGATGGAGATTTTGCGGCAGGCCCGTTTTCTCGGCATTTCTCTGGACTGTGACGACCCGGACAACCCTCTCAACCGCCAGATGGTACTGCTGACCGAGTCTGGATCCCGCAACGCCGAGTCTGCCATGCCAGACTGGGACGCACTGTTTGAAGACCTCAAAAGCCAGCGCATGTTCATGGAGGAAGAAAAGTTGCCAATGTTTTACACAGACTCGCAGCCCCAGTTTGCCGACACGGACTTTAATGTGCCGGCAGACGAGCGTCCGCTAATTGCACAGGCCATTTCAGATCTCTGGACCCTAGATACAGGCGTCAAACGGTGCTTTGCACGATCAAACGAGTACCAGCTCGAAGACTCGGCCTCCTACTACTTTGATAATGTACATAAACTTGCAGATGCCGACTACCTGGCCTCCAACGAAGACATTATCAGAGGAAGAATCAAGACCACGGGAGTTTCGGAACACCCGTTCATGGTCGGCGGACAGCCGCTCACCATTATCGATGTGGGTGGCCAGCGAAGCGAGCGTAAGAAATGGATTCATTGTTTCGAAGATGTCGATTCAGTGCTATTTGTTGCTGCTCTGTCAGAGTACGACCAGGCTCTGTATGAAGACTCTAGCGTGAACCGAATGCAGGAGTCCATCAACCTATTTGACAACATTTGCAACTCCAAGTGGTTCATTAACACACCCATCATTCTGTTTCTCAACAAGTGCGATTTGGTCGAGGCTAAGATGAAGAAGTCGCCAGTGCGGAAATACTTCCCCAGCTTCAATGGCCCCAACGAAGACAGTGCTGTCAAGGGCTTTTTCAAGAATTTGTTTCTGGCCCAAAACAAGTGTGGACCGTCCAAGGAGTTTTACGTCCATTTTACCTGTGCCACGGACACGGATAATATGCGGTTTGTCATGGCCGCAGTGACAGACATTGTGCTCTCGGCCCAGTTAAGAGAGACGGGTATTTTTTGATTTGGTGGGGGATATATGGAGGACATTATTGGATTTGTATAAGATTTGTATAAGAGAACATGTAAGATTAATTTTTGTAAAGTTGTGTGTATAGATACCCAAGTAAACTACCAGTAAATATGCATTCCCAACTAATACCCCAAAAGGGGATCCTGAGAACCACCATATTCAAGGCCAAACAGTCTGTAGGTTTTTTTGTTGTTTTTTAGTGTCACGTGACTCATTTCTGATATCTTCAAATCTTCACTCCTGGGTACCAGCTGTATAAATAATCACTCACTCATGCCCATCACCATGTCTACTAGGCTTCGGAGTTGGAGGCATATTACACAAATTCTGCATGTCGGAACACAACATTTCGAGGGCTGAACACGTCAGTTTAAAGGGGTCCAAAACTGTACAATTTTTTCCCCCGAAAAACACAAATCACCAAAACAGGAAATTTCGGCCCCAATTGAGCACTTTTCACCCATACACAACCTCTCCCCACCGTTCTACCCTCCTACGCCCCTACTCCACCCAATCACAGCCCAGCATGTTCAGGTTAGGGAATATCCCAAACAGCCAAACCTAAAGTGCACACATCCCAGCACATTAGCAAAGTGAAGAAAGCCTCGAGCCAAGTCTGACGATAGAAGCCCAGAAAAAATCATGATCCGAACCGTCGCCCGATCCACCCGCCTGGCCCGACCCGCCACCCGAGTCAACTACTCTACCGCCCCCCACCCCGTGGCCGTGCCCCCCAACCCCACCAAGATTCAGCCCGTAGCCACCACCTCCTCTGCCCAGGCCGTTGAGGCCGCTGCTGCTTCTAACGTTTCTAACGCCGCCAACAACGCCGCCAACAACGTGTCCAACGCTGCTTCCAACGTGTCCAACGCCGCCTCTGGAGCCGCCACCGGCGCCCAGGCCACCGCCAAGGCTGCTCAGGCCGGAGCCACCATGGGCTCTTCCGCCCAGAAGCTCAAGCCCCGAAAGAAGTCCAGTGTCCGAGGAACCCTGCTCGGTTTCCTGCTCGGAACCACCATCACCGGCTTTGGCGCCTACTCGTACCTGGTGGACCAGTACCGACAGGCCAACAACGTGATCATCGCTGATGTCATTGCTCTCAACGCTTCCATCCGAACCCTCGAGGAGCAGGTCAAGCAGCTGCAGCTGAAGAAGGAGTAAAAGGACAGAATGCCATGTGGATAAATAGAGGGCGTAGCCCAATGGATTGATGAAAAGAGATTGGCCGAGCCGAGTTCCGAGTGCGTAGCACGAGGTTCGGATACAATGACCTTCAGTGTAACTGTGCGAGGTTTGACCGTAGGACTGTAGCACGAGGTTTGCGTGTATTGTGTAGCTGTGTAGATGAGTGTGATGAGTCGACCCTTCGGAACAGTATCTCGAGGCACTTAATTTGAGAATGCCTGAGCTGATGAGGTTATTGAGTCCATAGTTCTCTACTCGTACTCTCCTTTTGGAGTTTTTTCTTCTTACTCAATGAATGTAAACGTTTCCTATATCCAGCTGTAAAGTGTTGCGAATGAACTCCGAACTTCAGAGCCATGCTTCCACAATTTTGTCTGCTTCACCATTTACATTTTTACTCCTGGTAATTTTACTTTGTTATTACTGGTACTTCTTTTATTTCTTTACATAACATCTAATTATTAACGCCTGAAAAAATCCAACAAGTCACGTTTCACCTTACGGCCCACCTCTTTAGTGGTCTCCTTGTCTCTATCTCGGCCCTTTTTCGTTCCCCTCTCAGTGCCTGCCTGAACCTCATACTTGGACCGCTTCTTGTTGCGGCACGAAATGGTGTCTTTCATGTACCGCGGCATGGAGGCCGTACTCTTGAAGGTGTAGTTGGTCTTGTTGCCGTAGGGACCCCAGCCACTGTCACCCAAATGGATACTTCCTCCATACTCCAGCATGTTGGCGGGCGAAAAGGACTCCGCCAGATCAGGGGACCGGTACACGTGGCTCAAAAACAGCGAGTTTTCGAGATGCGAGCCTAGATCGACCTCCATTGGGTCAATTTCGGGTTTGTGTCGTCTGGGAACCTTGGATCCCGACCCTGGCGACGGGAAAAAGGTATTTTCCGAATGCTCCCCTGTCAGTGGTTCGTAGATACGCAGGTCTTCCACCGGATGGAATGTGACGCTTCTGATGGTCGAGTGTTCTCGTTCTTCGGGGGCGTCTTGTTCGAAACGAAGCTGACTTCGGTACTGGTCCATGATGGATTGGGAAGCGCTAGTTTGCCGCAAATCCGAAGGCTTCACCATGCAGATACTAGTAGGTCCTGGATCGTGGTCCAAGTGGACGTGACTCATCGCCTGGGCCACAGAGTCGACTCCATTACCTTGGGGTTCGTCCTCAGGACTCGCCATCCTTTGTGCCGTTGTCATAACTGCACTTCCGTCCCATCTTGTGGTAGTTAGAGAGGGCTGGTTGATCGGGGCCGAGTTTAACAAGGGTTTTGATTTGTACACAGATTCGGCCGTTTTGCAGTTGAGCCTATTGTTCGACGGCCGCAGAACTCCTAGTGGGATCATTTCGGGCTGTTCGTAGTGCTCATGATCGAAGGCGGACCGATAGGATGTCATTGTAGCATTGTCCATCTAGACAGTATCTGGTATCGGGCGGTATCGAGTGAAATCAGATAAGTATCAAACAGGTATCGAATAGGTATGGGGCGGGTATCTAGCAGGTATCTAGCAAGTATGGCTTGTGTGTTTGTAGCAAGTTGTTGAAGGGTATGTATTGGGTGTTTTTTAGCGACTGACTTCAAAGAGTACAAATTGTATTAGGTTGGTGGTTGCTTAAGGTAAGGTGAGGGGAGGAGAGCTAAACGAGTCGAGTGTGGAGAGTGCGTGTGGGGTAAATATTTTTACGTCGTTTGAAACACATTTTGAAACACACTAGTATTACAAGCCCAGGCACAGTGGATTAGTGAGTCATTGTGGGATATGAAGACAAGGTGGTTGTTTTTATAATTGTGTTTTGGGGGTATTTCCACTATCCGGTGTTCATGTGGTGTTGTAACTGCGTCTAATTATTACTTAACAAGATCACAGATTTTTCCTATGTTCTTAAGTGCTATGTATCATACAGTACGCATTGTACGCATTCACCGTAAAAAACATTGGTTTGCTATTATACAGCCGTTACCCCAGAAAAATATACAGTAAAACAGTCTCATTCAAACTCGGCTTTTGGCTTAAAAAGCGATCACCTGACTGTGGCACCATTCTGAGAGGGAGGATCTACATTACGCTGTCTAACAATGTCTTTATGACGATCTTTAGATCATTAACAGACAGGAAATCAAAGCAATTAACAGGAAAAAGGAGAAAATCATACATCTTTGTAATTAACAAGACTCGGGTGATCCATTGGTGTGGTTTTTTTCCCAAAATTCCTACTATTTCTAGCCCATAAATGCCTCCTATGAATTGATAGGCGAGAAGATTTACTTCGACCCGACGCTAAACGAGCTGCTCAAAAAAGTCTGGAAGTACAAAGGCATGTGATTCAACTCAAACAAGGCTTCCACAGTCCCCTAGCGCCGTTCGTATACCAATTGAGCATGTCTCGAAAGTTGTCAACTTGTACTGTAGCTAGTTGTACTTTATTCTTGAGGAGATCATAAATGTCGGAAAAGACGGTACACACTAAATGCCGATGTCTTTTATAGCCGATGACTTGAAATAATCAAACCATTTAACTGGTTTTTAGCAACTCTCGCTTGTATGGCTTTCCAGTTCATTTACCCCACTGTCTTCCGTCGATCTACAGATCGTCGTTTTTTCTACAAGCACTCAAAAAAAAAGCACCAACCACCCTGTTTGGGACAAGAATCACATGAATCAATACCACCACTATTAGGACCCCGCTGTTCCTATTTATTAACTTACACGGGGGGATTTCTGAGACATTGGCCTAATGTAGATATGCCCCTACAGTATTAGGTTGAAATGAGACGCACGCGCGGAGAAAACTGAAGTTGTCAAATGACACCAGGTTCTAATCTCTGGCTGTTTACACTGTAGTAAGCGAAGTGAAGGGTCTCTCTTCTGTGATTGACAGATCTACAAGATCAATGAGCATAGAAACAGCATTTAGTAACAGAAAGGCGACCCCATCACCCGACTATACTATACAAGACATGAACTAGCCCCCACTACGTTCCAAAATTAATGGTCATCTGCAGATGTTAGTCCGGGGCCAACGGTCTCATTTTACTATCTTTTTAGTCTGTTTTTGGGCCTCTTTTGGCAGCCTGGTTTTGGGTTGTTAATTACTCCTTGTGGGGTGCATACCAGATGCGTATAAAGTACAGTATTGAGACAGACCGGTTTATGGGTGATTGCGCGATAGTTGCAAACGATAAAAGTGTCCATTTTTGGTATTTTTTGCGAGGCAGATTTGGTGGTTCTGTTTGTTTTTGCAAAATATTTCGTCAGGCGTTTGATAGACTCCGTTTTGATAGAGCCGGTACAAGTAAAGGGGTGTAATGAAATCCACCTTCCCTGGATTTGGCATGTCCATGGAAATTGTTATAGTCCCTAAATTATCCCAATATTTTATACACTCCACTTCAAGTAATTCACAGGTCATCCCCTGCGGCTTCATGTCGATCGTATTGTAGATCTATACGACTTTGCTTCTCGAAACAAGACAAAAGTCGGTGATAACTCGAGAAATACTGGTCCCACGGTCCTGGACAGTTGACACAAAGACTCACACGATGTCTTATTCCCCCCTTCCTGCTTTTCGCTTACCATGTACCGTTTCTCCACCCTATATAGCATTGAGACATGGGGATGTATAGAAGATGCTGCACAAGCGAGTAAACGGGCATATATATAGTCTAGCCGTTGGCTGAGCTTCTTCATTAACTACAACATGAATCTCACATTTGGACAGGTCATTGCCTACATCTACTCCATGTTCTTTGGCCAGGTGGCTGCGACTGTTTCGAAAACCAAAATCCCAGCCACCCAAGATCTATACGACTTTGCAGCGAAGTTTTCTAGAATCGCCAACATTGCCTATTGCGTCAATGCCCCCATTACGCCGTTGCGAACTGATTTTAAATGTGGAGAAAGTTGTCGGTATTTCCCTAACATGACGTTGGACTCGGTGTTTGGCGGAGACTTTTACTCTACTTCAATCACAGGCTATATTGCCCGCGACCACTCGAAAAAAGAAAAATACATTGTGTTCCGAGGCACCTTTAGTATTCCTGACGCTGTTACCGATCTCCAGTTTCAAAACTCGCCCTGGCTGGTACAACTGCCTAAACACCTGATTCCCACCAAGCTTGATTTTCAACAGAAAGGGGCTGTTCATCCGGAGCTTCGGGTTGAAAATAGAGGGCTGGATAATCTGGAGGCCCGAGCTCCCATCGTTGAAGACCCTCGGCTTGTCCCTAACAAAACCAAAGATTGCAAGAACTGTATGATCCACGACGGTTTCGCTCAGTCCTTCAACGAGACTATGGGTAATGCTGGACCTCAAATTGAAAAGTTTCTGAACAATAACACCGACTATAAAATGTATGTGACTGGACACTCGCTGGGGGCTGCTCAAGCACTCCTTTTTGCTACCCACTTCAAGTTGTTGGGACACGACCCTACACTCATCAACTATGGTCAACCAAGAGTGGGAAACCCAGCATTTGCAGCCTACATTAGCCAGCTGTGGTTTAACGATACAGGTCTGGTTGTGGATGAGAACCGACGACTCTACCGAATGACACACTGGAATGACGTCGTGGTAGGAGCGCCTGATTGGATGAACTATACTCACTCTATTGGAGAGGTGTACATTGACGAAGAAAAGGTGCACCCAAAATTGGACAAGGTGTCCGTGTGCGAAGGAGGTGAAAATGAGGCTTGTCATCGGGGAACCTTCAACTTGTGGTCCAGAATCAATCTGCTTCAAAACCATTTGGCATACATTTACTACATTGGTTATTGTGCTTTGAACATTGGTCGACGAGACGTGCTATCCATGCCTAAGTATCACGGAAACTTTTCCTACCAGCATAGAACTGAGCCCGGATACGAAGGAAAGGATCTTGCGGAACTCACCAAACTTGCAACTACAAACTAACCTATTTAATACCCTCTTCCGACTTCGGGAACTGATATAATTCCAGAAGTGTATGCTACAGTACCGGTAGCTATATCGAATAATCTTCATTCATAATTGAAACAGTATCTCTTCTTTTTTCAACAGTAAAGTGCAGATTAACAATGTCAATAAGTCACATTCATAACATGTTAAATGTTCTGCCGAGGTATATCATTAATAAATTGTGTAATCATAAACCACCTTCAATAACAATGGTGTTCAAATTTCACCATACTCCAAAAAATCACATTCTTCTTCACCGCAAATATAATAAATTCGATTTATTTTACTCGTTATTCATAATTACCAAGCAAAAAACTCCTCTTGAAAACAGTACTCAACTAAACTCAAGTAATTATTGAGTTTAATCGTCAAAACATAACAAACATATACAGTAGTACCAGTACAGTAACTTCAACGTGACCTAATTCTTCGCCAAAAAACAACAAAATACATTGATTATTTATCTTGTAGACACCTATGCTGGCGCCTACGTAAATTACCATACATTTTTATAACAAAAATGATCACTTATGAACTACGAGTATCAAAACTGATGAGTTTAGTAACACCTTGTCTTTAGGATTATACCCCACATCTCACAAAGAAATACAAGTACAGCAGCTACTCGAACCAATGTAAACTATCTCCATATCTTTTGTTTTATTATACACATCCACACCTATATTAATAATACACACTGTTAACTAGTTCAAATTTCCAACCCACTCCCACACTCGAGTAACCTCTCCTCGGAACTCCTTGGTCTGAGAGTCCACATTGGCGTTCTGCTCCACAACATCAGACACCTTTTTCCACAGAGCCTCCTTTCGCTTGGATGTGGTGGTGTCTGCAAGCAGCTCGTCTCGCAGCTGAGGCACAGGGAGGAATCGGGGACCTCCAATTCCGCTGCTGTCGGAGTCGTGCACTCGAGCCTGCTCCACCATTCTATCGTTGACCAACTTCGCAAGCTCGGCCACCTGCTGCTCCTCTCGCTTAAGCTGGTTGAACCACTCCTTGCCGACAATGGCAGCCGACACGGCGATCAGAAACCCGAGAATATAGAACTGATTTTGAGCCAGCCATCCTCGAACAAACTTGTCGCACTTGCATCGGAGGGTGAAGTAGGCGTCGGAGACGGACTGGTACGTCTCCTGTGTAACCACGACGTCCTCGTAGTAGACTTCCGGTTCTCCTTCAACCAGTCGCGTTGCTCGCTGGGATTCACTGACACGAATTGATCCGATCTGAGTTAGTATTAGTTCACTGTTTCCTTCTTCAACACAAACAAACCTTACAATAATATCTTCTTGCTCACCGACGGCCTTCATGGCCTGCGCCCACACCTTGTCGTCAAAGGCGTGCACGTTCTTTTTTCCGTAGTTGTACAGTTCGTCGTAGGTGAACTCTGTCTTGATCTGCGCATCGAAACCAGTGGCCTCCGACTCAGGAGATCCACACTCGGCGTAAGAGTTTTGCAGCCGCAAGTAGTCCAGAATCTGCTGAGCAACAGACACAATTCGGGTATCGTAGACACACTTGGGGGCGAGAGGCAGGAAGCCGTTGAAAGACAGAGGGTGGGCCTCTGCGACAAAGCCCTCGTTACACTCTAGCTCAAAGCCCCGGTAACACTCGGCATTGACGGGACAAGGAGTGCAGGGAGGAATGACCTCGCTCCAGAAATCAATGAACTCGTCGTACTTGGAGAGCACCTGGGCATGCTCGCCGGTACCACAGTAACCGACAGCAAACTTCTCCTTTCGGTACCAGCCTCCGGCAATGACAAGTCCAGAAATGAGAGCACCAATGGTCAGCACCTTGATGAGGTTGAAAATGATGGCCTTGAAATCAATCTTAGACAGTACAGAGGGCTTCTTGGCCTTGTACACCACGGGCTTGTTTTTGGTCTTGGTCTTGGTGATGCTCTTGCCCTTGGACTTGACATCAGCCTTCTGCTCCTCCTCATCTTCATCCTCGAGCTCCTCCTCCTTTTGCTTTCGGAGCTCATCAGCAAACTGGCTGCTGAGATTGAGCTCGTCCAGACCAGGCATGAAAGACTGTCGGGTGTTTTTGGAAGAAGAGGGGACTGCGACGGGGGGAGTAGCACTCAGCACATCGTCGTCTCGCTCCTCAGGAGACGAAAACATGAATCGGTTAATTCGCGAGTTGGAGGTAGAATGGGGAGGCGACGAAAATTGAGTGGCACCAGAAGAAGGAGTCTGGGAAGTGGTAGAAGTAGATGCCTGCTGGTGAGAGAAGAAGGACGAAGGAGGAGACAGGGAAGGAATGGCGTTGCCTCCAAGTCCTGAAAAGGCCTCGGGAACAGAAGCAAACGTCTGATCCATAGTGAGCTCCTCATCTTCGGCCTTGTGGACCTTTCGAGCACTGGACTCAGCTGCCTCAGACTTTCGCTTTCGCTTCTTGTCGGGAGTGCCGCCAGACTGGAACACGTTCTTGGATGTGAAGGGAGAATCAACATCTTGCTCCTCCTTCTTGACCTTGTGAGGGGTATCGATTTTCTTGTACTCAAAGTCAGCCACGTCGTCTTCCAGCTTCTTGCCGTCAGCGGCCTCGGCATCCTCGAAAGAGAACACCTTTCGTGCGAGCGCCTCTTTTTCCTTTCGCTTCTTCTCCTTTCGCACAGCCTTGGCCTCCTTTTCCTCCTTTGACAGCTTTTTCTTCTTGGGTCGCTCGTCCTCGTTATCGGATCGTTCGGGATCAATCACGGGCTGCGACAGTCGTCGCTTGTTCTTCTTGGGCGACTTTTTGGGCGACGAGTCCACAATAGGCGCAATCAGCTCTGCAACCTCTTGCTCGTCCATCTCCACCACATCCTCTTCATCCACCACGGCGTATCCGGCAGGCGGTCGCACCTGCTTGGGTGCGGCAATGACAGGGATGTCGTCCAGCTCCACCACTTTTCGTACTGCCTGGATCTCCTCCTCTTCTTCTTCCTCCTGCTCCTCCTCAGACTCTGGCTCAGGAGAGGGCTCCTTCGCTTTTCGTGGTCGTCCTCGCTTTCGGGGGGACTCTGTGGTGGCCTTCTTGGAAGCAGCCTTCTTCTTGGGAGATGCCAGAACCTCGTCCAGATCAAGGGGGAGATCCTGCTTGGAAGGTGACCGTCTGGGGGACCGTCTGACCTGGATCTCATCGGGAGCCTGCAGCTCGGGGGTCTTGTTACGGGAGGTCACGCGTCTTTTTGCGGGTGCCCGGGTGGCCTTTTCCTTATCTTCCTTGTCCTTCTTGCCCTCCTTCTTGCTCTTGATCTTGGGCTCCGAGGCATCAATGATACCCTCGCCTCCAGCTTCGCCAATTTCGTTGGCGTACAGCTCGGCTGCGCGCGGGGAGATTTCGTCTCGGAAGACCTTGATCATCTCAGCCTTCTTGCCTGACATGTTGTACTCAATGTCGTGATGAGCAAAGATACGTCTTAGGTCTGCGATTCGCAGTGACTTGGGGTCGAAACCTGGGTTAGTTTGTGTCCGCTGCGATCTTATCTGGAGCTCTCCTGGTAATACTTACCCTCACTCAAGTACTCGTAACTGTCCATGACGCGTCTGATTTGTTGGTATCACACGTCCAAAGTGGCGAGTAGTATAATGTGTGTTTTTGGGTGGCGGATCCGGGGATGGTACGCGGTTGGGGGTAACGGTAACGTGCGATCCGGACGGGGGGCAAAAAAAAATCTCGTTTGCACAAGAAAAAAAGTCGTGGGAAGAATTAGTTCGTAAATCAAAACAAAGGTTTGCAGAAGTGCACGGGGTCTGCACAAATAAACTTTGTAGAGGAATGCGTGTAAACAAGTTGAAGAAAATTATCTACTGGGTGCAACATTTCTGTAGTAATATAGGGGGGCCTGGCAACTGTGTTTTTTTAAGGGGTAGGTGCGTCCTGCTGTAAAGAAATGGGCTCACAATTTCTTCACGTGATTCGCCATCCTCACTTCCTCCTATAGCCGGTATAATTAATCCCCCCTAATACTTAAATACAGCTTGCACTTGCCTCCTTAAGTTCAGGAACACCCTCCCTCCAGAAGACGGACGGGCAAACTAATATCCGGCCTTAGAACCACTATAGAATTTACACTTATTTGCCCTTGTTTTTCTTTCCCTATCGCCTGTGCGGGTCTTCTGGGCAATATCACTTCCTTTTCATGCTACTGGTAATTACCGATATACACGTCAATTGGACGACCTATCCTTCTTCACCGAATCTCCCTGTCATCTCCAGCCGTTGGCCCTTTGCAGTTAACTTGTTCTGAAGTGCGTCGAACGTGCGGGAAAAAGCAAGCTGGACATGTTGGGGAGAACACGTTGAGAGAGAGGAGACAGGTGAGGTGATGGGGATCGCAGACTGTTGAGCGTGGTATATTCAAGGGGACGGGATCACGTGCTCACGTCACGCACGGTCAGTGGTGTGTGGATGTTGTTTGTAGCCTCTTCTTCTTTTTAGGTCGTAATCACATGCAGTTGCCCCGGATACCGGACCAGATCAAAACAAACCAAACCTTGATTGTGGACCTCACCAAATGTTGGGCAACGAGCAGTTGGACTTTTGGGAGAGGAAAATGGGGAGTTTATATGCAACCCACAATATTCCGAACGAGAGAGGAGAAAAAAATAAAATAAAGGACAGTCGTATCGTATCGTACTACACAAGTACGATACAAGTAAAGTCAGGCACAGGAATATTTGCAAGTATAACACAGGCACGTATACATCACAAGTGCAACTCAAGTCCAGGCGTATACTTATTTCCATCTCTACCTTTCGTCTTTCTCCGTACGGGCACTTGGCGATCACGTCAATGTTGGGTTGTAAGCAGGCTAATTATGGATTGTTGTGAGCTGTCCGGTTCGAGACGAGAGAATGTTCAAGTGTACTGTACGATAAATGACGTTTTTCCATATAGCTAGAGTGACCACTTGTGTTGGGGGGGGGGCGTACAACAGTAACATGCTACACGATATCGTACTCGTACTCGTGCCGTAGCTCGATAGTGCGACTGGGGGAAACATGCGTTGTTTCATGTTCATACAACACGGGTGAGGTTCACGAAATTACGAAAGGCTAAACACCCATGTCTGGTTCGTGACCCTGCTTATCCCATGTTGCCCGTCCTCACGAGTTACCTGTCTCAGATTGGCTGCCACAAGTCCTCACATGTACCCTGTCTCATTGTCTCCCGTCGCTGTCAGACAGGCGGGTTGTGAAACGAGGATTCTCCACGGACATAACAAAGGGTGAGTGTGAGACAGATGGCACGCATCCGTCTTCGTTGCATAGGAGACCCCAGTGTAGAATGCACGGACGAGGACTACCTACCGGGAACGGTTCTGCTGGTAGTACAGGGACAAAGCTGTTCGTACAAGTGACAATAGATACACTTTCACGCATTGCGGTACGTCGCGATGCTACACCGTGCCCACAAATTCCAAGCCCCTGTTACCAACCGACATTGCTACTACATTCGATCCATACCACAGCACGCGTCTTGCTCCCAATGAATTAAAAATAGTGCGGAGTGCGTCGCATCGGAGTGTCACAGTAGCAGACGTAGCAGGTAAACTTTCTTCCCTTTCGGGCGATCCATCTCGACAGATGCTACATTTTGTTTGGATCTCCGGGAGATCACAACCTTGGCGGATCAGATAGCGGGACCATCGCGTGGCTTGCACACCCGAAAAACTGAGTAAAAAGACGGTGGAAATGGCCAAGAGCTAGAGCCACAAACGGCAGTTATTGTGCCAGCAGAAAACAAGCCTCAATCGACGCTAAATCTGGTTCTAACATCTACCTTCGATAGCAATCAAGAAGTTGCCAAGCATTCCAAGCCCGCTCCCCCGAAGGAACATAACTTTACGATTTACGCGTGAGGTAAAAAAAGCACGCATTAAAAAAAGAACAAGCAGACAACGGTTAAACTGATGTACGTACGTACGTACCGGTACGTACGATACAGTACCGAAGAAACGAAGGCACAAGCGAGAAATATTGAAGCAGGCAGGCAAACACACCGATGTTTCATGTGTGTATCGTGAATCAAATGAATCGTCAAAAAGCCGACTTTGATAAAAAAAAACAAAAAACACTCAAACCACATGATACAATAAAACATCGACAACAAATATAGTCATGGGATGGCTGAGCACAGTCTACGATTTTAGGTAGACAATGCCGCTTTAGTTCATTTGTTATTTTGGTACCTGGAGCCGTCTGTACCAAAAATAACTAATTAAGGCCCCCCACCCCCCTATTCCAGCGCTCCATAACTGCTGTGCTATGTTTTCAACCAAGAATGATGTCATAAGTTTACGTTAAGAAAAAGAAACACTCAACTCACTTGTATAACAACGTATAGGGGAGTCCAGGAGGAATGGACAACGGGGTCATCAGTTGGTGGATATTCGTGGGACAATATTTTTTAAAACGTCAGCTTTTTCTCACGAGCTACAAAGCCGATCGGAATAGACCAACAAGGGACGTGTACCTGCACAATCTGGCTTGCCTGTCATTTTTAATTCTACACTTATTTATTATTCCACTGACTTTTTAGCTCCATCGCTGGTTTTGGCATGTTCGAAAAAAGCCGCGTGTCTAAAACAGTGTTCGGGAAAGGGAAAACACCCTCTTCCAGTGTAACATTGGACCCAGACTGAGTTAATACTAAATGTGCATTGGCGATGAATCTAATGAACTTAGTGAGGGGATCGATATTTGGACGAGGTATTTGATACAATCTCACCAGACCTGGCGACGATGGAAATACCGACACTCAATGCCTTTCGATTGATACCCGAAAACACCATACCAACAACTTGGTGACCGCAACAACTTGGTGACCGAAACAAATGTTACTCCACATACCTCACCACCCTTCCACGCTCAACGCGTAACAAAAGAAACTGAAAACAAAACTCTGAGCCTGAGGCTATTCAGCCTCGCACTGGTGTGAAAGTAAACATATATAAACAGGTTCTATTCCCCTCCATCTAGACCTCAACCAACCAACTACTCACACTCGCTATTATAATGAAGTTCTCCGCTGTTCTCCTCGCCTCTGCCGCCGCTCTTGTCTCCGCCAAGAAGTTCACCCTTGTCGCCATCCGATCTGGATCCGACATCCAGAACAACCCCGTTGTTTCTGACGGCCAGAAGCTCGTCCTCGGCGGTGACGGTGGAATCCCCACCACCTACGAGGTGAAGGACGGTGTCCTTTACGCCAACGACAAGGCCGTCCAGTTCGGCACTGGTGCCACCATTGAGGAGGGTGCCGGTCAGGGAACCGACGGTGTTGAGGTCAACGGCCGAGACCACCTTTACGTCCCCAACTTTGACTGGACTGCCTGCGCTGCCCAGGGCCGACCCTACCTGTACACCGTCTCTTCTTCCGAGAACTGCAAGCAGGGTGCCATCCCCTTCGCTCCCCGAGTTATGTGGGAGGACGGTGAGGACGCCGAGGAGTCCGGTGCTGCCGCCGGCAACGCCACCGCCCCCGTTGTCACCAAGACCGGTGTTGTCACTGCCAAGTCCACTGCCCTTGTCACCATTACCTCTTGCGAGGACGACAAGTGCCACAAGCCCACCGGCGAGCCCTCCAAGCCCGTCCAGGTCACCCAGCCCACCACCGCTCCCGCTCAGGCCAACGGTGCTGCTGCCTTCGGTGTCTCTGTCGCTGCTGCCGGTGTTGCCGCTGCCGCCCTCCTTATCTAAGAAGGTCCACAGCACGTACCTCACATATTAATACCCTAATGACGATCTATGATGACTTGTAAGCTGTACTGTACTGTAGCTGTAATTTAGACCCGGTAATGCAAGGTACAGCTTCTACTGTACTAATGCGTTCTCGTATGGTCTTTTTATTCATTATACACTTCCTCGTCATTGTCTAGCTCTCCACGCCGAAAGCTGACGGGAAGCATGTTTCAGGTTCTTGAACGAATCCTGAACATTAACTACATGGTCAGGGTCGGGATTTGCACCAGGGGGTGAACTGTCTTGTAGGGCTGCCAAAACCATGAGCAACACACTGCTAAGATCGAGTGGAGGGTAGTCGACAATTATGTCAACTCCCTCAACGAGTTCTTTCTCACGGGCGGCTTCCTGAGCTGCGTACATTCTATACACTTGCCCCACACATTTGTTGATCTTGTCGACTCTAGGATCCTCCCCCAATGAAGATTCAAAACCAAAGTAATCGAGAATGGGATATTCGACGGTAGTGTATTCGACTATGGGGTCGTCCAGGTCAAGCGTACATGCCTCATAGGCTGCTTTAACACTGTTCTCGTTCTTTGGTTGAATGAGGTCGTACCAGTTGTTGGGTTTGTTGTATTTGACATAATGGGCATTTGCAAACTCCTGGTGTTTCTCGAGATTCCACACCACTTGTATAGCACTCTGTTTTGAAACCTCATCCATTGTCGAGACAATGTTTACACCGATCATTCCCCTGGCCTTCTCCTCGTGTGCCTTGGCGCTGGCAAGTTTGTTGAGTTGTTGGAGCAGAGATTTGCCATCTTTTGGATTTTTTTTCGGATGTATCGAGAATCGTAGATTATCATCGGAGGTAACATCGGCAATGGCAACTGATGACAAAAGTGCAACGATTGGTACAGACAGCTTCATGGTGAAGTGAACAATTGGGTGAATAGACGAAGCCGACTTGTCTTGGTGGACTCTTTGCATAGTACAATACAGTAGTCCATATAACCTATACTACTAAGCCACCAAGACATCTAGACTCTAGTTACTTAAATAAATGAATGGTTTCATTAGTATCTTCAATTGTGGAAGAGTCCTACAGTAAATCCTAAAGAGCCAATATGCCTAAACTAGTGTCATTTGTAGAGTCCAAGAACTGAAAAAACGCTATAAGACGTAAATAATAGTCCACAAAAAATGGATTTTTTTTATTCTAGGGAAATACATTATTAAAGCTACTTGAGGCCTATAAAATGCTGAAACCCACGTCGGACTCAAACTCGGGTAATCAGGGGAGAGCAGATAAATCAATGCTCAAGGGAAGTCAATGACCTCAGTTCCTCCATCCCTCCTTCCTCCTCCTCGTTGTTTAAAATTATTGACTTAATTAGCCCTGTCAGAACACCCAACAACATTTTTGGCCAGTTGCGGCCATATCCTGGTGAAAATACGGCTTCCCGTCCGATCAGCCATAGTCAAGCACCAGAGAGCCTAGTTAGTATTGTAGTGGGAGACCATACGAGAATCCTAGGTGCTGCAATTATCTTTTTGCCTCCTTGCACATGTTTTTTTGAAACTGGCCTGTCAACTCATTACATCTTGGGAGACATATTGGTGGGAAACCTTAAAAACCGATACTTTATGCCGTCATCTATAGTATATGGGAGCTCCAATCGGTTATTGAGTGATTGAATCATTGGGGTAATAATTCCATCTGATTCTATTATTCAAGGGGGTCATTTTGATATTTTTCTGGTACTCTCTTTTTTCTTCTGAGAAAATGCTGGAAACTTCTTCTAGATTCTTTGTCAAAATAAGGTTGATATATATTTTAGGTTTACCGAGATAATATTTGGGGAAATTTCGTGATGTTCCACCAAATGTATGTATATATCCTAAATATGAAGACTTCTGTGTGAATACCAGTGTATATAATATGATTATTTCCACCAGTGAGCCACCTTAAACTCCTAATAAACACCAGATATTTACAAAATCTATGTCTTTTCTCATTTCTTTGTCATGCAACTTTGTGGCTGGTTGTCTTTTCTCGTGCATACCAAATGCACATTTCTTCGCCACCAACTACCTCCTTTGAACTGTAATGGGCTCGCCAAAAATTATATAAACCCCCCTTGGACCCCCTTTCAAACATCAGAATCAGACCAGTTCCCTCTGTGTCTATTCTGAAGACAGAAGGTGCGTTTTATAGTCTGCTGAGATGCAGACTGACAAGCAGACCTGTCTACAAGACTACAACGAGGACACTGTCCGTTTGAGTTGTGTGGGCAATGTGGTGAAATTCCAGAATCCCACAATCGGTCAAGAGACTCACGCTATGACGCATTGAAAAACATGTATGACCCTGAGAGTGCGACAGCTTCTGGTTGAGCACTATTCAGCTGAGAAATCGGCGAGTTCAACACAGAAGCGAGTGCGATCGCCTGAGCCAAGAGTCAATAAGTTCTTGGGGTTAACCTCCTAGCAAGAGTCAATAAATCCCCGATTTGAGGCTGACCGCCATGAGCTGAAACAGTGCCATGTGCAAAGAGCGAGATTGAGCCGGCTGAAACGCCTGAGCCTTCTCCGTGCCTTGTGAGAGTTCTTGAGGACCGCATGAGCAAGTCGCCAGAGCAAAGAGCCAGATGCCATTGAGCCAGAGCCACCGATCAAGAGAAACTCGGGTGAAAGTCCCTTGAGATACTCGTTTCTTTCTCATAGGGTGGAATTCCTTTTTGATTGATGACAAGCCGCCTAGAACTGAAGAGCCAAGCTGAAATGCCAGAGCTGCCAGAATGCCGAGAAGCTATCCAGCTGAGATGTCTAGAGCAAAGATCTGCTTCGACAGACGCCAAACAATGGTCAAAAGAGCGATAGAAGCCAGAGCCAGTCATAAGAGCCAGAGCGATAGGGCCAGTTACCAGAGCTGAAATGCCAGAGTCAGAGCCACAGCCACTAAGTCCCATGGGGCAATGAGAGCTAATCAGACATGAGCAAGGAGCCAGTGAGTCCGAAGAGCAATGAGTGCCAAACGCCTGTCCAAGCCAATAAGTCCAAAGCGCAATAAGAGCATACACGAGTTAGAGCCAGAGCCACAGAGCCAGAGCCGACCATCGTTACGAGCAGTGCCAGTAAGTCCTAAAGGGCGGTAAGTGCCAGATGCCGTTTTTTGTTTTTTCTGAGCCAGTGAGTGCCAGTTTTTACGCCAGAGCAAGAGCCAGTGAGTCCACAGATGCCATAAGAGCCAAATGCCTGAGCAGACGAGAGCCAAAGGAGCCAGGGCCATAAGAGCCGAGGTCAGCCAGTTGCCACTAAGAGCCAGAGCCACAACGAGCCAGTTGCCGATAAGAGCCAGAGCAAGAGCCAGAGTTTTTTTTTCTTACTCAGGGTTAGCGACCCGTCAAGAGTCCAGGATGTAAGCAGTAAACTGCCGAACCTGTTATTTAGTTTGAGGAGTAGGTGAGAATCCGAACCTCTGGGTTAATAAATTCAGGACCATGAGTCCAGCCCGATATTTGATTTCGTAGTGTATCGTAGTTAACGAGTATTGTAGTTTTTCAACTGTTTTCAAGTTTGTATTTTATCACTAATAATAATTCAGCTTAAGAGTTAACCCCTTCTGGCTGTCAAAATAGAGCACAGGGAGAGTCAGTGCTTTTTCGTACATTTTTCTCAAGACAGTTTTATTTGACTCACATCTCCGAGCTTGTAAATGTCTCGAGTCTAATGACGTTCATACTGTAGCTACAACAGGAGTATTCTTTCAAGTGGGAATAACGGAATGTTAGTCGATGATGACTCACAATGATCGACTATCTTTTTCATCTCTACCCTCCGTGCTTTAACTGCCCTTGTAAATAATACATGCTCACCGCGGACCGTCAAGGTTCAGTCCAGTCCGACTTAAGCGAAACGCAGATGTATGAAACACTGCGGCAGACCTTGGGCAGACAGATATCAGGGCAAGTCGTGAGTGGTCAAAGTTGCAAACTAATGGAGAACGCGTCTTTCAGCGCGCCACCACAAACATTCCAACTTTTTGCACCCTTCCATTGAGCCTTGCTTCATTGGTTTATTAGCTACCATGGTACTCTTCATTAATGATTTACATTTGTAAAATTTCACCCTTCAACGCTAATCACCATTGGAGTGCTAATTACCGTAAAAGGAAGCCAAAGGAATAATAGAGAGGGGCTCTCCGTGATCATGAGACATGACACTCCGGAATGGGTTTCGTAACGCCACCGACATACACACCTCCTATCACCAAGACACTGTTTCGGTGGCCCATTTTTTTCATCCGTATACCGCATCTCTCCTCAAGCCAAGCCCCATTTGTTCCATGGATCGAAGACATCGGAAATACTCCAAAGCTTATAGATAAGGAGCAGCGCTGCATTGATGACAGTGCACGACAACAAAGGGACGTGAGATGAGGCTCCAAAGAGGCAAAAAAATGGCGTGTACAAAAACCAAAGTTGCTCCCAAACCCCGCTCAAATGACTCTCTAGCCACATGCACCCAATTGCTCCCTATACCCCTCCTCTAAACACCCCTTCCCCCCTCGTTGCTTATTACGCCGTTCAAACTCTGATGAAATTTACCTTGCTGTGCAGGACATGATAGAGCCGTTGGAAGAACCAGCTGCAATAGGATCCTCTCTCACTACACAACACCACACACACAACATGCCCGAAGCAGTGGATATCAAGGGCAAGGGTGGTGAAAAAACCACCCCAATGCCCGTCGAAGACGACCTCGACTCACACTTTGTGGGCCCCATTTCTCCCCGACCACACGGAGCTGACGAGATTGCCGGCTACGTGGGCTGCGGCGACGACGAGGATGAACTGGAGGAACTTGGACTTCTGGGCCGATCCGCATCCACGCACTTTTCGTACGCCGAAGAGCGCCACCTGATTGATGTCGACACCAAGTACCGTGCTCTCCACGGCAAGATTCCGCCCCATCATCAGCACAGTCCCGTGTCCAGATCCTCGTCCTTCATGCGAGCGGAGATGAACAACCCTCCTCCCCCGCCTTCCAGCCATACCCACCATCCCGACGATGACGACGCCTCGTCTACACGATCCAGATCATCGTCTCGAGCGTCTGCACGAAAGTTTGGCCGTAACAGAAACATGTCCGGATCATCTCTGACCAAGGGCCTGCAGCAGCTCAACATGACAGGTTCGCTTGAAGAAGAGCCCTACGAGAGTGATGACGACGAACGACTGTCTGCTGAAGACGACATGGTATTTGACACGACCCAGAAGGACACTTGCAAGCCCATCTCGCCCACTCTCAAGCGCACCCGCACCAAAAGCGAGATGAAAAACATGTCCATCAACGACGTCAAAATCACCACCACCACCGAAGACCCATTGGTGGCCCAGGAGCTGTCCATGATGTTTGAAAAAGTACAGTACTGCCGAGATCTGCGAGAAAAGTACCAGACCGTGTCGTTGCAAAAGGAAGGAGATAACCCCAAGGACGACAAGACTCACTGGAAGATCTACCCGGAGCCTCCGCCTCCGGCTTGGCACGAGTCTGAAAAGCGATTCCGAGGCTCCTCTAAGAAGGAACACAAGGCCAAGGATCCCAAAATGGACGATTTCGTGTTTGAGGACTGCGAGATCCCCGGCCCCAACGACATGGTCTTCAAGCGAGACCCCACCTGCGTCTACCAGGTGTACGAGGACGAGAGCTCGCTCAACGAGAACAAGCCATTTGTCACAATCCCCTCCATTCGAGACTACTACATGGATCTGGAAGATCTGATTGTGGCATCTTCCGACGGACCCGCCAAGAGTTTTGCCTTCCGACGTCTGCAGTATCTCGAGGCCAAGTGGAACCTGTACTACCTGCTCAACGAGTACACGGAGACCACCGAGTCTAAAACCAACCCCCATCGAGACTTTTACAACGTCCGAAAGGTGGACACCCACGTTCACCACTCTGCCTGCATGAACCAGAAGCATCTGTTGCGGTTCATCAAGTACAAGATGAAGAACTGTCCTGATGAGGTTGTCATTCACCGAGATGGCCGGGAGCTGACTCTGTCGCAGGTGTTTGAGTCGCTCAAGCTCACCGCATACGATCTGTCCATTGACACTCTCGATATGCATGCGCACAAGGACTCGTTCCACCGGTTCGACAAATTCAACCTCAAGTACAACCCCGTGGGCGAGTCGCGTCTGCGAGAAATCTTCCTCAAGACGGACAACTACATCCAGGGCCGGTACCTGGCCGAAATCACCAAGGAGGTGTTTCAGGATCTGGAAAACTCCAAATACCAGATGGCCGAGTACCGTATTTCCATCTACGGCCGGTCGCTGGACGAGTGGGACAAGCTGGCTGCCTGGGTGCTGGACAACAAGCTGTTTTCGCCTAACGTGCGATGGTTGATCCAGGTGCCTCGTCTCTACGACATTTACAAGAAGGCCGGCCTGGTCAGCACGTTCGCCGACATTGTGCGAAATGTCTTTGAGCCGCTGTTTGAGGTTACCAAGGACCCCGGTACTCACCCCAAGCTGCACGTGTTTCTGCAGCGAGTGGTGGGATTTGATTCGGTAGATGATGAGTCCAAGCTCGACCGACGATTCCATCGAAAGTTCCCCACTGCTGCCTACTGGGATAGTCCCCAGAACCCTCCCTACTCGTACTGGCAGTACTACCTGTACGCCAACATGGCGTCCCTCAACACCTGGAGACAGCGACTGGGCTACAACACGTTCGAGCTGCGCCCCCATGCTGGTGAGGCCGGAGACCCCGAGCATCTGCTGTGCACTTACCTTGTTGCGCAAGGCATCAACCACGGTATTCTGCTGCGAAAGGTGCCGTTCATCCAGTACCTGTACTACCTGGACCAGATCCCCATTGCTATGTCACCCGTGTCCAACAATGCGCTGTTCCTGACGTTCGATAAGAACCCCTTCTACTCGTACTTCAAGCGTGGCCTAAATGTGTCGCTGTCCTCCGACGATCCCCTGCAGTTTGCCTACACCAAGGAGGCGCTGATTGAGGAGTACTCGGTGGCGGCGCTCATCTACAAGCTGTCCAACGTGGACATGTGCGAGTTGGCGCGAAACTCGGTGCTGCAGTCCGGCTTTGAGCGGGTCATCAAGGAGCACTGGATTGGCGAAAACTACGAGATCCACGGCCCTGAGGGCAACACCATCCAGAAGACGAACGTGCCCAATGTGCGACTGGCCTTCCGAGACGAGACTCTGACCCACGAGCTGGCTCTTGTTGACAAGTACACCAATCTCGAGGAGTTTGAGCGTTTGCATGGTTAATTAAGGAGGTATGTAATCTGTAATTATTGTATGGCTAAAAAGAATACGAGAGGAACGTAAGTTCCGATGCATTTCCGCGGCCTTGGGAGCGCTCCGTAGTGTCCGATGGGCAATGTTTCCGCAATGTTTCCGCAATGTTTCCGCAATGTTTCCGCAATGTTTCCGCCAAGGGTTTCCTCTAGACGTGTCCGCAAAGGTGCTTCCGCTCTCGGATGCTTTTTGGAGCGAAAAACATGGGGGGCTCAATTTTAAAGACAGTTTTTGGAAAAGGCTGAAAATGAGTGAAAATGGAAAAATGCAAAGCTTGAAGTTAGAGCATTAGGGTGGGCAGTGAGAAGGGCTTGCTTTGCAGGAGGGGCAAGAGATACGATACAAGAAAAGAGCAATGCACAGCGTATACATCTTATCCGACCGCAAGCAACCACGATATCTATGCAGCCGTGTTATCTGGAACCTGGTTATCTGATACGATACATGTTTAGGAGGGGCTACGGTTACGTCACAAAAAAGTTAATCTCTCGTATAAGACTCTGGGCGGGTTGTTTTGGCAGCTTAGACGTAGGTAGCAGACCTTCGCCAGCTTTGTTTTCACATATACCCCTGGGCTTCCGGGTGGTGGACAATGGCAGGAGCTAAGCAAAGTACCAGTACATGAAAGTAAACAACAGTGAGAGGAAGGACAGTTGATGAGAGTGTTGCTGTGATCACCCACTGTGTATACAAATATCGTGAAAGCACGTGCAAGTGCGAGAATCGGTATACCTATCGTCAGATTATGGTCTTGCATATTGTACCTTGCCTGCCGTACCATTTTGAGGACAGTAGCAGGGTAACCACGTACAAAATCTTAGCACAAGGCACCAGGCTGTGCAGTCAACACACGGCTCGGTGCAGCAGAAGCTACTTTTGCTCAGTAACTATTATCACGACTTATTCGTGGTCCATGGTGACAGGAGAGGGTGATCTTCAGTTGGGACCAGATGCATCAACAAGCTTTGCGCCCTATAATGTGACATTTTTTACATGGCCGATATTAGCTTCACCACACGGCTTGTATAGGCGCGTATTAGCGCAAATTGTGCATGTCAAAAGTACGTTAGATGAGCGGCGTGTGGGGTTGAAGAGAGTGAAGAGTAGGTCGATTATGTTAATTTTCTGAGAAAACATAGAATGAAACGTCAGGATTCTTATACTGTTTTCAGATTTTTAATCATCGAAAAATCAGTCTTGAGAGACGCTTTCTATCTCGCCTCCCAAGCTTAAACTCTGGGGTGAAACTCTCAGCCTCGTCTTCAAAGTGAACCGAAACGAGAGTATCTGTCTCAAACACGATAGGCCATGTGGGAGCATGTGCTTTCAGCACAGATAGCAATATTATGTGAAATTTGCAGCTACCATATATAGGCAGATCTCCCGTATCGTAGATGGCTGTCTATCCACCATCTCCTGTCAGCCAATACGCACAAGCTAAGATGGCTTCCGAAGAGCGCGAAAGAGTGTCACTGGACAATGACATGATCAATGGAATCCATTACCGAGATGTGGAGTCGCACGAGGTTGCCGAGCCTACCTCCAAACGTGCCATGAAGCTTGGAATGCTGGCCTTCTCGTCACTAGGAGCTGTCTACGGAGACTTGGCCACCTCGCCTCTGTATACTCTCAACTCCATTTTCCCCAACAATCCCACCGAGGCTGAGACCATGGGTGCCGTGAGCTGCATTTTCTGGGGTCTCACCATCGTCGTGCTCATCAAGTACTCCATCATTGTCTTTGCCTTTGGCCCCAACAACGGCGAGGGAGGTATTGTAGCCATCTACGCGAAGATTGCTCGTGAGCTGAACCTCGGCCAACGAGGTTGCACTTCTACCAACCCAGAAGACGATCTTGTTCAACTGCAGAAGTCCGAAACCCAGGGCTCTTGGGCAGCTAACGGCTACAGCTCCACCAGTCTCATGTGGGACAATAAGCTGTGGAGATCTATCGCACCCTTCATGCGAACGATGCCGCTGTTTCTGTGTCTGCTCGGATCAGCCTTTCTCATGTCCGATGGTCTTCTGACACCCGTCCAGTCTGTATTGTCTGCTATTGAAGGTATCGAGATCCCCCAGCCCAGCATGGAGAAACACGTTGTGCTGATTTCATGTTTCATCATCGTCTTTATCTTCGTCTTCCAACGCCTGGGAAGTGCCAAGTTGTCCATGGTTTGTTCACCGATCCTGTTCCTGTGGCTCCTGTCTCTGGGTATAATTGGTATCTACAACATCACCTACCACCCGGCCATCCTCAAGGCTACCAATCCCAAGTACGCCATCGACTACCTCAAGGCAGGCGGAATCGACTCCATGGGAAACGTCATTCTGTGTCTGACAGGAACCGAAGCCATGTTTGCAGATGTGGGCCACTTTTCTCCATGGGCCATTCGACTGTCGGTGCTGGTACTCGTCTACCCCATGTGTGCCCTGGCCTACTTTGGTCAGGGAGCTCGAATGGTGCTGGACCCTACACTCATGAAAAACATATTTTACCTGACCATCCCGGGTCCCCAGAATGGAGGCCTGTACTGGTTCATTTTCGTGCTTGCTCTGCTGTCCACCATCATTGCCTCTCAGTCCATCATTCTCGGAGTCTTTTCCATCTCCAAACAGCTCATTCAGCTGGACTGCATGCCCAACTTCCCCGTGGTGCACACTTCGGAGAAAATCTACGGCAAGGTCTACGTGCCGATTCTCAACTACTTTCTTCTTGTGTGCTGCGTGCTCGCCACCATTGGATTCAAGAGCTCCAGCAACACTGCTTCGGCATTTGGTCTGTGTGTGGCTGCGGACTTTTTCATCACCACCGTCATGATCTCAATGTCTATCGTGCTGGTCCATAAACACCACTGGGTGTGGGGAGTTCTGATGCTATGCTCCTTTGGCCTTCTAGATATGACATTTGTGGCAGCAGAGATGAAAAAGGTGCCCTCTGGAGCCTGGTTCCCGCTCATGATGGGGTTCATCTTCGTCTCCGTCATGATGCTATGGCGATGGGGTAACGGAGAGAGAATGAAGTACGAGTTTGACCATAGAGTGCCCATGAAACGACTGTTTGAGCGAAAGAAGTCCCGACCTTCGCACATCCAGACTCTCAACCTGAAGGAGAAGCATCCGCGCCTTGACTCCGTCAACCACAACTTTGACGACTCGATCGAAACCGTTTCCGATGACAATGTGTCCGAGCTGGATCTCGGAGTCAAGGAAAAGAAGAATGTGCAGGTTCGACACCGGGAAATCAACATAGCCACAAACTCGGCTCCTATCGCACGGTATCCAGGCATGTCCATCTTCTATAACAACCTGCGGTTCACACTGCGGTCACCAAACACCGTACCAGGCGTTTTCAAGACTTTCGTCGACTCCTTCCCAACCCTCTCAGATCACGTGGTTATGCTGGCTATCAGAATCGCCACTGTCCCACGAATTCAGCCAGAAGACAGAATCAAGATTGTTTCTGTGCCTGGAGTCACCGGACTGTATCGAGGAGTTGTCTCCTTTGGCTTCGTGGAGTCTGCCAAAATGACCCCGGAGCTCGAAGACGAAATCGCAGCAAGAGTAGGATACACCATTGATGGATACGAAGACGACCGAAAGGTGGTGCATGTGTTTAACAAGCAGCTTTGCTACGGAGCAGGCTATGATAAAGATGACTACGCCAATCGAGGCGTGGTGACTCGAACTGCAATCTACTCTGCCATCTGGTGCCGAAAAATGCTCATCGACTGGGTCTATGGGCCTGCCGAGTACTTTTTCAACGCTTCGGATCGAGTTGTTAAAATCATCGTCAAGGACCCTAGCAGCACTCCCATTTCCGTCACCACTGCTGCTTACATTTAGCGAGATGAAAAAAATAAATAAATAGTTAATGACTGAACGATATTAAGTGTTAGCCTGTAATTAGTGTGTCTTGTATCATCCTTAGTGTATCATTGTTTCATCTCACCATCTTTTGGATATCAAGAGATCTCACCCACGTATCTCCACATATCACCTCATCTGATACCACATCATGGTCTTCCTGTATCATCATTTTCCAACCACATTACATTCTACTTGGCCACTTCCTCTACAAAGACAGGATTGAGAATGTAATAAATATATATGTATCAGTCGGATATGCAACTAGTTTGTGACCGAAGGCGCCAGGCTGTTTCCATTGCCCTTCTTGTTCTTTTTGCCCTTTTTGAGCCAGCCGAGGCCCCATTTGGACGACGACTTGGAGGAGTTGGAAGACAGCGACGAGTTGGACAGCGTCCGGGTCAGCGACAAAGAAGGTCGCAAATTGTCCTTGCCTCGAGACCGCGACCGCTCGGGCTTTTCCGGATGGACAATTGAGATCGTTCGTGAAGACGGCGGTTGCGAGCCACTGTTGTCTCGCTCGGGAGATGAATCGTCCATGACGTTTTCGTCGTACCGCTCGGTAGGGGGCACCATTGAGGGTTTGGAGGGCTCGTCGTCCAGGAGCATGGTGGACAGACGACGCTGCTGCTGCTTTTTGAGTGCACTGGAGTCCGGAGGCAGCTGAAGGAAGCCGTCGGCCTTGTACATGGGATGCGGCAGCGCCCCTCCGCCCGTGGAGTTTGTTCGCATCTGAGCGGGTGATGTAGGAGGAGAAAGCACCTTGTCAGTGCTAGGAGCGCGCAGGTTGCTGGGCGACTGCGACACGTTGGTTGACAGACGTCGGTTGGTAGAGGTGGAAGGCACCTGCAGGTTGGTTTTTCCTAGCGGCTGCTTCTTGTAGTCAATCTGGTAGTGCTGCAGCAGTTTGAGGTCATCGAGCTTGAACGACGGGTTGTCCAGCAGACCTTGCTGGGTCTCGTAGTCCTGGGGCACGGAGATGCGAGGGTCGTGGATGAGCCACGGCACCGTGAATGGTGGCTTGTCGTTCTCATGTGCCCGTTTGCGCTTTTGCCACTTTTCAATCATAGGCGGTCGGACCACAATAACAGGCACAACCGATGACCGCAGCAGGTAGTTTGTGGCCGTATCCTTGGGCATCTCACTGACTCGGGGATCAATGTAGTTGGTTCGGGCCACGACTGCCAGAGCAGGCTGGTACAGGTAGGTGCAGTGCTTGACCACCTTGGACACCGATCCCTGGCCCAGCTCAACGTCGATGGTCAGCTTCTTTCCCACCTTGTCTGCCTCGGCCACCACAGCCCGCAAAATGTCGGCCGCCTGCTTCTGGTACTTGTCAATGTCCTTGGCGCTGTGCTTGTCGATGATTTTGAGACAGACGAGCTCGTCATTATCCTCGATGAGCTCGTCCATGAGCCACTTCAATGCATTGTCGGCTTGCTGTTTTCCCGTGTACGAAAAGAGCACGGTGCGGGCATGGTAGGAGAGCTTGACGTCCGGGTGCTTGGCTGCGAGCGAATAAAATGGCAGATCGAGAGACCGGTAGTCAATGTCGGAGAGGAGCTCGGGACCATCTGAGTCGAGTTGTGGGGGCGAGATGGTGTCGAAGGCCGCTCTGGTTTTGTACATTAAATATCAATGGCTGCCGTGTAGTGTGGGAAACTAGAGGAGACAGAGTGTGGCACGATAGACTATTTCTGCGGGGATTGGGAGTAGGTGGTGGTGTGGTGTGTCTGACTTGTGCAAGATGTCTAGAGATGAGACCCGAACAAACACACTATATATATAGCTTGCTTGTGTCACTCCCACGACCTTTGACATGTAGGCGCTTGGGCTCAAAAATGTCTATATAGTGTGCACAGCCTACTTGCCTCCTTGTGCTGTACTTGCTCCTACACCACCCAACGTCGGCCACACTTAAAGATGCTATTTAGCGTTGGTTGCTAAACAAGAGGTGGGGCCACAGCACTTGTACCTGGCGGCATGGGGCGAAAAATACACGGTTCAAAGAGGGGGAATGAATTTTGGGGCCAAAACGATCCGTTTATCATCAACCGGACGCCGTTATTGCCTCTCTCACGTGTCGCCACAACGTCTCTCACTGGTGGCTTGGCGTTACCCTGTCCTCATAAAGCTACAGAGCAGCACCGTATTTAAACGATAGAAGCCGACTTGCAGATGGACCAGCATAGCATGCCGCATTGATTGTATTGCTGCCTTCTAGTGGTTAGGGCTATAGTGGGTAGGTAGAAATCCCGGGTTGTGCCATGTCTCAATCAGTTCCCCACCGGCTGCTAAGCCCGTCTGCATTTTTGTCTGCCTGCATTTGTCTCGTCTTGTATTGTATTATCTTTTCTTTTTTTTGCCGTTCAGTTTTCGTTTTCGGCATTTTCCGTATCTTGATCTCGATCCCACTCAAACTTTACCGCTGTGAGCCCTAAAATATTTACAGTCGAAGATATCGAGATCATCAATAAAGTGCTCGTTCTGTGCACTGTAACGTGCAGATAGCACATAATATAACGCTACAAACACTTTCTCGGATACAGGAGGTCGAGAAGTAATATTTTTTGAGATATTTTCTGAAAAATATTTTGACAGATGGGTCTCAGGGAAGGGTTCCCTAACAAGCAACAGTGCAAACACATTACGATAAACTATGTGATTATAAAATAATAATTGTACAGTCGGTGCCACGACATGACCTTGCAAACTTCTCCTTAATTATATTATCAACAACATGGGCTAGACTCTCAATGGCCATTGGACTTGACCATGTCCTTGGCCTTGGGCTCGTCGTAAATATGCTCATCGGCGTTGTGGGAGCAGTTGGGAGCTCCATGACGAGACAAAGAGACCCAGCCCTCATGGACGTTTCGAACAGACACCTTTCCAGGCTCAGTCAGATAGAAAGTCTTGTCTCCGTCATGGTCATCGATCCACGTTTTTCCGGATCCAAAGTACGAGTAAGGATCTTCGGGATCAATATACTCGTAGTCGTAGTCTTCCCACCGCGGTTCTCGCAGCATACTGAGAGCATGCGTCATGGTTCCGGGCCAAGATCCCTTGAGACGCACATTTCCATGCGTGTCTCGCTCGGTATAGTAGCCGTCAATACCTCGGCAGACACACGATGTTTTGGAAAACTCGTTGATACGTCTGTTGAAAAGCACCGAGGCCCGCTCTGAGGGAACCAGAGACTTGATGTCTTCCAACTGAGCTTTTCGGATCGCCTTGGCAATGTATGTGGCCTGCAGCTCGACGCCAAACGGAGCAGTTCCGCAGTAAATGTACGAGTTGACGGACAATGTGTAGAAAAAGTTGGGGAAGTGAGGGGCGGCCAGACCAAGGTAGCAGGCCGAGTATCCGAGCTTGGACTCAGGAGGGTTAAAGTGCTGTCTGAGAGTGTAACCGCCCTGACCGTAGATTTCGTAGTTGGGTGTCACTCCTGCTCCATCGTCTCGGACGTAGCCAGTAGAGGCGATAATGACATCCACAGGTCGCTCAACACCGTCAGGACCAATAATACCGTTTTCAGTAAACTCCTGAATGTCCCCAAGGTGGTAAGACACGTTTTCTCGAGTCAAGGCCTCAAGATATCCAGGAGCAGGAAGAAGACGACGGGCTCCAGGAGGGTAATCAGGCACCACCTTCTTGAACAGCTCCATGTTCTTTCCCACTCGAATGTACATGATAGCAAGCAGCTCTTTAATGAGTCCCTTGTAGGCATCTGTGCCGAAAAAGGAGCCTCCGTAGTTGCCCAGAAGAGCCTCATCCAGCTGTTTTCGGAACTTGTGGTACTCAGAAGACTGCTGGATCTCGTCAATTTCCTCTTGGCTGTAGTCCACGTATCCGGGGACTCGGGATCCGTACAGAGAGTGGCCGATCCACACTCCTCGTCTGGTGTAGTGGTCGACATGGGATGCTTGGAGAGCGATTTGAGGCAACAGTTGCACTCCAGTGGCTCCATTACCAATCAAAGCCACCCGCTTTCCCTCCAGAGACAGACCCTTGGGCCAATTGACCGGGTGGAACTTTTCGCCCTTGAACTTGTCGTATCCGGGCTGTGTAGGAGGGTATCTGGGCTGGTTGAGGGTTCCCGAGGACGAGATGAAGAAGTCGGCCTTGACGGTGTACTTCTCATGGTTGGGTTTGGTAAGATCTTCCACCTCGATGTTCCACTGGCCCTCGTCCTGGTCCCATTTAGCCTCGACAATGTTCTGCTGAGTCTTGATCTTGTCTGCAATACCGTATTTCTCGGCGCGGCTCTGCCAGTACTTTTTGATATCGTCACCGTAGGCGTAGACACTCTTCCAGTCTGTTTTGGGATCGAACGAGAGCTGGTACGAATGCGAGGGCACGTCACATCGCACTCCCGGGTACGTGTTTTTGAACCACACACCTCCGGCCTCTTCGTTTCGTTCCAGGATGGTCAGATCAACATCATCTACCTTACCGTTGATGAGAATGCCGGTGGTGATTCCAGACAGACCTGCGCCGGAAATGACCACCTTGACGGGTCTTCGGCCGTGGTATTCTCTATTGAGAATAGTCTCTGCCCATTCGCTGGGAGGCTCGAGGTTCTTGAGGAAGTCAAACTCGCTCCAGAGCGCTTCCTTGTCAACTCCTGTCACATTAGTGTGACCCCTGGAAGCCTGGCTAGATGAGGTAATTCCGGCATTGTTGAGATCGGGCGAAGCGGGTTTGGAGACTGTCATTGTGAATGATAAGATGAGACAGGAGACGGGCGGTCAGATGGGTCTAGTGCGGTTGTTAGTGTCACTAGACGTGTGATTCAACTGCGGCGTTTGATCAGGGGGGACGCAAGAAGAAGATGAAACGAAGCAAGCTAGTCTTGCGAAAGAAGAAACGACACACGCGGGCTAACCAGCGCCTCGCGGTCACCCTCTCCAATTATATTACCCCCAAAAAGTCAAAGATACATGATAGCTGCAACCAGGCCATCATCAAGCACAAGGTATGCACGAAAATTGGCTCATACAGAAAAGCCACAGTTGAGCAAGAAGAGAGAGGTGGCAGGCCCGCCAACTCCGCTACTGTGGCGTTTGGATCATGAGGTGGAATGAGGGTGGATGCTACACGGCGGCTGGTGAATAACATAACTGTGGCTTGTTTATGACACGGTTGTTTTGGGCATGAAGAGTGAACCGAACACGAGAGAGAAGGAGGTAAAACGTAAAGTGAATATACGGGAAGTCCAATGGAAGAAAAACAAAACAGAACGAGAAAGAACGAAAACATAACAAAAAAGCGAACAATAAGCGAATGGACAAAAAATAAATAAATAGATACAGGTGCAAGTTATGACCTCTGGATTAGCCAGAAATTGGCAAGAAAAGATACAAAAAAAAAGGCGCAAAAACGACGTTACGGGAAAAGACAGATTGAAAAAACCAGTACTACACCGCCCACCAAATTGCCACCAGCCACCGTGGCTTGTTATCTTTGCCACATGCTTCCAACTCTATGCGTTGCGTCGAAATCCAAAATTAAAAAAAAAAGGTGGGTTGAGTCATTTGAGTCATCGCCTGTTTTTTTCTACCCCAAATGCATGCTTGCATATGGTCAGGAACGATAAAAATTATATGGGAAAAAAAACCTGGATTATTTTACCCCTCACCAGCCCGTAGACACCTCCATCTGAAACCCCTTGCACCCGAGCTACGCCACGTGTGTCAGGTAGAGCCCCTCTCGAATCTTCAGCCACACTAGATTTGGCGGCGATAGAAAAGTCGGGTTACCCTGATGACAGAAGAGATAACACGTACGAGGTTTATTCGATAGCCGCAGGCAGCATCCGTTGAGTTGAAACCGTTCCCAGCTTTGCATCAGGTCGGCAAACCCTTCGGATGCCGATTTCCAGACCTTGTAGGTTAGGCTGGATGAGGAGTAGTTTCTGGTAGTTAATTACAGTTAACTATTAGAAGAAAGATTTAACTAAACATCAACTAGGGTTTAAACACTCAACAAACCTGAACTGGAATACAATCTATTAGCATCTACAATCAGTCGAATTCAACAATCAATAATACTCTATCAAATACATAAATAAGTGCCCTGGAACGCTCAAACACTGACCTCCTTGGCCTCCTTGACGTCCTCATCGTCCTCCAGACCAACATGGTGGTTCTTGAGGAAGTCACCAGTTCCATCGTACTCGTAGCCCTCGGCCACATGGTCTCGAGGAACAGTCAGATACTCCTCGTGCAGATCCTTGGGAGCCACACCGGTCTGAACGAAAAAGGTCTTGTCACCAGTAGGAGCAAAGTCCAGGAAGGTGTGTCCGTTTCCAAAGAAAGAGAATGGGTTGTCGTTGTCGAGGTACTCGTAGTCGTAATCCTCCCATCGAGGTTCTCGCAACAGAGTGACTGCGTGGGTGATAGTTCCGGGCCACGCGAGAGCAATACGGTACTCTCCGTCCTTAGTCTTCTCCACAAAGAAACCATCGATACCATGGGAGGTAGAAGAGGCCTTGGACAACTCGGTAACAACCCGAGAAAAGCCCAGAGCAGCCTTTTCCGACACTACCAGCGACTTGATGTTCTCTAGCTGCACTTTTCGAATCACCTTGGAAATGTAGGTGGACCAGAGCTCAGCAGCAATAGGAGCAGGACCGCAAAACAGATACGAGTTTTGGGCCAGCACGTAAAAGTAGTTAGGGAAGTGAGGCGACGTGATACCATAATAGTTGTTGGTATATCCCAGCTTGGAGCCAGCTCCAGAAAAGTGTTCCTTCAGGTTGGTTCCATCGACTCCAGTAACCTCAAAGTTGGGGGCATGCGACTCTCCGTTGGCTCGGGTGTAGCCAGTAGAGGCGACAATGATGTCGGTGGGTCGCTCAACGTCGTCAGCACCGACAATTCCAGTCTTGGTGAAAGACTTGACAGTTCCAAGATGGTACGACACTCGGGGATCGGTCAGTGCCTCCAGGTAGCCAGGAGCAGGCAGGAATCGTCGAGATCCAGGAGCATAGTCAGGAACAACCTTCTTGAAGAGCTCCTCATCACCACCCAATCGCTCGTACATGAGCAACAGGAAAGCATTGAGCTGCTGACGGTTCGCTTCGGATCCGTACACGTCAGAAGCAATGTTGCCCTGGCCTCGGGTCTCCAGATCCTTTCTGAACTTGTGGTACTTTTCCGTGTTTCGTAGCTCAGCAATCTCCTCGGGAGTGTACTCTCGGTGGGGAGGCAGGTGCTTGCCAAAAACGTGCTGCGAGATCCAGGTGCCTCGCTTGGCGTAGTGGTCCACGTGAGACACGCCCTGGGCCAGAAGCTGGGGTAGAATCTGGACACCAGAAGCTCCGTTACCAATCAGAGCTACTCGCTTGCCCTTAAGAGAAAGGTCCTTGGGCCACTGCGAGGGGTGGAATTTGGGGCCCTGGAAGTCGTCAAAGCCGGGCTGGTAGGGAGGGTATCGGGCATTGTTGAGAATACCGGTAGCCTGGATGAAAAACTCAGCCTCATCCGTGAACTCGGTGTCGGTGTTGAGATCTTTGACCTTGAAGATCCATTTGCCCTTCTCAGCGTCCCAGTCGGCGCTCTGGATGTCGTGGTTGGTCTTGATGAGCTTGTCCACGCCGTACTTCTTCTCAATACCCTGCCAGTAGCTCTTGATCTCCTTTCCGGGAGCGTAGGTGGCACTCCAGTCGGTCTTGGGGTCGAACGACAGCTGGTAGTTGTGGGAGGGAATGTCACACTTGACACCGGGGTACGTGTTTCGATGCCACACACCTCCAGTCTCAGGCCATCTCTCGTAGATGACCAGATCCAGGTTATCGAGCTTTCGGGGCAGAATGGTACCAAGTGTGATACCTGCTAGACCTCCGCCGACAACTACGGCTCGCACCTTTCGGTGGCCGGCAAAGTCTCGCTTGAGAATCTCTTCGGCAGCCTTGTTGGGCTCATCTGGAAAGTGGAGATTTGGCAGAGAGTCGTAGAGCTCTTGTCCGGTAGGCATCTTAGTTGTTTTTTGTGGGGAAAATGGGGATCGGAGGGATGGTCTGACGAGATATGTCGAGCCACGTGATGCGCAAGCCAAACGTAATGATCGGGAGTTCTGGGGATGGGCTGTGATTCAAACGACGAGCAGACGTCGGTATATATACTCGATGGAGGTCTAACGGTCGTTCGTCTTCACCCCAGCTGCGGAGATGGCGGAGATCAATGGAAATATCCACATTTTCGTATTTCTCAAGCCACACGCTCAGGTCTCACAACTTTGTTGATGCGGCGAAAAATAGGTGGTGGAGGAGTGCATGCACTTGCCTAGGCGAAGGGTAGTCAATTGCATGATCAGATCAATGTTGGACGGGTGACTCGGGCTCAGTGGTTTGCAACATAAACAGCATCATTCAATTATCTTTCCCTGGATGCCACCCACTAACCACACCCTTTAACCGTGGCTTGAGATCATCATATCCACAAGGTTTGATAAGACGTGATTTTGCACCATTCCTTCTGCGAAGGTTACGGGTCATCTCCATCCACGCTAGTGGAGGCAGGGGAGTGGCTTTATCGGTGGCACATGCGAGACCTTTGTGAGTATTGCCACATAAGGCTCCGGAGAGGGTGGGGGTAGTGAGGAGCGGAAATAGCGGACTTGTGGCGTGTGGAGGGTTACTACTTGCTGCTACCGGCACTACATGTACCGTGGCGCTGTACCGGTAGCTAACGGTAGATGCATGTCCGATTGTGGTAAGAGAGGAACATGGGAAAACCGTAATCAATAACAGGAATCTAATTGAACCATCTAAAACAGCCTACCAGGTAGCTCCGTCATTTGGCCCTTATAACATCTGTTCTTGTAGCTCCATGTAAAGTTTGAATCGGTATGGGGTTTTCCACTGCGGGCCTTATTTTCATGATAACCATGTGAGGAGGACGAGTATAATATTCATGAAGACGCTTTTATGAAACGAGGTGCATGAACAGTGCACAAGACTTGGGACAATATGAAGAATGATGCAATGGCTGTGGAGAGCCACACACGCCCACCTGGTGAAAAATTCACTCTTTGTAAGGAATTTCACTCTAAAACAAAACACCCTAAAAACACTAGAGTCTATGCACAAAATAAAATAAAATCACCTGTCTCACAAGCCACTTTATGTCAAGCACGGTTTCCTATGGAGTTGTCTTTGTGGCCCTTTAATATGTACCTGCTCAGTTCACGTGACTTTAAACAATATTCAAGGTTCAGTCGTGATGCATGAGATACACTATCTCCGGAAGCGCTGGATCAACTTGACCTCACACACAACTACACACACATTAAAAGCCACTAAACCCACACACCATGTCAGAGACGCAAAAGTTTGAAAAGGTGCAGCCTGGAGGATCGCTAATTGTGGCGTGGCAGGCAAGAGGAAAACGATGCTTGGTGGTCGGAGGAGGAGAAGTGGCTTCTGGACGAGTGCTGGCACTGCTCAACGCTGACGCCGAAGTTGTCGTGGTTTCCCCCGCGCTCACAAACCCCGAGCTCGAACACAGACACCAGCTCAAGGAGTTTATTTGGATCAAGGCTCTGTACAATGACGAGCACATGGTGGCCGAGGACAATTACAATCTTGTTCTGTCGTGTCTGGATGATCCCGAGGTTTCAGATCAAGTTTGGAGACGAGCCGTCAGCCTCAAGATCCCCGTCAATGTGGCTGATGTACCTGCTAAATGCGACTTTTACTTTGGCTCCATTTACCGTGATGGTCCCCTGCAGATTATGATTTCCACCAACGGAAAGGCTCCAGGACTGGCGAGAAAGATCCGAAAGGAAATCACAAACATCTTCGAGGACAAGGAGGCGGAAGAGGGCGAGGGAGAGTCCGATAGCATGATCACCAAGGCCATCAACAACGTTGGTAAGATCAGACAGGCTGTTCGAAACGTAGTCAAGTGCGACATTAAGGCTCGAATGGCGTTTGTCAGTGGAATTTGTGAAAAGTGGACATTCAAGCAGATTTCGTTGCTCGATGATGCTTCCATTGCAGATCTCATTGCTCATTTCCCTGATATTCCCAAGTTTGAGGATTTGGAGAGCCAAAACGTGGACAAGCTGGACGCTCTGAAACTCGCATAAAGTAAATGATTAAACAATAAAATAATAAAAACATGGTTACGGGTAGCCACACATGTCCTTTTCTGTACAATAAATTAATCAATTATATGCTATTCTGCCTCTTGGGCTTTTTCAAAGGCGTTCTCAAGAACTGTCATGTCGTTGACGGCCGAGTCAGCCACGGTTTTGGCCACCTCATTGAGATCAGGCACTGATGCAGCAGCAGCTTGTCGCACACTTTCTTCTTCCGGGGCCGAATCGGAGTCGTCATCTGAATCGTCGTCTGAATCGTCTGAATCATCAGACTCGTCTTCTGAATCGCTATCGCTGTCTGAATCACTGTCCGAATCGCTATCACTGTCACTATCACTATCACTAACAACAACCTCTTCCTTGGTGTAATAAATGGTGGGGTATTCCAGCACGGACTTTTCTCTCAGGTTTTCAGACAGGGGCTTTGAAGGATCCAGAAGAATGGGTGAGGTGTTTTTCGATTTGATTCTCTTCATGTAGAATGAACGAGGAGGGAGCGGGACGTTCTCACTTCCATTAGCCTTGGTAACGAGACCATTTTCAACATTCTCGCCATTTTCACTCCTCTCAGCTCCAGTGTTCTCACCTTTGTGATCGTCAGCCTCCGGCTTTTCAGTATCCTTCTCAGTATCCTTCGCTGCCTGTCTCTTCTCAAAACACTCAAGAAGAGACTGAACAGGGTTGACCTTGTCCACCGTCAAAGTCTCCTTTGTGTCCACATTGACCCACTCAACCGTCCAGCAAAACTGCTTGATGCCAGAATCCCATCTGCTGTGGTTTCGCTTCTGACGTCCCATTCCCTGAGCCACCTTGTGCACCTTGACTCCGTTTCGCTCCACCACACTGCCATCCTTGCCGTCTTTTCTGTTCTGGTTGTATCGAGCTCGCTTGAAAATTGGCATGCTTTCGCCGTCCTGCTTTCGAACCACAATGTCTCGCTCCAGCCGCTTGAGAAACCTGTAGTCTCGGTTAACAGACGAGTCTGTGAAAAGTTCTTCTCGCTTCATGTACTTTGTGGGATCCGGCAGTCCTGTACACGATTCAGACACCTTGTGCTGTTTCGAACATGCCAGAGAACACGTACGTGCTGAACATGCCGGGCACTTGTATTTGCTCTCTTGCTGGCATATGGTGCAAGTCATGTTGTCGTGTGTTGAGGCTGAGGTTGGATGGAATCTTTTTAGTTCATGCATAAGATAACAAATTTCAGGCCAAACTCTATCTCGAGCAGTCATGTGACTAGTTGGAAGGTCAAGTAAAGTCTCAACTATTAAAATAGACTTTTAACGGGAAGATAAATTCGCCAAATAAGTGTACCCAGACGAGATTCGAACCGCGGATGCAGCAACTGCGTGTGCTTGTTATCTGGCATCATCGTCGACGTTGAGTCTCCAAACCCCAGTCAGCATCACACACAAAAATGGTGAGTTTGAGCGTTCCAGGGAGTTGCTTTGTATGGGCAACGAGGAATTTACAAGGCAGCCCAGGTGTTACAAACGATATACAGCGGGATTCAGTAACGAGGATCGCCAATTGCCGATACACGACGACCAACCCCCGACGACATGAGCGACGACAACTGAAAGAAGAGATGGACACGAACGAGCTCAGATTGGACGAGACAACCTACAGAATACATCCAGACACTAACGCAGTCCGCCCAAAACTCCAAGGAAATCCAGAAGCTGCTCCAGGCTGAGAAGAAGGCCCATGAGATTGTGCAGAAGGCACGAGGATGTGAGTATTTGGCCCCTTTTTAACCCCGACCAACAACACCCCGGCCTCAACTAACACAGACCGAACACAGAAGCTCAAGGACGCCAAGACGGACGCTGCTGCCGACATTGAGGCTTACAAGAAGAAGAAGGAGGAGGACTTCTCCAAGACCAAGAACGCCGACACCGGCAGCAACTCCAAGGCTGAGGCTGAGGCCGCCGAGTTTGCCAAGTCCGAGCTTGCCGACATCAAGAAGGCTGGTGAGAAGGCCCAGAAGGAGGTTCTCAAGAAGCTGATAGATGAGGTTCTGACCCCCAAGCCCATTATCCACATTAACGCTTAGGAGTAATATTAACATGTATGGTTGGTGCTAGTAGAGAGTAGACGGATGTATTTCCCTTGGAGTAAAAGAAAGAGGTCTGTGGTTACTTCAGATAGAGAGATCGTAATAACGTAGATGCCTGTAGCTACTGTACTGTATGTATCAGAGTGCGGTACCCGCAGAGCACCATGTCGTATGCGATTGGAACGGACGGCACTCATGCTGTATGGCATGCAGCGTAGAGACGCAGTGCAAGAACCAGATGACATCAATCATCACTCCATCGAAGTTGTTATCAATTCGATTGATTGGTTTATTCAACCACGTCAATTTCCATCATGATTTTTGTCCAATTCATCCCTTTCATTCACTTTTGCTTCCCCCCTCACTCTATTAACCGCACCGTCCGATGTTCTTCGTCAGCGCCAAATTTAAGTTTTGTCAAGACAACTGTGGAGACACTAAGAGGGTATGTAATAGAAAGTAAAGTAGTTAAGAAACAACGGGTTTTTGGCTCAAAAACAGCTTCCCCGGTCTCCATTTATCCCGCTATATCCTCCTCATTTCTTCTCTGACCACACCCAAACAGTCTCCTACATGCTCGAGTCACACCACATGCAAGATTGAATTTACTGTACTGTACCATTCATTCACCACCAGCGCTACATTCTCCCCCTCGTCTCATCAGCACCAATGGAATACGTCGAAACAGCATGGTCTGCAGCCGAGGAGGCGTGGCCTGAGCTGGGCCAGTACGTGCGCCTCAGTGACCTGCAGTCGCTGTCTTCCGGGTCTCTACAGTGGGAAAACATTCTGCTGGTTTCCACCGCCATTAGCGTCACCGTGACGTTGATTCTGGCGACACAACGGTGGTTTTTCGGCCAAAAGAACGCCGCTGAAAAGCCCACCGTCATCCACGTCCGCACCCCGGACCAGGCATTGCCCCACTGGAAGGGCATCCGTATGGATCCGCCTACGCTGCGTTCGCAGGAAGAGCCCGATATGATCCAGTGCTACTGTCCTGCCACAGGTCAATTTCTCGGTGCCACTCCTGCATCTACGCCGCTGGACATTGATGCCGCCATTGAGTGTGCGGCCGCCGCCCAGTGCGAGTGGAACCCTTCCTTCAGCGCTCGTAACAAGGTGCTCAAGACCATCCGCAAGTTTCTGCTGGAGAACCAGGAGGTCGTGGCGCGTGTGGCCTGCCGAGACACTGGCAAGACCATGATCGACGCGTCCATGGGCGAGATCATGGTGACGCTCGAGAAAATCAATTGGCTCATCAAAAACGGAGAACGAGCCCTGCAGCCAAGCTCACGGCCAGGCTCCTCCAACCCCCTCATGTTCTACAAGGCCGCCAAGGTGGTCTACGAACCTCTTGGTGTCGTGGCAGCATTGGTTTCGTGGAACTACCCGCTTCACAACCTCATGGGCCCCATTCTAGCCTCTCTGTACGCTGGAAACGCTGTTATCATCAAGTGTTCCGAGTCGGTTGTCTGGTCGTCGCAATACTTTGTACAGATTGCCCGTGAGGCCCTCCAGGCTTGTGGACACTCGCCCGACCTGGTCCAGCTCGTCTGCTGCTGGCCAGAGACCGCTAACCATCTCACAAGCCACCCCCACATTTCGCACGTGACTTTCATCGGCAGCAAACCCGTGGCCCATAAAGTGGCAGCTGCAGCTGCCGAGTCTCTGGTGCCTCTGGTGGTCGAGTTGGGAGGAAAAGACCCGTGTGTCGTCTTCGACGATGACGGACTGGATCTCAAAACCATCGCCCATACAATTCTTCGAGGAACGTTCCAGGCTGCTGGCCAAAACTGTATTGGCTTCGAGCGAGTCATTGCCCAACCCAACGCCTACAAGACTCTGCTGGATATTTTCCGAGAAACCATCCCCAAGCTGCGAGTCGGAGCTGGAATCGACCAGCAAGACGACGTGGACGTCGGAGCGTGCATTTCCAACATGCATTTCGATCGTCTCGAGGAGCTCATTAGCGACGCCGTGGCTCAGGGAGCCGAGCTGGTGGCTGGAGGAAACCGATACCCCCATCCCAAGTACCCTCAGGGCCACTATTTCCAGCCCACTTTGCTGGTTGGCGTGACTGCCGACATGGAGATTGCGCAGACGGAGGTGTTCGGACCCGTTCTGACCATGATGAAGGCCGAGTCCGTGGACCAGGCCATTGGTATTGCCAACTCGACCATCTACGGGCTTGGAGCAGCTGTGTTTGGCCAAAACACCTTGACACTGCGAAAGGCTATCAACGAAATCAAGGCGGGCAACATTGCCGTCAACGATCTGGCTGCCTTCTACGTGTGCCAGCTGCCGTTTGGAGGCTGCAAGGGTTCAGGCTACGGCAAGTTTGGAGGTGAGGAAGGTCTCCAGGGTCTTTGCCTGGCCAAGTCGGTGGCGTTCGACTCGGTGCCCTTCTGCAAAACCACCCTGCCCCGGCCCCTGCAATACCCCATTCCCTCGGCCGTCAAGGGGTGGGAGTTTGTCAAGAATGTGAACATTGCCGGCTACGGAGTGGGTCTGTGGAAACGGTTCAAGAGCCTGGTCAGTTTGGGCAAGAGTGCCTAAGGAGGAACGACACGCATATAGCAATAGATTAACTGAGACATTTAACATTCCCCCAGAGAGAGTGGGTCGAGCGGGTAATTAATTCACATGTTTATTAAGACGTTATTGAAACGTGTGTGCGTTTCATATTAACCTCACGATACTTGGATGGCGTGTACAGATAAGGGTAGTGGGTCACATGGTCGATATTATTACCGATATTATTACGGTCATCACCGTATTTTGCACGTTTTATTTTTTGGTAGTATCTGCCTCATTCTTTTGGAAAAGACAGTTTAATATTTACAAGAAGCGCATTGCTGCTGTTTCACCTCCTCCTGTGACGTCACTGCGGGTTCAGGGGTACCCCGCTGCGGATGCGTCCAAGAATGTGGAGAGAGAATGTATTATCGGTGTCGTAATTACTGTAAATGGAAATGTTATTGAAAAAGGCAGAAAGACGCGCTTTTTTGAAACATAATCCTGAACACGCTTAAGAATAGGGCATCATCTCTAGCACGTGTTTACGCTGTCAGACAAGTTATTTCGCGGATCATACGTATAAATTAAAGACTATGTCGTTTTCATGACATCATATTAGACTCGGATCTAATTAGCACCAACGTTGTGTCATGTGAACCATGTTGGAGGGCCACTGTGGTTCTCTTTTTTAATGAGCCTTGGTTATTTGGTTATCCAGCTCGCTAAAATAACATGCCCTCCTCCACCCACACCCACACTCTTTGTTCGATTTCTGCAACAGTTCGGCCCTTAAACACCTGTGCACTGGCTAGCTCCTGGGCCATCTGCCTGACCGTGTACGCCTTGTGATACTGTTTGACGTGAGTAGATATCACCTGGTCCTCCCAGATTGACCAGGTAGGCATTAGATTGAGATGAGAGGCAGTCGGGATGCCTGAAAAGGTGGTCAGGGTATGGTACTTATAACAAGGTGTAAAAAATTGAGTTTGGATAACAAGTATAGTTTTGTGGGGTGTCTATGGAGTTATGGACTAACCACATACTTGTACCAGGGTAGTGGGCAGTGATACGTTAGTTGAAATAGGACACATTTTTACTTGCGTTTTTTATTGCAATCATCTGACCCTTTACAGTTATTTTTTGTGTTTCCCGCTTCCGTAATTTCCCCGCAACTCGTACGTTATCTGTGGCCTTATCGCGTCATCTCCTTCAACATTAGTGTAATTTACTAATAGTAGTGTAATTTACTAATAGCGACCGTACAAGTAGGTTGTGTTCGATAGTTCCCGTAGCAATAAAAATAAATATCTTAGGCTATACAAATGCAAATGTTGGGTTGTGTGATGTGAATGTGGCCGCCCGTGTCTGTTTGTTTACAGAAGGTCGGACGGACCTCCTGGATTCTGCAGCCACTCAAGAATGCGGCGCTGAATTGACGAGTTGTCGAATCCAGGCAGTTGTGATTTCAGCTCATCCGCCATTTCGCTGATGGACCATTCGCGGCCATGCTCTTTGACGAAGCTCTTGACGATATTGTCGTATTCTGGGGCCCACTTTACCATCTGTGTTAGTTTTCTCGTCTTTCATCTTCTGTCTTGCTCATCTCCTGATGCCCCAACTTTTTATTTTTGATTGCAACGGTCATTAGTTGCCATGCATATTGAATATGCACAAGCCACCGGAGTGGGCATTGGCCCCAAAATGTCAGGGGTGGAGCAAAGGATCGATTAAACAAGCAAGACGGAACACATCCCGAATGTGCTCAATTGCGTGCATTCTTAGTTACTCGGTCCCCAAGCCCCAAAGAGGGGGTGCGTGTAGGATGAAGGCATGAAAAGTAAAAGGTATGGTCGCGTGTGTACTCACTCTGGTCATGATAAATAGATAACTTGTTGCAGGGGGGAGCAAACTGTAATGAAGAGTGGGGAGTGGATGTTGTTGGAGGGATGTGTAGAGAAAAGACTGTCTGAGATGCCCATGATGGGCTTTATATGTGTGCCTCTGACTAAAGTGACTAAGTCATGCTTAACGCAGTTTTGAGTTTATGAGTCTTACTCTTTTTAGAGTTCGAAACGGGGCAATATGTGGGGAACCTGTTCCCCCCCTTCGTGTGAAAAACAGAGAAAGAAAACAACAGAGAGGAGTTCCAGAACACTATTATGCACAGGAGAGAAAGTGCAGCGGTGCTACTTGTGGGAGAATAACAAAAACACGAATAAATAAATGCAAAATGCTACAAAGGGCTATAGAGATGGGGTTGCAGACACATCGGATGCAGGAGAGGCCAATGCAGTGGGGGTGGTTGGAGCGGCGGCGGCGGCAGCAGCAGTAGCAACGGAAGCAGCAGTAGCAACAGAAGAAGCAGCAGCAGCCTCAACAACGCCAGAGTCACTTGAGGTTCCACTCATGACCCTGACAACGTCGGTTTCGAGCTCAGGGATGACATAATATTGCGCCACCATTCGCTGGACTCTCTCAACGGGGTCCTCTCCTTCGTTAATTCCTTCTAGACACTCTCGGATAAGTGTATCTCGCACGTCTCCTCGGGGGACCACCATTCGGTCCACTCCGTCATCCACTCGGAACAGATAATTGTCCTTTTTGGCATACGTGCCTCCGATGGCTAGAAATTCCGCCACAATGCTGAGGTCTGGATTCGACTCGGTGGCACGTTCCAGAAGTACGCGATGTTCGGGAGCCCAGTTGGAGGGATCTCGCCCCACAATTTTGCATTCTTCGAGCGAAGATGCCGAGTCTGCGTCTGAGATTATTAGCTCCAGCAGCTCTTTAGGGTAGTCGCGGTTGGCGTCGACTGGTTTGGGGGCTGGGGTTGCGTCATTTGGGGCGGGTGCCTTGGGTAGTGCCATCCACTTACCTGATCCTCGCGCCTTGTAAACGTAGCCTCCGTTCAGGAGATAAGTGACCCCTTCATTAAAGTAAGATGCGACGCGATTGAGAACGGGGTCTTTGAAGAGGTCTCCGCGAAGTTTGAACTGCGTAAGCACGTTCCAGTCGTAGAAGTCTACCGAGTGCAGCGGCGTTTTGTTTCTCATGGGTTTTTCGGTGGTGGCGATTTTTGGGGGAATTTGCAATTTTTCGCTTATTTGGATCGTTTTTTTCGGGGGGGGGATCTGGGATCTGATAATGACGTCAGAGAGCTGCAGATCCACGTAGCGACTAGGAAGAGGCCAGTAGAGGGTATGAGAGCGCACTCTATAGAAAAGGGCGGGAGAAATGTCGTAGGGGGTTATCTAAAAAGGTGACCGTGCCAAAGAGCCTGCGACTTATTATATATAAACCGGCGGACTTGAGGCCTGTCTAAATACGAATCGCAGTGTGGACGCACCTAGCCAACCTTACAACCTTGTATTGGTAAAGAAGCTTAACCTTGTTTTGATCTGGTGTTAGTTTTTAGGGTTTTAAGCTTTGGGCTATTAATCGTTTGAAAACGGCGGTGATGTCAGACATGAACAAGAGAGAGCCAGTTGGCAGTGTGAGCAACAGAAAATAATATACTGCAGGCAGGGTAGACTGATGCCCCACGATCCCCGTATAATATTCTAGCCGAGTAGAGCATATCGCACGGCCCTCTTTCTTTCCGCAGATGCAACTGGTGTACGCAGCTCGGGTCACCTAAACGGCTTTTTTGTCCTTTTTTTTTTCCCGCCAGCTCCACTTCACTCGCCACCTTGCCTTCGACCACCGGCATGATTTCTGCTCCCTGGGTATAATTTTTCGTCGGGACTAATTTTGGGATATGCGGCTTTGGAGCCCAATCCCCGATGCAAAGCGAACCGGTGTGCAAATGACGTCAGCCGTCCGTTGTTAGTCATGTGCGTGGGTGAGTAATATAAAAAATCACAAAAACCCCGGAAAAAAACCAACGAAATAAAAAAAGACAACAAAAATAGAAAATGGAGAAAATAGCAGAGTGTTGATGCTTGTATCGCAGGGCCCCTGTTAATTGGGGCAGATCTTGGCTCTGCTCCTAAAATAGCACCTAATTATAGCCCTCCCTTACTGTACGATATGTAATTTCGGCAACTTCACGTCCAGGCAGAAAACCGAAAGATCCACCCCGGCATTTCCGACGCTCATTACTCTTTTTTTCTAGCACATGTCTTACCCCAATTATAAGCAAAGGCTCTCTCTTACAAGTACAAGTAGTTTTTTCTGTACTAATGGGATTAGTTGTTTCCAATATAATATCTGAGCTCTCATTTTAGCGCCCAGCGGTTTCTATTGGCCACCGATCTGCGGAAGATGGTTTGAGGCACACTGCTCAACAAAAAACAAAAAAATAGACCAAACAAGAGAAGGGAAATTGGGCGGTGCTGCGAAGAGCCCAAAAAGCCCATTCTAGCAAATAATAGCAGGTTCTACTTAGTGTGCTGCACCTCCCCAAATATGGAGTGAGTGGGTTGGAATGGCCCTACCAAGGTCCATTTTGGGCTAACGCGAAGGTGCTAAGCCCCAACCGCGACACGTTGTTGCGGCTCGTGTTAGTGTATCCGTAGGATAACTCCGAGTGTAGAATTGGTCCCCCGCCTTGTGTCAATCCGGACTTGTCTTTGGATTCTCCTCCTTTCTGTATGTCCACGCAAGATTGACATTCCACGTGCCCCGCGGTATCATCTCTTTAGGATGGAACTTGACCTATTTGGGTCCAAAAACGCATCTCCCAAACTGCACATCAAAGAAACACGTAACCTTGACTTAAACCCTCAAATGCTCCCATGGTCTGAGGAGAGACTGCTAATGACGCAGTCATAAGATGGGGACAAATAATTGACGCGTCCAAAATAGTGCTTGTGGAGGTATCATGATCAGATAGCAATCTCGCCAGGGTTCCGACGATCCTTCGATTATGCTCATTAAAACCGTTAGTGTTGACTTATGAAAATAACCAATCTCAAATTGGCTCGGATTCACCAGCCTCGGTAAATAATCAGTGTACGCTGAGACTGTCTTGCCTCAAGTTGGAGCAAATACACGACAAGGACGTATACAGAAAAAAAAAAACATTACATACACACTTCGATAATATCCTATCGTACGATGCAAAAAGTTATCTCCCGGGGGCGAGTCGAACGCCCGATCTCAAGATTACAAATTATACCATTACAGTCTCGCGCCTTAAACCAGCTTGGCCACCGGGAGATAGAAAGGATGGGCCCAACCGGGAATTGAACCCGGGACCTCTCGCAAATTGCCTAGGACACCCTAAGCGAGAATTATACCACTAAACCATCGGGCCCTGCCGATGATTCTGCAGATTTTTGAAAGCACCCAACCAGAATTCCGAAGAGTCACGTGACAGAATTTTAAAATGCATCTAACAGAATAGCCAGGGGAGTTATCGGGATAGGAGAAAATGGGCAGGACTAACACGGCTCTGAACTATCTGATGAGACCATTTAATATTCTCTCAGACCCTAATGAACATCTAATTTAACGTCGTTCCGTTTGACGGCCCGAAACTCTGATAGAGGAAAAGTGAAACATGGGATCATTTCTTTGAAACTAGACTGCGCAAAAGTTCATGCCGTCCACTACTAATTCATGCTAAGTGAATACGAGCGTACAGTACTGTAATCAAATCATAAGCTCGTTAACGTATATAAATTATATGCTCAATAAAGCGTTCCGAAGGCTGTGGCTCCTAGGAGACTGGGGTTTACCATTGCAGTATTGATAAGCATGTTCTCTGAGGCCGTCATGAAGAAATCGTCTCTAGACAGATCCTCGGCAGTATGGATGTCCAGTGCTATTTTCACCAGTGTTTTTGATCGGTCTGGAAACTTGCCGCTTGGAAAGTTGTAGCGAACTTCTGGAAGATCTTTTTTTTCAACCTTAGTGACAACGTAGACCACATGATATGCTGTATGGGTGATTGTTGATGCCAAAACATCGTCGTATGTGATAAAAACCTCTTCTCTTTTCGCCATCCAGTTGCCCAAGTCTGCCAGACGTTTGGCTGGAACCACGCGGTCTTTTCTTTTAGACAATTGCTGCTTCTGGGCATCAAACAAGTAGTCTATAGTTTTATCTAGGGCCTTGTTGACCTCCATTATGAGGGAGAAAGCACAGGCTAGATAAAACATGTTTACCTGGTCGTCATAAGACATTTTAGATTGTTTCCAGAACTTTTGCGAACGGATAACGTATTTTCTCGTGTAACTGACACGTTTAAGAGGGCAGGTGATGTCGCTTCTGTTGTTGATGAGTTTGCGGTACTTGTTGAACTGGTTAGTTCCGCGGGTATAAAAGACTGCGGCAACTACGTGCATCCAGTCCAACCCCAAAGTTGTTTCTCTGAAGGAGTCAATTAGTTTTTCCTCCACTTGATAATTTCCCTTCTCGCTATCATAGTCGTCAATGAGGTGCTGGATGGTTCTCACTTGGGGGATGGCCGTGACTCTCGAGTAGTCCGGTTTGGAGTTTTTGAGCTTGTTTCCAAGCCTTTTGTGGCCCTCAGACCATCCCGAACGCCTCATTATATCCAGATAAGAGCTCGGAATATCCAGTGGTCCAGCCGACACGTCTTTCATCTCCTTGAAACAATTTACAATAGTGTTTAGAGCGGGGATGTCAGGAACCAGAAACTGCAGCCTATCTACTCCAAAAGAGCCCAAAAGCATATCCACCGCGTCAATGTATTGGATATCATGATACTGGTCGAAAAACCTCTTGTCTCCGAGCTCCACGTACTTTGCTCGGTGACTGGGGTTTCTCAAGACCTGGTAGGCATCGGATACTGCATACAAAGATTCGGAATCTGAAGGCAGCAGACCCAGAGCCGCAAATGTCCTGTTGCGGTACGCCTGGTCAATCTCCTCGGGGCTGTGTTTGCGGTTCCCCAGCCCCAAAACTTGTAGCAACGTCGACATGAATGAGTGGTGGGGTGAAGTGGATGTTTAAGAAGCTGTAAGTTTCGCCTGTAGATTCTTATGCATGCTGGATGGATTGGATATGGAGATGAACTTATTATGTTATTAAAAGAGAGGAGTTTAAAACATACAGTAGAGAGCAATGTTACAGCAGAGCAAAATAATATACGAATATAACCCAGACAGATGAACATCCCCAAAATATCACTCACGACCGCTTCCTGAGGTACGGAGGCTCATTCTTGTACCATTGAATATGCACGGCTGCGCTAACATGCAGTGTCAAAGTGATGTTAAGAAACATTTTTCTTTGCAAAAAGAAACACATGAAACACTGTGGGTTGTCAATATGCTGTAGTCATAAACATCAATGAAAGTCCCTCATTTTTATGTGACAATGCTCTGAGGGCTTTTCACACCCTAACACAGTTTTCAATTAGACTCTTAACTAAGCGGAAGGAAGCGATACTATAGGAGCATCTTAGAGCACTCCATTGTATTGGTCTCCAGCGACTAAAGTGAGTATGTCCACAGAATAAATAATCTATCTAGCTATATAACTCATGAGTCACGTATAATACCCACTCACAAGCTCGCCACGCTCCTTATGTGTTTCCACTACTCCGCATTAAGACCCTCGTCAGTCACACCCAGATCCAGCAATGGCTCTTCATTACGCAACTCATACGAGTCCAACAAGGTCTCGTACATGTCATAATCCATTTCCAGAATCAGAGGCCGCCGCGAGTCTCGGTCATTGACCAGCCTTGTGGTTTCCTCCTCGGAGCACATTTCAATCACGGCTGTGTTGTCCTCTGCGCACTCGGACACCTTGGCCATGCCTCCCGCAACCAGCGTGGAAAAGACAAAAAAGTTTTGAACCGTAGACTCAAAGCTTCGTGGGTCGATGATGGCCTGCATCAACGGCAGAGGCTCTCCCTGATCTTTTCTGTAGGTATACTCTTCCACAAGCTTCCGTCGCATAATACCACCGTACTTTTGAATGTTGTTCTTCGAGCTGTCGATCTCGTTTCCCTTGAGCTGTGTCGCCACCACCTGCTTTCCAACTTCGTCGTCCTTCTGACGCGGTCCTTGCTTCTTTCGTTCGGGCCGCTCCTTTTCCAGAGCACCCACCAGATGCGATGCTCCTCGAGCCACCTTTCCGTACTTGAGTCCGATTCGACCGAGCGATCCAATGCGTTTGAGATCCGGAATCACACTGGAATCAGTAGACAAATCAGTATAAGTACCAAGAACCGCATCAAATGCATTGTCTTCCTTCTCCGTGGCCTTGTCGACAAACTTGGTTACCAGATCCTGTACCTCCTTCAGATCTATGACGCCGGGCTCGTCGAGCGCGTACTTTTTGATGTGTTTGGTTTTCTTGGTTGCAATGGTTTTGAGCAGATCTGCGTCCTTGATGAGCGCTCGTCGGTCGTCTTGGTATCTGTTTTTCACTGCGTTGGCTGTCTCGATGATTTCCAACACATTCTCTCCATCTGCCTCTTCTACAATCTGGCTGAACTCGTCGTAGTCCCTCTGCAGTTGCTGCTGTCGCTCGTATTCGTCTTCGTTGTTGTCGGTCATTGTGTCTTGTGTTGAGAAGTCACGGCGATAGTATGCTAAGATGCGTGCAAGTCACGTCAAGATTTTTGCCCAAAACGTGTTGCATATAATTTACGCGCACGAGTTGGGACATCGGTTTTGCCGTGACGCAGTATCATTTCAGGTTAGGGTAGTAGGGGAGACCGGTTGAAGTTGGAGTAGCTAGTGCTCGAGTCTTCAGAGAGCGTATATATAGATCATATCAACCATTTTAGGGACAGGAATGTGACATGCATAGAGATGGAAGTCATGCATTTATTTTATGGTGGCGACAGTTGTGAGGTGATGGCTACAACAGGTACAGGTGAGCACACGGCACATGCAAGATCTAACAGATATCAGTGTGTGGGGAACTTGTAAACGAAGACGGATTAGCTAGAACCTGCCTAATAATATTAAGACAGAACTGAAAACAAGCGTATTAATACACACCGAGACTTACAGTACCGTAAGCCATGATCAAATCTCCATACATATGCCCTCAATAATGGATTTGAGCATGACCTGTTAAATGACCAACAAGAACCTTAAGTAAATTATCCATGTCAATGAAGTGATGTTTTTATTCTTGCTATTTTGGGAGCCCACGGCAACACATTTTTATCGTCTTGGGAAATTCAAAGTGACACTAGTGGAGAGTCATTTTTGTCTCGTAACCTGGGCAACACCACCTACACACTGCAAGAGCCCCTGATGCCCCTGTCTGCTGTTTTCGGACAGCCGTATGTAAGTGGTCAAGTGACTGTAGCGTGTGAGCCTTACGAGAGTGAAAAATCGAGACAAGAAGCAATAAGCAAAGGGGAGCCAAAAAAACGAAACAAAAAAAAACAACAACAAAGCCAATAGCGTCACACGACAAAACAAGCGTCTCGTCTCCTCCCCATCACCCCCCCAGCCGCACACCCACACATTTGTCAGCTCTACCATTCTCCCAACTTAGTCAGCAAGTTCCACGTACGGACTAAGTGCTCGACAGACCGCAGCAGATTACCTTTAGAGACACACACCTGGAGGAAAAACCACGCATGGAGTCCATCAGATACGAGCAGCTGTCGCTGACGGAGGACGAGATCCGCGCCTACAGCCGATGGTACACGGACCTGCTTCTGCGCAAGGGCAAAGAGAGCATTGTTGTTGGCGACGTGCTGACGTTTGTGGACAATTTTGGCGTCAAGGACGAGGACAAGCAAAAGGTGAGTTAAGCGAGAGAGACGCAGCGATGATTCTAGGGCATGGCTAACACAGATTCTGAATGCATGTGGCCAACAGCTGGTCAATCTGGACCCAGGCCAGTTCTACGGCTTTCTCCGACTCGTGAGCCATGCGCTCAATGGCAGCAATGTGTCTGCTGGCATGATCTACCAACCGGCTCCGTTGCTGCGGCCCAAGTCGATTCTCAGCCGGAAGCGCAAAAACTCTGAGCCCGAACTCGCGGTCACCCCTACAGGCACGCCGCTGGACATCAACTCGTTCACGTCGCTGCTGCTGACTGGCGATAGACGCAAGAAGAGCAAGAAGAAGGTGCAGTTCACCAGCGAGCCTCCACAGGTTACTGCTGCTGCTGGGCGTACACTGGAGGAGCTGATGCGACAGCGCCAGAGTGGATCTGCGCCGGTTTATTCGCAGAGCATGTCCGAGTTTGAGGATGATGCTGCGGAGGAGGAGCCTAAGCCGCTGGAACGACAACAGACGGGACCTCCACCACGAACCTCGTTCATGGCATACATGCAACAGACGGAGCAGGATCTTAAAGCCGAGGCTCCCCTGCCTCAGCAACACACAGCACCATCCCAGCTACAACAACAGCCGCCGCCGCAGCAACAGCAGCAGCCACCTCCTCCTGTTACAATAACTGCTCCAGTGCAACAGGCACCACCCCCTAAGCCATCGACCGGCGAAGATGACGAAAATGAAGTCATTGAGGCGCTGGAGGATAGTGGGTTCAAGAATGTCAAGGTGGACAGTGTGCTGCACCATGGAAAGCCGCAGGTGGGACCTCCTCCAATCACGTTTGGAAGCACTTATGGCGAAACGCCCGGAGATGCGTTCAGAAACATTCTGCAAAGCCAAGCTACGGGGTCTCCTGCTCCTGGAGGGTCGCCTGCTCCTGGAGACGCGTTTAGAGACGCTCTGGTGACGCAGGCCACAGGCAGTAACAGTAACAACAGCGGCAACATGAACAATAACACGCTGCAGCCAGCAACCACGGGGTCGTTCAAACCCACTTTGGGACGCACCCCGACCGGAATGCCGTCCACGTCGTTTGCAGGATACATGTCGTACGGAGATGGATCTGCCAACTCGTCGTATTCACCTTCGCCTGCATCCACGCCGCAACCGCAGTCTCAGCCGTCTGCTGCTGCCTCTAACTATTCTGGTCTTTCTGGAGTCTTTTCTACTCCCCATACTCAACAAGCATATGGCCAGCAGCAACAGCAACAGCAGCAGCAGCAGCAGCAGCAGCAACAATACCAACCACAGCCGCAGCAACAATACCAGCAGCCGCAGCAACAGCCACAGCAAAACATGAACTCGGTCTACAATCTCATGGTGCCCGGAGTGTCACGATCACAAAGCGTGTCCCCTACACCCACTTCGTTTGGCAACGGAGGATACAATCCCACTGGCGGAAGACGAGTGCCGCCACCACCTCCGCCGCCGCGAAACAAGTCTGCATCTCCCCAGCCTCCCCCTGTCTCGTTTCAGCGTGAGGCACCTGTGCCTCCTCCTCCGCGACGGGGATCCACAGCTTTGCATTCTGCGCCCCCGCAGACGTCGTTTAACGGCAACGGATACTCCAGCCAGGCGAGCCCCGATCTCCTTGCGGATTTGCGGGCGCTCCAGGACGAGGTGGACAAGTTGAGTGGTGCCAACCGATAAAAGAGACGGCAAGAAGACATTCATAGATGGTAATAGAGCATGAGTAGGTGTGATTAGGTGTAGAAGAAGTGTATACTAGCATATCAGGTCATGATATTAGACTTGGCTGTATCTCATATCCACATACTACCGGTAGTATTTAGCAGAGCTGCAGAATGGTTGATACTCGTAACGGTAGGTTTAAGCTATTACTGTAATATACTGCGATAAGTATGATTCAATGTTGATAATGCAACTGCCTCACGCGAAGAAGGTCAATATTTGCAATATTTGCATATCTCTTCATTGTTCATGTTTACTCTGGAGTCTACACCACCACCTCAGCCTTACTAAACACCATAATTAACGCAACGTTAAAGCCGCCGCAGATGCTCATGTCCATTGTTTGTGAACACCGTTGGACAAGGTGAAACAGGAAGATTGGGAAGGAAGTTTGGAACCCCTGCTTTTTGCTGAAACCATCTGTTACAGTGCTATATGTGTATGGTTTATTTTCTGATCTTTTTGATAACGCACATACTATTGTAATTACAGTCACATCTGTCAGCTGTTGCAATCGCTGTATATAATTAGCAAAAAAATAGTGCAACACTCGGAGCAAGTTTGCAAGATACTGTACTGTAACGAGAGAAAGTGTGTCAAGCATACCACCAAACACTCAGTTGTAGCCTCACAAGAATAAAAAACACCTGTTGGTAACAAGTAAATATACGTGATGAACATTCCATGTGCCGGATATGTATGGAAGCAGACGTGCAAGTGCTCGTGTGGATCGGATCAGAGCAACCTGCTCAGGGGTATGCTTTCCAAGCAAGCGCACCTGTGAGATGGTAATTACATGCTGTATGGTTCTCACTATAGTTGGAGACAGGTGACAAGGAGTCAAAACACAACAAAATGGAAATGTGACATACATTTTGCACGTGTCGTCTCATACGTTGCACTGAGTTGTTGCCCACGGTCCTATGACTCGAAATCGCTCCTTGTACGCGGACCATTGAGTAGCATCTCCATAAAAAGGTTGCTCATCGCCCTGACACTGTTGCACATGTTTTGGTGCGTTTAGAGTTTGACATTGCCGGGAGCTTAAAAGTGGGGTGAGGGGTATGAAGAGGAGTAGATATTGGGGTATTTTGGGTCGATTTTTGAGGTTTTTTAGTAGAAAATCAGATTCCAAAGCTCCGACATAACCGATTGAAGGTTTTTAATCCCCGAAATCCGCCTGTGACACCTCAAACTAGACCCTACCGAAAGCATCCGACTCCTACAAGTTAGCTCAAGGTTTATCGTTTATACAAAGGGTAGAAGTAAACAATACAAGGCTACCTTGACACTGAAATAGTCGGGAAACAACACGGACTGAGTGTGATTCGTATACAGTGTAGACTGAAACTCTTGGGCATGCTTGCGGCTTCACACTTTTGACAATAGGCTCGATAGTCTCGATAGGCTCGATATATATGTGGGTATTCCAGAAAAGAGCGTTTCCATCAATTTGAGAGCATTTACCGGTACCGGTACGGTAACTGTCGAAACAAGACCACTACCAAAACCGTCTGAAACAGCTCATTTCCCGCCATCACCCCATATATCGCGCGCCCCCGACAAAGGTCCGCCATAACCCTTCATTCCTCTCTCCTCAACGGTCCGTCCAATCACCCCATTCTGCTTTCAGACTGCATAAAACTGTATACACTACAGTGGAAGCAAAACAGGCCAGAGCCCTATAATACAAGGCCCAGCAGAAGAACCCGCGCTAGTGTGCCCCCTCCTTGTGCCCCCAAACGCTGCTAATTTGGGCTCGATTCGCACCAAGGTACAGTGCAACGGTTTTTCACAGACCGGTTTCAGCACTTTAGACGTCCGAAAAACCAAGACAACAGTGCAAAGGCTCATTCCGCTGCAGCCTTCAACTTTACCGTCAATACAGCTGAAAGTTGAAATAACAAACAGACCAGACGCGTCCTCTGCATACCACACAACATATCAACAAGAAAGATAAAAAAAAGAAGGACTCTGGCTCCACAAAACCCATTCTCTCCAGGTCCACTTGCTGCCTTTCAAGGTTCGTCCGCTAATCAGCTCAGCTGCATTTCTGTGCATACGCTGGCCCTTTGAGAGATACTTCACTGTCTATCACTCACCCATCACTTTCTACGATACAGACTCATTGCTGAATACGAGTGCTCGCTCCACCCATTTCGCTACTGACGACTCAGTCCGACCAGTACGACCACGTACAACAGTACACCCGACCTATACATTCCTTCACCCCCCATCAGCCCATCACCACATTCCTTACACAACCCATCTCACACTCCCTTACATTCTACTTTCGCCATGACAGGACTATTTTCCTTCCTATGGCCGTCCTCAACGACGCCGGCTATCACCATTCCGACATACTACCAGGGCGACAACGAGGACCACATTGACCTGCAAATCAAGTCGCTCACCTTCATGTACAAGCGATGCAACCGCCAGATTCACACACCCTTCCGCAGGGACTCGTCCGAAGATGTTTCCAAGGACGTCAAGGAGAGCCTGATGCGCCACAAGCTCAACAAGAAACGATCTCACCAGGTCCTACCCACGGCTCTTAGCAGCGAACGAGCTTCCCTTGCTCTCAGGCCATCCCGCTCCGAGGAGGACTTCACCGGCATGACCTCTAGCGAGGTGGAAAAGCTCGACATCATGTACAACCGCAGCGAGTTTGAGCGACAGCTGTTCAACGACCAACACAGAATCACTATTGATTGGGCCAAGAACAAGTTTCGAAGCGTGTGCATTCTGACGGCCATGCCTGCCCACTCGGCCACCCTGCCGGTTATCGACAAGCTCAACCACTGCCGCTTCACCCTGCTCAAGGCCGACGCCTCCGACGAAGAGTACATCTGCACGCTTGCCGACTCGGATTTGTACCGAGAACACAACATTGCTCGAAACACACGCATGCGGTTTGCCCGAGACTGCATTGACCGTACCCGGGACGCCAAACAGCCCAGCTCCGCCAACTTCACCAAGGACGAGCGGGCCCTGATTATCCGGACGTTTCTGCAGAAGCTGGCCGTGGAGGTCCAGGTCCAGCGACTGTACCGAGGAGCGTTCCGAGAGCGGCTCAGAGAGAAGGAAAAGGAGACATTTGCTCCATCCACCAAGGGCAAGCTGTACAAGTCGGCATCCAAGGAAAACTTCAAGGAGAACATGACGTCACGAGACTCGCTCAGAGACACCATTTTCCAGTTGGAGGAAACCTCGCCTCGACCCAGCACGCCTCGATCGCCCAAACTCGAAGTTCGCTCGCTCAACATCCCTACGCACACCCCGTCGCTTAAGGGCAAAAAGTCGCATGCCGAGCTGTTCCTGCTCATGTCTCCCGAGAAACAAAAGAGCTATTTTGACGCTCCCCTGAGCCCCCCGAAACAGCAGCTGCAGCATAGCTCTCCCAGCCCGAACTCTTCGCCAACACGGTCCCCCAGACGACAGTACAACACCCCCAACCTGCCCATCACCAACAGCGGCTCGTCGTCGTCTTCCAACAACCGGCTGAAGAAAAAGGCCAGCTCCATGAGTCTTGGCAGCGGCTGTGGTGCTCCCCACATACCCCCTCCCCCTACTTACGCTCCTTCTACGTCTCCCGAATCTGCCAACTCCATCAACTCGTGCGTCTCCACCGCCACATCGACCACGTCCATCAGCTCTAGAACCACCGCCGCCACCGAGGCCACGCTCAGCGAAGATACTAACCGAGAGCTGCTGGCCCAGGCTCGAATCGCCGTGCGCTCCCGACTGGAGAGCGAGAAGATGAGGATTTTCGGCCCTTAACTGCATTATTTATAATAGATATCTCACATTACCACATACGAGCAGACCAGCTGTGAGTATGTTTTTGCCCGTATGTTCACCCGTATGTTCACCCTGCTGTAGTACCTCGAGCATTTTTCACCCTATATCACCTGACGAGATCATGTGGTTGAATCACCTGCACATAAAATACTCATTTCAGGAATAATAGATGCATGAGAACACAATAAATAGGATGTCGTACACTATTTCTTTACCCGCTGACCAAAAATGCACTATCATTGTGTACAGTCCACTGTATGTTATTGCTGTATAGCCGACTATTTTCGTAAGTGCTATTTTTAACCATTTTCACCATTGTCACCCATTTTCGACCGACATTAATTATCCCACTTTTTCAATCGTCTTGCCCACTTTTTGATATTATCTACAGCTGCAACTCTACAGTCCTCGGATTAACTGTGATATTATTTACAGCCTAGATCTACCGGCACAGCATTATTATGTACAAGTACAAAGAACATGTTGCAGTGACTGTGACAAGTGTGACAAGTGACATCTGACAAGCGAAACATGCACCGTAGGTTTCGTACATATATTATTCACAATGGATCTAATCTCAACCTTCTCTGTAGCTGACGAATAAATGCGTCTAACCAATCTCTTCTATACATAAATAATCAAGGCCGAGAACCCCGTCGGCCTCCATACAGCTTCTGCTGCTTGATGCTCTTGGGGGTGCCCAGATCCTGCATTTCTAGATCGTTCAGGTCCCGTCGGCCCTTGGAAGGCACGGGCTGGAACGAGTTGGACAGGAACGAAAACAGCGACGGTTTCTGGTAGTTGTTGAAACCGCCCTCCATATCTTCTTCCTCGGTCACTTCAGTTCGAGCAGCACGAGTTTTGGACAGGGTGATGGCAGGGAAGTCCTCTTCGTCAAAAAGCTGGTTCTTGGTTCGCGAAAGAGGCACGTAGGCCATGTTATGTCCAAACCAGGTGGCTGTGGGTCTGTATTCGCCAAAAAGACGCTTGAACAGTCCAGCTCGATCCGAAGATCCGGCGTTGAGCTTCTGGTACCGCGACGTCTGTCGTCCAGATCCAGACGGCTCAGAGCCGTCTTCCTCTTCAGCGTCCGAGTCTTCGAAATGAGGATACTGCTCGTTGAAGGTGGCATCGGTTTCACGCCGCTCCGCTCTCTGGGCAGCCTCCTGTTCTTGCTCGCCTTGTGAACGTGCCCGCTCCTGGTTTTCCTGCTTGATTTTCCAACGCAGAGCTCGCAGACGCAGAATCACCTGGTCCTCATTGTCTCGAGCAAGACCAGAGAGGTTACCGGCAATGGTGATGGCCCACAGAGGAAGGTATACGAGGAAAACAGGCAGAACGACGCTGGAAGAGGGGTAGAAGGGCGAAACAGACTTGTCGTTGACCACCATGACGGTCACTTGGTAGATTTCTGTCAGCAGGTTCATGAAGACCATGAAGGGCAGAACCAGAGGAATCTGGGGCACCTGATAGTAATGGATGGTGACACGCAGAGAATTGGCAAGTTGTACAAATGCCAGCACCTCGAAAATGCCTCCGATGACCCATCGCACGTCCAGGGCAAAAAACGTGTTGTAATCCAGATGTTTGCTCCAGTTCCGCAGCACCATCATGAACATTGCAAAGAAGCAGCTGACGTAGAAGGCGATGGGTGGAATGATTCTGGCCTTGGATTTGAGGTCGGTCTGGTCAATGGCGTAGGGGTCCTGCTCGAGCAGCTTTCGTTCCTCAAAGAAGCCCCATCTTCGGATGAACTCCCATGAGACCATTAGGCCCAGAACAGGGCACACGGACAGAAACACTCCATACATGCCCACGGCGGTGCCCTGGATGTAGTTTCGGTCAATGTCGACGGCAAAGAAGCCGGTGAGGATCTGCATGAGACCCATTACCAGCAGAAGGAACCAAGGTAGTCGACGGCCTCGAATCCAGCCAGGTTCGGCCGTTTTCGTCTTGCTGGGTCGGCCACCCTGGCTCATGAGCTCCTCAGCCTTGGGCTCGTGCATGAAGTTCATGCCGTGCTTTCGCAGGTTGAAGAAGGTGACCAACATGGCGGCCGTGATACCCACGCTCAACATGACGCCCAGGTAGCCCTTGGAGCCCATTGAGTAGTAGGGCGAGTCACACGTGGTACCATTAATGGCGTACGTGTCCAGATACTCAATGTGCACAAAGGTGGGCACGTGGTCTCCAAAGGACAGCCAGCACTGGGGTCCGTTGGTGAGAGTTCCGTTTTCCACGTCCACGTGCAGGTTGAGTTTTTCCATGATGGCCGGGTCGTAATCGGTGAAGACCGGGCCGTCCATTCCTGATCCGGGAGGTCGTCCCATTGTTGCGGTTGCTGTGGTGCTGTATTGGTGGAAAGAGAGATGCGATGCTCTTTTGCCCACAACTAATTGTGCTAACTGCCCACAGAACGCGTACTTTAACCTTTGATGGTTGCGTCATTAAATTTAGCGCGCATACTTGGACACAGCGTAATCTCGCATGATCTGGGGTGAAAAGAGGGAATATGCAGAGCTTGAACAGACACACCAGAAGCACGTCAGCTACAATCGAGCAGAGCAAAAAACAGCAACCAGTTTCCTCGGAGCTAGCACAAGCGTAACCAAAACAAAACGTGCTAAAGGCTAACCCCTTGAACCAAACTTATCCGAGCCTCGGGGCCTGTATTTAGCAGTTTTGGGACACATGGTTCGCATATTACTAGCTACTGCCTGATCTGCCTGAGACAAGAGAGTCATAGACTGAATAATGTATAGGCAAAGTGAAAGGGGTGTAATTGTTACGATACAAAGAGGACAATTAGCATAATTACACATACATGGAATATAAGGTTTTTATAACTCCTTTTTCAACTCATTAATCATATCATTCATTTAATAACTGTTCTGCCCCCGCCAATGCAATACGATGTGTTAGGAAACGTCAGCTCGTATTTGCCCAGAGTCCCAATCCTTAGACCTGAGACTCGGTCTATGCCATTTACCCTACCGGTCAAAAGTCCCAAGCAGTCTGAAAAATACCAACCCTAACCTTTTCTGCAAAGTATAAACGCGAGCCTTCAATCCTCTTCTTCTTTTCCCACATCACCAACCGAACTCAGCATATCGACAGTAATACACTTTTGACGCCACGAGATTGTAGTTGCTCGAATTTTTTTTTTTTCTTCTTTTTGCAAATTTCCTTTTTGCATTCATTGTCCATTTGGACACTTGACACCTTCGAAGATCCACTCGCTCATGCCCTATAGCGATCTGGATTCAAAAGGGTGCCTAGAAAAATGTGAACGACCCATAGGAACCGGATTTTACTGGGGGACCCGTTAGCCCTGCATCTCGCTTGACTTGTCGTCAAGGGTAACGCAAGGGCTTACATTCTACCACTTTGTGGGTATTTAGTTAGCTTAGAGTGTCTTGAATAAAGAGCACTGGTGAAAAACGAGTGCTGGCCACGCCTATATATACTGGTACTTGGTTTTTTTTCCTCCCCTTGTGGCCGAGTGCACCTCCTAGTGCACTGCATAATATTGTGAGCGCCGTGTCAGGTTGAGTGCCGAGCGAAATACTTCCCGTTAGTGTAATCACGAACTTCAAGTTTCGACCAAACTCGTTTTCGCCGTTTCTCGCTTCACATCACATCACCGTTGGCTTTTCGAGTTAGCTTTGATTTGGGACCTGCCTGGGAGAGTGAAATTTGACGTAAAATTTGACCTCGTTTCCCTCCCAAAATTTTAGAGTGAAATTTTGAGTGGACCTTGAAATTTACAGTTGATGGACAAATGATTGACCGGCGATAGACAGATCCGGTGTTCTCCATTGTTCACATAAAGACACAAACGGGAAAAGAAATATATAGATTGAGAGCAGCTCAACCAAACAACAAACCACACGTCACTGCCACTCACTGAACCGCTTCTTTCACACACACACGATAAATGCATTTCCCCGCATTGAAACACGCTAACGACTATTAGACTGAGGCTCCGCACATGTGCCGATCAGGTTCGGAACAAACAGGAAGCGAACGAGGTTGGGTTGACCGGTAAAGGGATCACGTGATGAAAGCCAACGGGTTTTCATAGACACGATAAGTGAAATATCGTGCCCTCATCGGAAAGTCACGTGACTATCAACTCACAAAACGGCAATTGTAAACGCGGGCGGTTCGCGGTCCGACCTCCGAGTGGAGTCGGCATATTAACGTCTGGAGAAGGACAAGAGGAGTGATAGAAGGACATAAATAACTCCAAAAACGTGCCAATCGAGCAAAAAAGGACTTGTTTAAAAAAACTATGCAGTGGCATAAATACAGCCAGACCTCCAGTAAACCCCTGGCCCCCCCTATACGTCCTACCCCAGGTTTTCGTCTCCCCGAAAGTTTGCCGAGCCGACCGATACCCGACAAGGTTTGAGTCCCAACGCAACCAAAAGGCTAAAGCTGCAGTGTGCTCCACACAGTGGGTGGGTTTAGAACCAAGTATATATTACCTCGGTACTCTTCTTCTCTCTCCACGTCACACCAACCCCAACAAACACACAATGCGACTCACTCTCCCCCGTCTCAACGCCGCCTACATTGTTGGAGCTGCCCGAACTCCCGTTGGCAAGTTCAACGGAGCTCTCAAGTCCGTGTCTGCCATTGACCTCGGTATCACCGCCGCCAAGGCCGCTGTCCAGCGATCCAAGGTCCCCGCTGACCAGATTGACGAGTTTCTCTTTGGTCAGGTGCTGACCGCCAACTCCGGCCAGGCCCCCGCCCGACAGGTTGTCATCAAGGGAGGTTTCCCCGAGTCCGTCGAGGCCACCACCATCAACAAGGTGTGCTCTTCCGGTCTCAAGACCGTGGCCCTTGCCGCCCAGGCCATCAAGGCCGGTGACCGAAACGTCATTGTCGCTGGAGGTATGGAGTCCATGTCCAACACCCCCTTCTACTCCGGTCGAGGCCTCGTCTTCGGCAACCAGAAGATGGAGGACTCCATCGTCAAGGACGGTCTCTGGGACCCTTACAACAACATCCACATGGGTAACTGCTGCGAGAACACCAACAAGCGAGACGGCATCACCCGAGAGCAGCAGGACGAGTACGCCATTGAGTCGTACCGACGAGCCCTCGAGTCCATCAAGAGCGGCGCCTTCAAGGACGAGATTGTCCCCGTCGAGATCAAGTCCCGAAAGGGCGTTGTGACCGTCTCCGAGGATGAGGAGCCCCAGGGAGCCAACTTTGACAAGCTCAAGGCCCTCAAGCCCGTTTTCGACAAGCAGGGCTCCGTTACTGCCGGTAACGCCTCCCCCATCAACGACGGTGCTTCCGCCGTTGTTGTTGCCTCTGGCACCAAGGCCAAGCAGCTCGGTACCCCCGTTCTGGCCAAGGTTGTCTCCTACGCCGATGCCGCCACCGCCCCCATCGACTTCACCATCGCTCCTTCTCTGGCCATCCCCGCCGCTCTCGAGAAGGCCGGCCTCAAGGCCTCTGACATTGCCCTCTGGGAGATCAACGAGGCCTTCTCCGGTGTCGCCCTTGCCAACCTCAAGCGACTCGGCATTGACAAGTCCAAGGTTAACGTCAAGGGTGGAGCTGTTGCTCTCGGCCACCCCATCGGTGCCTCCGGTAACCGAATCTTTGTGACTCTGGTCAACGCTCTCAAGGAGGGCGAGTACGGTGTTGCTGCCATCTGCAACGGTGGAGGAGCTGCCACCGCCGTTGTCATCAAGAAGGTTTCTTCTGTCGAGTAGTCAAGTGCCAGTATATAGAATGATTGATTTATGATTTATGAAAATTGAATAATTGGAAACGTCCATGCGAAACTGTATACCTTGAGGCAGGACAAGCTCATAATTGTGCTGTACTAGTAGTATTCCAGTCCCTGAACGATGCATTTCTAAAACGCTCCAGACTAGCCTCGCTACTCCACTAAACTAAACGATACACTAAAAACAGGTATAAATCATTGTATTAGCCATCGTTCCTATTTTCCTTGATTTAAATGCTACCAGTACCGTCTGAAATTCTCGACAGAATATGTACCCATCTCTCTCTCAAAGACATGGTTTCTCTGTAAAGCCAGGACAATTGGAAGTTGAGTGCACCCAATTACATGGATACCGATACCAGTTGCTTTAATACCGACCTCGAATGCTATATTTTCATTGATAAACCTCTTCCCAATGTCAAATCCATGGAGTTTTACGAGAAATTCTGTCGGAGAAATGGCTTCTCAAGTAATGGCCGTCATTACTCGTGTCTCGTGCAAACAACTTGTTGCTCTTGTTTTTGAAAGGTATCGGTAACATTAGTATGGACAGACCTGTCTTTGCTCTGAAGCTTCCCAGTAAGACATCTTTCCGGCTTCAGATTGTGGAAAACGGTTGTTTGCAGGATACGCTAGAATGCATGACGGGACTGCAACAACTGTTTACTCTCCCTACAAAAACTAGGCCGCCAAATGCAGACGACCATGCAGAATTCCCAGAGCTCCAACAGGTACTGTTATGTTATTCTTCAATGGGCACGTTTTTAATGCTTTCATTTCTGATGAGGCCCACAAACCAGCAGTTGGGTAAAGTGCGAAATCACGTTTTTCACCACCCAAAATCTTTCAATCGAAACCCATATCATAATGTGCAACAAAGTGAAAAACATGAACATGACTTGGTTTTTAACGAAGCAGGACTTGTATGTGCAGTGGCCGACTTGAAGTTACACAAAGCGAGACTCAAGGAATGATAACTATCGATAAAATTCCCCTCCCAAACAAGAGTGTCAGAAGATTGTCGGCGTCATTGATGGATCTGTTGGCTTGTGGAAGTTCACAAGGGACTATTTGGAACAAGTGTACAAAAACCAACATGATAGCGAACTTCCTCGACAAGCTAATTCTCTATTTATACTAAAGAGGAGATGGAATGGAAGTGTCTCGTGAGAAAGAACCCAAGAAACCCATGCACTGGCTTGCAAGGAGTCTTTTAGCTCAAAAGCGACGACATGGAAAACAATGCTTTAAAATAAACGTCGGATAGTGATTTCTCAGACTGTCTGGAATATGAAGTGTCAGACTAGATCATGTCTACAACGAGCCATAGCAGTTTTTTACACTGTAGTGTCGTATCCACCAAGGGCCGTTAGCGTTGAAATATGGTCAGTGGAGCATCTATAGATAGGGCGGTTAGTTGTATGATAGTTGATAACTACTAATTATGATAAACATCGTGTGATAGACATGACACTTTATAAATGGGGAGGAGGTTGGAATGGCTCAAAGCCTCCTTTTTCGAGTATTATTAATGCAATCCGGTTAACATGGTAGACGATTCCTTGCAACGTTAAGACTCACAGTTAAAGAACAAGTCAAAACCAGGATGAAAAGGGTTGTAAAAAAGCATGTAGAGTTCGAAAATAACAAATTTTCACCCAGGCTCTTCCATCTGTCAAGTTTTCAGTTCCGATAATTGTCATTGTCTTCAGCAGGATGTGTTTGTGTGCAGCATGCTGCTACCTTCAGCTGTCTGCGCACAACAAGGAGTTCGGTTTCACATACCTTAATGAAACCACGGGGGCATAATTAAAAGCGAAACAGGCCATAAACATAGCAACGAACGGTCTCCTCAGATATTTTTTAGAAAAGCTCCGACATGGACAATGGAGCTGGAGATAACCGAGCTGAGATTAGCATGCTCCGGGACGAACCCAACTCAACTCAGGACAATCATGCATGTCTCACTATACCACATGCTCAGATTTTACCCTCCGATACACAATCCTGTCAGTCGGTGCCGAACCCACCCACTCCATTATCAAATCCTAATCAATAGATCGTCAGTGTCAATTCCAAACCCGCATCGTACTTGGAATGTCCAAGTTGCCGCACAAGACTCAGAAAAAAAAGACAGCCGTTGGGCCCGCTTCTGCTTCTTCATCGATCTTCAGCGGTGAATTTCTCCTGCATAATAGACTCGGCACGTTGACTGGAGTCAGGCTGAGTTGAAGATTCGCGTACCAATAGTTTAAAATGTCGTTTCTAACATTGAACTCTGTGTATATGATGTGGCCTGGTGAGGCCCAGCAAGGAGTCACGACGATAGTTTGGAACTTTTTAGTAGCGGTTTTAGTGTGGCTGCGGGTCCTTAGTAGCGTTTAGACCGGGTTTAGAACCTTTCTGGCCTTTCCGTCAGTTCCTTCTTGTTCTTCCTTGCTTCCAATTGGAATGATAGGCTATAAAAATGTATCAGAGAATGAGTTTTAAGCGAGGTTGTCATTTTGGAAGAGCTTCAATGGTCAATCTGTCAAACAAGGAGGACAAGGAGCGGGTACGAATCGTACCTGGAGACATAAAAAAAAGCAAAAAACGCGTAAAACAAGAGAAAGCGTAGAGTGTTGTGAGATGTCAAATGCCCACCAGACACGCGCTATCCTAGGCCACAACGCTACACCACGTCAGAATGGCTTGCTGCCAGCTCTGTCTCAGTTGCGGCTCAAAATGCCGTTGCTTTTTTATATTTCATTTAGCCTGGCCAAAGCTTAACTGTAAAAGTGCAAGTTGACTTTTCAGGCCCCGCGGTGGAAAAAGAACACGATGCCCGTATAGACGGACTGCGGACAGCTGTCACCGGTGAATACGGTGTGCACTAGTGGCTAGTCGGGGATTCCCCCACCTTTTGAGGCGTCATGTGACCCTCGATTGCACCGAGCCCTGCACTCCTAGCACAATCTTGGTTTGTAGCTAGAAAGCCACGCCGTTGCTCCAGGCCAGATTTTGGTTCCACTAGTGGCAGATTTCTGCAATGAGCAGTCTAGCGAACGAACGCTGTAAGTTTGAAGTGTTTGTGCCGTGGGGCAGACTGTATGGTGGAGACCAAGAGCAAAGGTGAGGGTGACATTGAATGCCTGGATTTTTTTTGTTTTTCGATCTCTTTTGTTTGTTTGATTGGATTCCCTTAATTTATTTATCCAACCTCCTTGAAAACGTGCGTCAGGATAGTTTTTAATTCCGACACCTGCCAGTTCCAGGTAAGCCGTAGCGGGGGAGGGAAACTGAGTGCATGGTTGACAGGTTTGACAGGAGGTTTTTGTGTTTGAGTAAAAAAGCAAAAAATCGAGGCTCACAGGAGCGCAGGAGCCGTGTCGCCGGTTCCCGTGACCGTTATGCTCACGATTTTCTGTCGCACCGTTAGAGGGCTGTATCTGTGGCGTGGTTTTAAAACGCCTGCTGAGGTTACACAAGCAACAGTAAGTCTTAGTGTGGTTTGGGGTTTTTTGGACCTGAGATGATTGCTGGAGTTAGAGTTGAGCTAGTGCAACGCACTGGTCAAGTTTCACGAGGAGGCCAAACGGGGTTTATGTACCGGTGTACACGGATAGGTATGACGTAGGGTATGTCGCCAACTCCGCCTCTCACAAACCATGTACCTACTTGTTTGCTTTCTTCCCCCTGACGCCTCCGACCCGCACACACCACCTATCTCGGCCAAACCTTGCTCAAATCATACGCACCTAATCCACACTAGTGCACGACTGACTCGCATAATAGCAAGTGGAGCAATTTGATAAAAAGACGTTGCCTGCCGCTCGACTCGCAAGAAAAACTAAAGACGACAGACACAGATGGCAACCTCGACCGCGCCGGTGAAACGCATGCATCCGGAAAACACGAAAATCGGGCCGGCTGCGGACTCGGACGACTCTGACGATATGTTTGACCTTGCCTCAGATACAGACAGTCCTCAGAAAAAGCGCCAGAAAAGTAATGCCAAGGGCGATGAAAAGCGTGGCCAGAAGCTTGACCAGAGGCTGCTCGACAGATGGGACGATGAGGAGCACTACTACAAGACTATCATTGGCGAAGTGCTACATGACAAGTACAAAGTAGTGGATCATCTGGGCAAGGGCGTCAGTGCCACGGTAGTCAAGGTGGAGATGGTGGAGGGTGAGCATAACAAGGAAAATGGAAACGGACGGGCCAAGGCCAACGGCAAGGCCAACGGCAACGGCAGCCCCAGAAGCCACGAACCAGACGGCGTGGCTGTCAAGATCATTCGCAGTAACGATGCCATGCGTAAGATTGGAGAACGCGAAGCCAAAATCATCGCTCGGCTCAACAACCACCAGTCCACAAACTCCATCATTGGAATGCTTGACCGGTTCGACCACAAGGGACACCTCTGCTTGGTGTTCGAGGGCATGCATTCCAATCTCCGTGACATTCTCAAGGAGTTTGGACGAAACCAAGGCATCAACATTCGTGCTGTGCGTCTATACGCGCGCCAGATTTTCACCAGTTTACAAATTCTGCGAGAATGCGCGATTTTGCATGGCGACTTCAAACCAGACAATGTTCTGGTAAATGCCAAACGATCGTCCACTCGGCTGTGTGACTTTGGTTCTGCCGTGGAGGCCAACAAGAACCAAACCACATGGACTGATCCAATGCCGTACCTTGCATCGCGGTTCTACCGTGCCCCCGAGCTCATTATCGGTGCACCCTTTGACTACGGAGTGGATATGTGGTCTGCTGGATGCACTTTATACGAGCTGTACACGGGGTGCATTCTGTTTGCAGGCTCGTCCAACAACCACATGCTCAAGTGTATCATGGACGTGAGAGGTAAGTTCAGCCACAAGCAGCTCAAGAAGGGCAAACTCACAGACAAGTACTTTGATGAGAATCTGGACTTCAAGGCGGATGAGGTTGACCCCCACTCGGGCCGAATGGTCACTCACACGCTGCGATACACACAGAACCAGGCACCACTGCCAGTGAAGAAGCTTCTCGGAAAATGTCGAGAAACTGGATCAGACATTATCCTGCAAGGTCATCTGATTGACCTGCTGGACAAGATGTTCGTTCTCAATCCTGAAAAGCGAATCACGCCTGAACAAGCACTCGAGCATCCCTTTTGTCGCGATAGAGAGGCCGATCATCAAGCATAGACGACACACAACCACAAAATGATACAACAATCACAAAAAACACAACCACAACCACAATCACAATCACAATGATCATGTAAAATAGAAGGAGAAGGACAAGAATTTAAGTTATTAAAGACTGTGTGATGTACACAGCTTACTCAGATGATCATGTTTCTGTAGCATCTTCTTCCTTTGCACATTTGTTTCCTTTTCTTTTTTCTTTGTTGTATTCCGCTTTGTTAGTCCAGAGTCGTTATTAGATAGTGAGTAAATTTGAAGTGAATAATATCATAATAGTTAATTCTAAGTAGACGCTACAAACTCGCGTTCATTGTGTTATAATTTACTATGTACATTAAATCTTGTGTCGTCCCTCGGGGTTGGTATGGTAAGGGGACCAGATACCTCGGACACTCTCATTTATACTCTCAACGGGGCTCTTCATCTTCTTTCGAGCGGCTCCGTCAGAGCTCTTGAGCATCTCAAACTTGCCGTTGATGAATCGGGGATGCTTGTTCTTGCAGCAGATGGTCTTCTCGGCGCCGTTGACAAACTCGCCTCGGATGAAGGGGTGGCCAATGTCCTTGACGGCCACGAACTCGATCTCGGGGTTCTGCGAGGCAATCTTCTTGAGGTTCTTGTCCAGGTATTGTCTTTGTTAGTGTGTGTTTGCGGCTGGAAATCAATCGAGTCGTTGCATCTGTTGGTAATCAACACGGACACGTCTGCGATTCGCCTCTCATGACATTCTTCTTGTCATTTGTGCCTCTCTCTTCATGTCTGTCCTCCTAATACTCACCTCATACCGTCGGAAGAGCCACCCCAGTTGCAGTACCGGAAAGTGACCTTCTTGCACTGAAGCACAAAGTTGCCCACACCGTTGAGGTTTCGGGCAACAGTCTGGTAAGCTGGTCGAGCCGACATTTTTGTGTGTGAATGTGTAGATATTTCAGCTGATCTGAGATTAGGCTCGGTATTTTTGCAAAGGTAGGGTAACTGAAATAGGGTGGGACGTGGGATATTGGGGGTGCCTAAAGAAAGTGGTTTGAGGGGTGAAATAAGAAGTAAGGTGTATGTATTCCACAAGATATTGACGTTATACCCTCTTTTATTTATTAATAATTACAGAAAAGTCATCTCCAGCGTATATATTTGAACTTGCCTCAATGTGATTTTTCAGCCAACTAAGCCAATTATAGTTTATATTTTGTTAATTTGGGACTTTTGCACACGGCCAGTATACTTTAGCATTTTAACTAGACCCAACTAAACGCCACCTCGCTCAGTCCCTTCCACACTAAGGTTGCCTTGCATTTTAATACTGAGATCGCTGACCAACATCCATCCCACACTCACCACACCTCACACACAATGTTTCGAACCCGAGCTGTAGGACTCTTCTTCCGCTCAATCCACACCTCGCGGGTGTGCCCCAAGAATATCAAGCTTGAAAACCCGTGGTTCAAGGGCGAAGGCCCCATGGAGCGAACCAAACGAAAGCTTGAGAACACCGCCGCTCGTCCTGGAGGAGCGCTGGCCGAGTACGATCTGTACGGCGATCTGGAAACCGCCCACAATAACGTGGAAGCTGTGCTTAACAACGGATTTGTGTTCAAGGATGACAAGGTGCTGAAAAGCAAGTCTCCCGGCGGTAAGAAGCCCGTGGGAGCCATTCTCATGGGTCTTTCCGAGGTGTTTGCCTGGAACCTGACTCCCGAGTGCATCAAGGGTCTTGATACTGGTCTCGTTGAGATTGATCCAGCTGCCCTGGGTGTCTTTGAGGTCGTTTACCCTCGTCCCGAGCTGCTGATTTTCGGCCTGGGCAAGAAATCCCGAGTTTTGTCGCCCAAGACTCGAGACTATCTCAATTCTCTGGGAATTTCCGTCGAGATCTCCGACAGTGCTAACGGAGCCAAGAACTTTGATCTTTTGGCCACCGAGCGTCCTGGTCTTGTTGCCGCTGCTCTGTTCCCTCCTGATTTGTAAGACCGACGACAGACAGGATTGTATATAGTAATGTATTTATTGTTGTTAAAGTGGACCTGTCGTATTTCGTATGTTTGAACATATTTTTTCTTTCTGGTTAATACAGTCCTTATTACACCAAATCCTCTTCGTCTACAATTCATCTCTATTATTCCCATTTCAGTATTTCAGATAAACTTCAAAAACGCACAACACTAATATTTCAGTCCAACATCACGTCGCAGACGACCATCAACCAACATCACACACACTAACAGCAGATATCCATGGTGAGTATTCTCTCGATCCCGACTTGCACCCGCGTTACAAAACTAACACAGGCTGAATTAGAACGGCTTCCCCCACACATACAGCGGCTTTTCCCCGAGTGTCCGGAACCACGGTACCTTGAGCCGATCGACTATGCCCCTGAGGACCGCAAAACACAGAAGATCAGCGGCGTGGCAGATTATCTGGGATTGTTAAAGCAGCACAATCAGGACTACGTGCCGACCGAATCGTGGTTGGTCAAGCAGCAGCGAGAGAAGCGACTGAAAAGCGAGCGGCAAAAGGTGACCCAACAGGAGCGCAAGGAGGCGTGGGATCCCAAGAAGGACGAAAAGATAATTGGCGATGCGTTCAAAACGCTGTTTGTGGCGCGACTGGCTTATGACGTGACGGAAAACGACCTGGAGGAGCATTACATCAAGTTTGGCCCCGTTAAGCACGTGCGGATCGTGCGGGACACGGTCACCGGCAAAAGCAACGGCTACGGGTTTGTCGAGTTCCAAGAGGAGGATGATTTCCGAAAAGCATTCCAGATGACCAATGGGTCGGTCATCAAGGGTAGAAAAGTGGTAGTGGATGTCGAGCGAGGCCGTACAGTCAGTGGATGGCTTCCTCGACGTCTGGGAGGAGGCAAGGGTGGCAGACACTACACAAAGGAGTCCGAGCGCAAACCGCTTGGCCCTCCCATGATTCCTGGAGGAGGACGGGATTTGTTCCCAGGCAGAGACAGAGGTGGGCCTCCCCGCCCTAGAGACCCCAGAGGACATAGACCTGCAGACGACTACAGGGACTTCAGAGGTCCCGGGGGAGCAAGAGGAGGCCGGCCAGGAGGACGGGATTTCAGAGACAGAGACCCCCGAGATCGAGAACCTCGAGACAGAGACCGTGAGCGAGACTCGCGTGATCGAGAGCGAGAACGACGATCTCAGTACAGAGATAGAAGTCCTCCTCGACGAGACCGAGAGCGCGACCGAGGTGACTTTAGAAGAGGGGGAGATCGGGGAGGAAGAGAACCCACAAAGTATTATTAGGCAGGGCATTCAGGTACATAGCTGTATTATTGTATTTTACGCATTGAAATGGGACATGTAGGAGTGGTATATAATGAGTGGGTAGGGTGGGCTAAAAGTCCATCCAAGTACAGAATACTGGTGCAACGTGAAAGAGTGAACGCATCGAGGTTTCCTTCAAGTTATAAAAGGAAAATATATAATTAACATTCTCGAAACCATTGACAATCGTATAACGAACGGTTACACCAGTACGAGCACAAGAAAAACAGGTGATCGCCATATTAGTTAAGAAAATAACAGCACAAAAACAACAACAACAACAACAACAAACGATGGTATTAAACAATATTCCGCACACAAAACCACCAATTTTAATCTCCACAAGCAAAACATACTGAATCCTCGAGTCCGCTTACCTAAGCAAACCAAAACTCAATTCGAACCTAGTCACCCTCGGTCACACAACCAGCCATCATAGTATAGTGGTTAGTACACCACGTTGTGGCCGTGGAAACCTCAGTTCGATTCTGGGTGATGGCAAGTGCCTATTATTTTTGCTCCATCTTCAATGGATATGACGAATCGAATGGATAGAACTTTTTTTGGAAGGTGACCAAATAAGGTATTTTTACTTTATTGGCAATGAACCCTAACCTGAAAAAAGCATATTTTGTGGCCGGACAAACGGGGTGTTTTCTTCAAAAAAAACGCCATCATAGTATAGTGGTTAGTACACCACGTTGTGGCCGTGGAAACCTCAGTTCGATTCTGGGTGATGGCAGCAAGTACGCTGTTCCAAACAATCAGGTTTGATCCCTGCAATATTTTTTTTTTTGATGACGAATCACCAACAAGTTTTCTCTGATATAACTACCCAGTTTATTGGGACTCCTCTAGTATCTTGAACCAGTCCAATTAGTCACCACCCCATGCCGTCATGTGATGTATGTGTTTTTTATGTCCATCAATCAAAGTTCGGTGATGCATGAAATTTCAGTATCAGAGACAAGTTTAGAGATTTGTTCAGAAACTACATACCAGCCATGTCTGACGTTGAACAGCTCACTTCCTCCAAGCTCGGTACCAAACAGTACTGGGATGACTTTTACAACCTGGAGAAAAATAACTACGCGGAGAACCCCAACGATTCAGGCGAATGTTGGTTCAGCGATTCCGGAGCTGAGGAGAAGATGGTGGACTTTCTCGTTGAAGAGGAAGAGGAGGGCCAGGGCGAGTCTTTGATTTCCCTGGACTGCACAATGTGTGATCTTGGCACAGGTAACGGTCGACTGTTGTTTAGCATTCGAGAGGGAGGTTTTTCGGGTCATCTGACTGGCCTCGATTACTCCCAGCCTGCTGTAGAGTTTTCTACCAAGATTGCTGAGCAGGAGGAGGTCGAGAATATCACTTTTGAGCATGCTGATTTCCTTGGAGATTCCGATAAGTGGTCTACTGGAGAGCGTCAGTGGGATGTTGTGCTGGATAAGGGTACTCTTGATGCTATTGCTCTTTCGGACATCAGCTATGATGGAAAGACGGGAGTGCAAAAGTATCCCCATGTTGTTCAGCACATGGTAAAGTCTGGCGGAGTTGTCCTGATCACCAGCTGCAACTTTACCTCCGACGAGCTTGTCAAGATCATGACTACTGGCACTTGTCTCAAGGAGTGGAAGCACATCAAGTACCCGTCTTTCCGATTCGGAGGCACCGACGGTTCTACTGTGTGCACTATTGCATTTAAGAAGGAGTAGGAGGGAAGTGATGGAATATATAAGGAGTACAAAAGGTGGGTTGGTGATAATAAAACTCCATATTACAGAAATGAGTGTACAAGTACATACACATGTACAAACTATAAAGCATCGATATTCTAATTACATTTACATATTTTATAGCACAGTTTACTCATAAGTCAGCCATATTCATACATTACACCCACATGGGAGGAACTACCCACTATATCCGTACGTACAGTAGTCCTATTAAACAGGGATAAGGCCCTTGATACCCGCCAACAACTGCTTGGCAGCATCGGGGTTGCCCGTCTTCAGCGCGTACTGAACGGGCTTATCGTCTTCAATGGTGGAAATACGCACCACCTTGTCACTGGACAAAGACGCCCCCATACCTGCCTGAACCTCCAGACCCTTGACCAGACCCATATTAAGAACCACTCGATGAACGGCATCGGTTCGCATAACGATTCGACCGCTGCATGTTTCGGTAACGTCTTCCGGCTTTAGCTTGTTGATGTGCACCTGGCCCACTCCTCGCTCTTTCCATCCGTCAGTAGTCTTGGTCAGATCAAAGTAGTACAGCTTGGCTCTACAAGTGTACACACACTCTTCCCCTTCCTCTCCAGTCTCCATGGATTCCTTTTTGGCCAATGGTGCGCTGACTCCAATGTAATGTTCGGCCTCCTTTTCCTTTTCCTTCTCTTTTTCCTTGTCCTCCTCCTCTTTTTCCTTTTCGTCCTTTTCGTCGCCCTCCTCGGTCGTCTTCTTTTCCTCCTTCTTTTCCGCCTTATTCTCTGCCCACGGGTTGTCCGACTTGGTATCGTCCTTCTTCAGGTTGTTGAGCACCGACGAAAAGCCGCCCGAGTACTTAGTGGCAGAGCCAAACACGTAGCTGGATGAACCACCAGACGAGGCAGTAGTTGTGGTAGTAGCAGGCGATGCAGGAGCGGCAGGAGTGGAGGAAGCAGGCTTGCCCCACAGAGATCCGCCCTTGAAGGAACCAAAGCCACCAGAAAACTTGGAATTGGACCCGAACACATGCTTGGGCTTGGAGTCTCCATTGCTGGGTGTGGGTGCAGCATCCGTCTTGGTTTCAGCAGCAGCGGTTGTGGTGGATTCCTTCTCAGCAGCAACCTTGGGCTCTGCAACATCCTTCTTTTCTTCAGCAATGTCCTTCTCAGCATTGCTCTCCACTTCAACTGTCTCCTTCTTTTCTTCCTTCTCCTCAGCAACAGCCTCTTTTTTCTCCTCCTTTTCCTCAGCCTTGGAATCCACCTTGGTATCTTCAGCCTTCTCTTCAGCCTTCTCTTCGGCTTCATCCTTCTCCTTCTCGTCCGCCTTGGCCACACCAGCCTTGATCTCATCGGCAACCTCCTGGGTCTCCGCGGCAATGGCCTTGGTCTCCTCAGCAGCCTCAGAAACAACATCAGCAACATCCTCCTCGCTGGGAATCCACTTGATACCAGTCACAGGCTTGGTAGGAGTGGCCTGGGCCTCAACAGCATCAGTGACATCCTCCTCGCTCTTGCGACGCTTGATATCAATCTTCTGGGGAGTCGCAATGGACTCTCGTTCTTCTCGCGTTCGTTTGGACATGATTCCGTTGAATTGGTGTATATGTGTATCCAGCGAAATTCGGCACAAATAATTTGGGTGCGATGCACTGCACTGTGCCGGATTGCCTTTGTCCACGCTTAGGTAAGCGCACTCCGGGTAACCGATGTATTGGGAAGTTTGAGGCTGGTATGAGAATTAAAAGGCCTTGTTATTTCCATGAGTAGAAGACATGGAGGGACTCTGATTACATGGTTCCAACGCCCTAACTGAGCTGATTACAACCATATAAATATTTTTCCACTCCTCCCCCCCAAGCTCATTTTTTAAAACATTTCCTTTTTCTGCCCACACTTGTATTAATTACAGTTCACCATTAAACCCCGTCTACAAACGCACAGACACTTGATAGCTCATCATGGTGCGATACTCATCCATAGATGATAGATACATAGGTATAAACGACTTATTGTTGTTGTGACAGACCAAACTATTATGCTTTATATCCCCTTTTTCCTTCACCTATGACTCACACCAACAAGAAATGTGTATTTGTTTTCCTGCCATAAATATTATATCACCTTTAACGTCACCGTTGCGGGGCAACCACCCCAGTCCCAAAAGGGTAATTCAAAACCACCCAAATATAGACCCCTAACTGTATCTACAATTCCAGACCAAAACACCAATTGCTATACAACCACAACGGCAAAAATGTCTCTACCGGTATATTTGCGACTGCGCAAGGACAATGAGCAGGCAGGGTCTCGCCCCGGATCAGCCACAGAAAAACCGTATCTGGAAATCGCCTCGGACGACCCTAGCACCATTGTCACCAATCCTCCAGACAAGAGTCGAATCCGAACCAAGGAGAAGTTTGCATTTTCAGAGGTCTTTGATGGCTCGGGCCAGGAGGAGGTGTACAAAAAGGTCATGTTGTCCATGGTCAAAAATGTTGTGACTGGCACTGGAGACGGCCTGTTGTTTGCCATGGGAACCACTGGGTCTGGTAAGACTCACACTCTTCTGGGTAACCCTCGCCTGGGACACCCTGGTATGGTTCATTATGCGCTCAAATCTGTTTTTGACGCCATTGGAGACCGTCTGTGTCAGTTCGAGGAGGCCGAGGCTGTTGCTGAGCGAGTTGCTGGAGCCAACAGAGAGTCCCATGTGCTGGAGGCTGTTCCTTTCATCGACAACGGTATTCTTACACAAAGCCAGAGCCAGCTCAACGAGTTCATTGAGAATGCTGTAGTTGCCGAAAACGCCATTTTGAACTCTTCGGTCGGCCAGAGAACTTCCCACGGGGTGTACATTTCTATGGTTGAAATCTACAACGACCGAGTTTTCGACCTGCTTGACAAACGACGACCCGTAGTTGTCAAGTGCGACACAAAGGGCCGATTTGGAATCCCCAGTCAGACCAAGCTCTTTTGTGCAACTATTCAAGAGGCCTTCCAGGTGCTGGAGCAGGCCCATGCTCTTCGAAGCACCAACTCCACAGAGTCCAACAGCGTGTCTTCACGATCCCACGCTCTTTTCACAGTCACCGTCAAGCGGCTCGGACGAACCATGACCACCACCAGCCTCACCATTGGAGATTTGGCAGGAAGTGAGCGAAACAAGAGCACCCGAGCTGAGGGAGAACGTCTCAGTGAAGCCTGTTCCATTAACCAGTCGCTGATGATGCTTGGACAGTGTCTCCAGAGACAGAGAGAGGTTCGAGGCTACAAGCTGGACCGTTCCATTCTACGGTCCTCGAAACTGGCCCAGCTTCTGCTGCCTGTCGCCTTCTCCAAGGACGCCATGACCGCTCTACTCATCACAGCCAACCAGAATGCCGACTTTGCGTCCACTATTCAGATTATGCGATATTCGGCTCTGGCTCGAGATACCATCAAACCTCCCGTCACCCCTGCCTACCAGCTACAAAAGCGAGCCGGTTCAGGACCATCCACTCCCGCCCAACGCACAGTCTCCAACTCGTCTATTTCGTCGACTGGATCCACAATGTCACATGTGTCGTCGGCATCACACACCTCGCATGACGACGCCAAGGACAACCTCATTCGTACCATTGCTGCGCTTCAGGAACAGCTGTACCAGGCACAGCAGCGAGAAGAGGCTCTCGAAATGCAGATTCGAGAGGAAGTCAACCAGGAAATGGAAACACACATGGAACAGATGCGACAGTGGTACCTGGACCAGCTGGACCAGGTCACAGACTCCGCCCAGAACTTCACCGACAAGAAAATCTCCATTCTCGGAAGACGAGTCAACAGCGACAACGGAGGCGACGAGCTGGCCAAGTTGCGCAAGGAAAACCAGCTGCTTAGACAGAGACTCAACGTTGATAAAGAGAACGTTTAGATATAGCATACGTTCAGACATTACTAATATAACTAATCATGATATCATTTAACTGTGTGTTATAACATAACTAGCGGACGAGAATAAGTCAATATAGGCGTTCGAGAGAGAAAAGGTAGTTAGGTGCTTGAATTGATACTGAAAAACACTCAAGTTAAGAGTTCTCCTTGGAGTTACGGAGAGGTGTGACCTGTAAACAGTGATGTATACGTGTATATAAACGAACAATTGAAAACCGAAAACCCATTCAAATCCTTCTTTACTGGACTTGTTAGTGATCTTGTAAATTTGGCCATTGAAAGATGATATCAGTTAACACCCGAATAACTCTACACGCTCCTCCAGCCTACTGTAATATACGACAACAGCTGCACCCCTACCTTACAACCACCCAGAAGAATCAATAATGGATACTTTACATTCATTTACTTCATGATGAGCAACCGTGTCCGACTGAGACCAACGATTGCTTGCTGCTGTACACCGCCGGTTCATGCTCCATCGCCCTCGATTGACGAGCCCAGTTAGACAGTTCGTCGATCAGACATGTACCGGACAACAGCTCCCTGTCCGGTGATATCGACCGTCTTCTCGTACCAGGCCAGCAGAATGGCGCCGACTCCCTGGGACTGGCCCTGTGGCGAGGCCATGGCCTTGTACAGGTACTTGATGAGCACATCCTGCTGTTCCTTGTTAAGACCCTTGACTACCGAGGGGATCTCGGCAGATTTAGTTGCGCTGAGAATCTCAATCACAGATTTCAGGTGTGCGTTCTGTGTTAGTATATTGCCGGAGATGCATCAATATCTCTCAGTATCACTTAATAAATCCCTCTCAATCACTCACCTTGACGTTATCGTCTCCACCGTAAGGAGCGAAATCCAGAGCAATGGGAAGAGCGGCCTTGGCCTCTCCTCGAGAAATGGCTCCTCGGATTTCGGTGGCCACCTGTTGCTGCTCGGCAGCAGACACAGGCTTGCAAGGGGGAGTGAGATCCTCCTTGCTGATGAATGAGTCGGGGTCGTACTGGTCGACGTCAATTCTTCGGAAATCAATCTGCGACATGATGTGTGTGTGTTTTGTTGGCGATGTGAGTTATTTGAAGTGAGTGGATATTGGTGATGCGCTGTGCTGTATGCATTATCAGAGTTTGGGAGTGGTGTTGGAGCGGTATGGGTTGGAAAATAGAGGAGACAGTAACACAGTATATCTGTATGTAAAAAGAGTGTATAAATGACACTATTGAAAATATATAGACCCCAATAACACCGATCTGTTTTTCAATTTTTCTTTTATATGCTTTTTTGCTTATTATAGTAGCCATTACCGGTTTGTCTAAAGTGGTAACAGGAAGATGACTAAGACGAAGAAAATGGACCTATCAAAATAATCCCACAGCCTAATTGACACAAGGAGACACCAGGAATGGCTTTTCAGAGTTTTGTATTTTTCGTAGAAAAATCGCCATTTTCAAACACAACCCCAAATCGAACGCACAACCTCAAGTACTATTTACCACCCTGATTGACCCGAGTCATCGACATGAAAAATAAGGTTTCACGATGATGCATAACAGAACATCCTCGAGGGTCGAAAATTATTTGTGAACAGAAGCGTTTATGCACCATGTGGTAGCAGAAAGGACGAAAACGGCAGTAAAATGAACTGCAGGCGGTTTGGAAAATGGCCCTGAAAGTTTTCCGTCTCATCACGTGACCTGTATCCTCTACAGATAGCCGCGGTTCTTTTGGCTGCTTGTCTATAGCTGTAGCTTTAATTATTACGAAAGAGGACTATACGGAACAATCACATTCTCCTGATACAGTTCTACAAGTGAAACTGATAGATATTATCGCGTACCTCTGTTTGACGGTTGTACATTATGACATATCCAGCACATACTCATCGACCTCGCTATTGCACACCTCGTATTTTCTCCTTTCTGTAAGTCTCAAAAAGGAAATCAATTCCGAACCAAATAAGCATGACGTGCATTTGCAAGTGAATGGCGATGTGGAGAAAGGTGGCAGGAGAAGGCGGCGTATGTATGACTGTAGATAGGAGGGCGTTGTGAAGCGGTTGACACAAACGCGACAGTGTCACAAATGGAAGGTGCAGTTGGTTACACAAACATCCTCCCACGCAAGCACTCCCCCAAACGGCCCTTTAGCAGTTATTATACATGTCTTCAACACCCCGTTAGACTCCGACACTAGCCCGAGTACTTGTATATACTTGCAAGAGGTTAAATCTTGTACCGAGCAAACATGTTTTGTAGCTGCGGGCTGAGATGTGTGGGGTATTAGCCAAGGGGCGGGCTTGTGTCAGACGAGCGCAATGCCGCCATCCATCTACGCGGTCACATGACCGACCCAATGCGTTCGCGAAAAAGCAGCACACGGTCCCTTTCTTTCATGTTTCGGTTTCTCAACCCAATCATACAGTGTCTATTATTGTGTAGAAGAGGGGGAGCAGAGGGACCGTCCAAAACAGGTGTTTTTCAGTAGAGAAAAAAACACGAGAAAAAACGGGTAAAAATCCAATTTTGGACCTGTCACGTGTAGTCACGTGCGCCCACCCTCAAAAACCCGGGACCCCGGAGTCCCACCCTTGTAGCAATTATTTCAACACACGCTTGCCCCACCACCCACATATTAACATGGTTTGCATTTGACTTCTTTTTTGAATTTTCTTTTGCATCACCACCTAACACTAGCACACCACCAGGCCTCGAGAAGACAGGCTATAGGCGACAAGGAGGCACGAGGCACGAGCACACGAGACCGAGACAACGACATCTCTGCACAACAGATCTCACGTGACCTTTTGAATCTCGATTTTTCGAATCATAGACGGGTAAAGTCGGAACCACCACTAGACACACGCAGACTCACGACACACACACACACACACAACACGACAATGACGGATTCCACAAAGGCCGCAGTGGCCGAGCCGAAACACAAAACGGCCGAGCAGGCCCAGGCCCAGCTTCTCAAGGCTGAAAAACAGCAGCAACTGGCGCTGTCTACCGGGGAAACGCCGGAACAGCGCAGTGCACGGTACGAACGCATGTTCCGCAAGCTGGATCGCCAGGGCAAGGGCCAGCTGTCCAAGGAGGACTTTGTGTCCGCGTTCAGCGGCTCGCTGGGCGAGGCCGTGCCCGAGTCGCACACGTTGCGAAACGCAGACTCGCTGGTGGGCAACCTGGTGAATCTCATGGACACAAACGAGGACGGGCTGGTGGACCTGGCCGAGTTCCAGTCATACCTGGAGCTGACAGAACAAAATCTGGTCTACCTGTTCCACATCATCGACGACAAGGGAGACGGCAAGCTGGATATAGAAGAGCTGGCCGACGGCATGGCCGCAGTGGGCCTCGGAGACATGGACCAAGACACGATAGACTCTTTTTTCCGAGCCCTGGATCGTGACAAGGACGGATACATTTGCTTTGACGAGTGGCGCGATTTTCTGCTGCTGGTGCCCAACGAGGCCGGCTCCACCCTCAAGGCTGCTTACAAGTTTTTCGTCGAGGAGTTGGATCTGAGTTCCGAGGGCGACGTCATTTTCCACAGAGACGTGCTGCAGGGCATGGGCTACTTTCTGGCCGGTGGTCTTGCCGGCGCCATTTCACGAACTGCCACTGCCCCTCTGGATCGGCTCAAGGTCTACTTGATTGCTGATCCCGTGACCCCGGCAACCAAGGCTGCGGCGTCTGGAGCATCCGAGGCCGTGTATGAGAGCATTGCCAAGAACGCTTCCAAGGCAAAACCGCCGTCCGGGTTCATGGCACGACACCACGTGCTTACCAACGCCATCAAAAACATTTGGGCCGAGGGCGGTATCCGATCCTTCTTCATTGGTAATGGTCTCAACGTTTTCAAGGTGATCCCCGAGTCGGCCATGAAGTTTGGTTCGTTCGAGACCGCTAAGAAGTTTCTGTGCCAGCTGGAGGGCGTGGAGGACACCGCTGATCTGTCACGTGCTTCCACCTTCCTGGCAGGAGGTATTGGAGGAGTGGTGTCGCAGTTTGTTGTCTACCCCATCGATACCCTCAAGTTCCGAATCCAATGCGAGCCGCCTACCGGTTCTTTGCAGGGAAATGCGCTGTTGTGGCACACTATGAAACAGATGTGGCGCAACGGTGGTCTGGCCACATACTACCGAGGTCTGTGGGCCGGGCTGGGAGGCATCTTTCCCTACGCCGCTCTCGATCTCGGAACGTTCGAGGTCATGAAGCGAGGATACATCACACGGGAGGCCAAGCGGCTGGGGTGCGAAAACTCGGACGTCAAGATCGGCAACATGGCCGTGCTCACCATGGGCGCATTATCCGGCTCGGTGGGTGCCACTGTTGTCTACCCCATCAACCTGCTGCGAACGCGACTTCAGGCCCAGGGCACGGCTGCCCACCCCCAGACGTACACGGGTATCATGGACGCATACCACCATGCGGTGACCAAGGACGGTTACCGTGGTCTGTTCCGAGGCCTGGCGCCCAACCTGGCCAAGGTGGCTCCCGCCGTCAGTATAAGTTATTTGGTCTATGAGAATACCAAGACCATGTTGGGGTTGGAGTAGTGCGCTGAGGGCACCCTGGTAGCATACATAACGCATGTTGAAAATATGATAGAGCATAGAATTTGGTGATGTAGATGAAGATATAAAGATGTTGCAGTATGTTTTTCGTGGGATTGTGGTATTGTGTGAGTTGATGTAGCGAATCTTTTAGCGTATTCTAGAAGAGATTAGTTTATGCCATAGGAAGAATTCTATGGTAACTATAACAGTAAACATACAACAGTACCTACTTTACGTACAGTACGATAAATATCAATAAATATATTAAATCACATCTATTTGAGTGATGGAATGTCCAATCTGACCTTCCATTACAAAGATATGCAATGATCAACTGCTAGAAGTGTGTGGTCTATGCAATCAACTTCATGCTCAGTTGACGATGATCAAGGGCGTGCTCAATAGTCGTTGAAACACCAAGTCATTGCACATACTCCACCCAAGAAACCACCTCTATGGGTCCAGACTCAATTTTTCTGACCACGACATCTTCGAGGCCCGGAACCTGTTTGCTGTTCTCAACCTCCGAAGACAACCATCCTTCCAGAACATGTTCGCCTTGCAACTCGACCTGCATTTTGAATGTGTGTTCCAAATTGGACGGGTTGAATTTCGGTCCGTAGTTTGCCAGACGCGTGAAAAACGCGTGGAACTCGAGCTGGAGATCCTGCAGTAACGTGGGAGAGTCTGTGACAGGCACGGTCTGATCCGATTCAGGAACTACCGGTATCGAGAACTTGATCGGTATTCTAGCAATGTGTTTGGCCGCGTTGTATATTGATATTGCCAAACAAACGCTTTTACCCTCTTTGAGCAGGTCCACGCTTTCCAGGCTCACTTCGTCAATGTAGTCCTTCACTACTGGTGCCCGACAGAGCCACACGGCAGTGTTGAACTGACGGACCTGGGCAAAGGCGTCCGAGGGGTATACGTTGAAGTAATAGAGGATATTGTGGACGAAGACGGCCACAAACGTCCGGATGCTGTCCAACACTGCAGCATATGTTGTGGTATCTTGTTCTTTCATGTGTTGAAGAGTCTGAGAAGCTTATGCAGCAAGTGAGAGGTGGGGCAGTTGAAGACTTAGAGAGAAGATACTAAGTCAGTACAGAGAAGAGAAAGTGGAAGTTGATTGGGGTATAGGAGATCCTATCTTATAATACAGAATTTTCAAAGTCACTATTTAGTCACAGAGTTGTACGGTACACTGTACTTTTAGCATCCCAACTTGGTACCTTGCTTCCTTACTTGACTATCCTAACAAACATCACACTCATTTAAATAGTATTTGTTAACCTTTCACTGGCACATCAACTGCATTTAAACTTTTATCATGTTTTTCAACTATCGTATTCTTTTAGCCGCTTCAAAACAGTCCTTCTAATTCTCTCAAAAACCAACGAACCCCTCTGAAGTTCCTCCTACATTTCTATGGTTCTTCTAAAAACTACCAGTCAATTTTTCAGCTCCCTAGCTCCTCATCAACACCTACTTGCACCCTCCCCCAAATCTCCCAAAGTGGCGTAATTAAACGCGTGCACGCGTCAACATCACACGCCACCATACAGCATCTAACAACGCCCACAAGTGCACACTAGTCACATGTCGATAAAAGCCATTGACAGCGCGTCGATCCGCCAAATAACGTCGGCACAGGTCGTCACGGACCTCAACTCGGCCGTCAAAGAGGTGGTAGAGAACTCGCTCGACGCCAACGCCAAAAACATTGAAATCAAAATATTCGACTACGGCAAGGACCGTGTGGAGATCTCTGACGATGGAGACGGCATTCCAAAGTCGGAGTTTGAACACGTGGCACGCAAACACATGACGTCCAAAATCAGCGAGTTTGACGATCTTGCAGAGGTCCTGAGTTACGGATTTAGAGGAGAGGCATTAGCGTCCATTTGTGAGATGGCAGAGCTCGAAATAGTGACCTGTGGAAACACGAGCGAGCCAGCTACACGACTAGAATTCAACAGAGATGGGTCTATCAAAAGCACAAAGCCCGTGGCTGGCAAAAAGGGAACTTCGGTGACTATCAGACGGCTCTTCCATAGCGCTATCGTGCGTCGGAAGGAGTTTGAAAAGAACGCCAAGAACAGCCACCCGGGGCTCATTCGAATGCTCGAAACGTACGCCATTGTGCGTTCCGATGTACGTTTCAGCATTGTTCATATCACTAACAACAAGAACCGAAACGTGCAGCTCACTACAGACGGCTCTGGAGATATGTTGAAAACAGTAGGAAGAGTGTTTGGAAACGAGCTCAAAGGCCATTTGATGGACGTGGACTTTTCGTTTGACGTGAATTATTCCAAACGAGGATTCTTGGGTGCCGACGATCTCCCCAGTTATGTGGTACGAGTTACAGGACTTGTATCTAAGCCCATTTTCGGTATGGGCCGTAATGCCAACGATAAACAGCTGCTGTTCATAAACAAGCGCCCGTTTTCGATGAAAAAGCTACAAAAGGTGTTCCAGGACGTGTACACTTCGTTTGTGCATTTACAAAAGCCCGTTTTGATTATCAATTTGGACATTCCTCCGAGTGCCTACGATGTCAATGTTTCTCCCGACAAGAGGACAATCATGTTGCATAATGAGGTGGATGTGATCAATATGGTGCGGGAGAATCTTGTGGACGTTTTCGAGTCCTCTGGTCAGTCTGTGCCTCGAAGCACAGTTGATGTCAAGGTTCAGCCCATGAGCAGCCAGACTTATTGGTCTGTTAAGGATGAGAGGGAGGGTGGAGGTGATGAAGATGACGAGGTGGAACAAGTGGAGGAAGTGAATGAAGTGGAAGAGGTTGAAATGGAAGAATCTGGGGCTGCGGAGGAGGAGGATGGGGAGGAGGAGGAGGTTGAGGATATCGACCCAGAAGAGGAAGAAGAAACAGCTGAAGAAGTTTCTCAGACACAAACAACCAACAGTCAGATAGAGAGGGCTGGGCTGTTTGTAACGGAACAGGAACCTCAAGAAGCGTCCGCGACCTATGTGGAGGAAACCGAGTCGTTGATTATCAATCAGATGACCGACGATGGAGATGAAGAGCAGGGGCAAGAGCAGGAGGATGAAAACATGATTGAAGATGAGGCTGAGGATGAACAGGAACAAGAACAAGAGGAGGAACAAGAGGAACAAGAGGAGGAACAAGAGGAACAAGAGGAGCAGGAGCAGGAGCAGGAGCAGGCACAAGAAGAGGATCAAGAGGAGGAAGAAAATGTTCCAGCTGAATATGCTTACATTGATACAGCAGTGACTCTAGACACCGAGGATGAAGAACAGGAACAAGAAGACGACACGGCTAACAATTCACTATCATACTCTCAAGAAGACACTTCTATGAACTCGGTATCGGACACTTCTGTCTCACTCACAACTCCCATAACTAGTCGAAAACGAGTCACCAAGGCGAGCCTGTCTCAATTCGCCTCTTCTTCTAGTCGAACGACTTCCTCTTCATCCACCTCTTCCTGGACTGCATCCTCTCAACGACCGTCTTCTCGGAAACGAACCTATGCCAACCTGCCTGAATTCGAAACGTTTGGACAGCGCCAGACTCTGGAAATCTCCGAGGATGATCTAGAACGAGGCAAGCGTGCTTCTGAGATGCTTGCGACCCTCAACACTTCTCCGTCTACTTCCCAGCCCCAAACTTCCGTGTTGGATGACTCTTCAGCTGAATCTAAGCTCAATCTAACCATTTCCAAGAACGACTTTCTCAAGTTCCACATTATTGGTCAGTTCAACGAAGCGTTTATTATTGTTTCGGATCCCAACAACCTGTTCATTATCGATCAGCATGCAAGCGACGAGAAGTTCAACTTTGAGAGACTGCAAAGAGACACGAAAATCACTCCCCAGCCGTTTGTGAACCCTTTGACGGTCGAGCTGACGCCCCTAGAAGAGTCTGTGGTCAGTAATAACCTCGAATTGTTCAAAAAGAATGGATTTCTAGTGACCATCGATGACTCACTTCCTCCAGGAGAAAAGTGTCAGATTCGAGGGTTCCCTCAAACAGGAAGAATCGTTTTTGGAATGCCAGACTTTCGTGAACTGGTGGTTCTCTTTGAAGATAACCCTGGAAACGACTCTGTTCGACCCAAAAAAGTCAGAGACGTGTTTGCTTCCAGGGCCTGTCGAGGATCTGTCATGGTGGGCACAGCTCTTAAGGAAAAAGAGATGGATCGAATTGTGCGTAACTTGGCAGGACTAGACAAGCCCTGGAATTGTCCTCACGGTCGACCTACCATGCGTCATTTGATGGAGATTGACAAATGGCCCATTTTTACCAAGGATTATGAGTACTAACGCATGTAAAATAATACACACAAAAAAACTACTCTCTGTTCATTCAACATTTTCATTGTATCTATAATTAACGTCCTGTATCCTACATGCAACTATTTAGCCCCTCCGAGAACATCTGCAATGCCCACCACGAGATTGAGCATGGCCAACGACTCGTCAGCTCCATCAGCCAATCGCTTATCTGTGATGGAAAGCAGCTCGGCAACCTTGCTCTTCTCCTTACCGTCAATCAGCGGATCGGTGATGATCAGATCATGCATTTGCGACGTGATCTGGGCACTGCTCCATCCGGCGTATGTCAGTTCCTTGACCGCCACGAGAATATCTGGAACGGCGTCTCCAATGGGTCCCTTGGAGTCCTTGCATGCCTTGATGATAGCCTTGAGGGTTTCTGTGGGGATGACTCCGGCGGTTTCGTTCACGTCGGCAATGGTGATGGGTCTGCTTTCAGCCATGGCAGCGTCTCCATCCTCGTCGGTTTGAGAGGCCATAGACTCGCCACTGAGTCGCGAACACGACTGCAGGATTGTGATGGCTCTTCGCAAATCTCCGTTGGCCACCTCGAGAATCTTGTCCAACACTCCGTCCTCCACCGACAGATGCTCGGCTTCAGAAACATGTCGAAGACGAGCCAGGGCGTCGTTTCCGTCCAGCAATCGGAACCGGAACTTGGAGCATCGAGACGCAAGCGGGTCGATAATCCGGGTCACGTAGTTACAGATGAGACAGAATCGGGTCTGGGCCGAGTAGGTCTCCATGGTTCGTCGGAGCGCACTCTGGGCATCAGTGGTCATGGAATCGGCCTCATCCAGAATAATGATTTTGAATGGCGGACAAGGATACTTTTCGGCCACGTGGTCTTTGGGTGCCACCACCTTTTGTGCCGCAAAGTTCTTGATGCTGTCTCGCACAATGGCGATTCCTCGCTCGTCCGACGCGTTGAGCTCCAGTACTCGGTCCTTCATCAGCTCGGGTCCATACAGCTCCTTGGCCAGCGCCAACACCGTGGACGTCTTTCCGGTTCCAGGAGGTCCGTAGAACAGCATGTGTGGCAAGTTTGCGGATCCCAGGGTTCGTTTGAGCACTGTGACGGCATGATCCTGTGACGAAACGTCGTCCAGCGACTTTGGACGGTACTTTTCGACCCATGGGGGCGGAGCCTTGTTTTTCGACGCCTTTTTGCCGTCGGCTCGTTGCGCCTGCTGTGATTTGGCAAAAAACGATTGCATTGCGGATGATGTGTGTGGCGGAGTGTGCAGTGGTGATGGATGGAGCACTTAATTTACTGCATGAAAAATACGTGACGCGTTGAAACTTTGGATTGGGAGTGGGGAGTGAAACAAGGTTTGTGACAAGATCAAGCTCACCACACACGCACACACACACATCCTATGTACGATAGGTGCACGACAGTGGAGTGAAATCAACCTAAAGTGACTCGGTAATACCGTCAATTCAATCGTCTATTCGCCATGGCTAAGCAATGCTTCGCTGTCAAAGCCGGCCACAAACCAGGAGTTTACCACTCCTATACGGACGCTCGGAGACAGCTGGTGGGGTACAGAAACGGTAACATGAAGGGACTCAATAACTACGATGTTGCCGAAAACTGTGTTTTCCCGGCCTTGATCCAACGGCAAATCTGCCGCTGCAAAGGCCAGGGCTGAAGCTGAAGCCAAGGCCAGGGCGGAAGCTGAAGCCAAGGCCGAGGCAGAACGTGTCCAGGCACAAGCAGAGAAACTACTCACACTGAAGACACAGTTCAGAGCAGCTCTGGCTGATTTTGAATCGAAGGATGAAGAAGTGAAAAAACTGGAGACTGAACTCCATCAGAAGAAGGTTGCTCTACAAGAGGCTAAAGCCAAGCTCGAATCTGCAACTACATCTAAGGATTATTTTCAGGAAGAAATTGAAGGCCAAAAGGTGTTTTACGTCCATAGAAACTCATGCTATGACAACCAAGCTATGGCACAGAAGGAGGCCAAAGGCGGAGTGGTTTGGAAGTGCACAGGCCGGCGTGGAGTGAGAACGGTTGTCACATCCAATGGGTACAAAGCATACAGTGAGAAGTTTACACATGACTTGTTTTATGTCAATTCGAACGGAACCAGAATTTATCGAGTGTACACTGACGGTGCCTGTTCTGGAAACGGCACAGCGGGTGCAGCTGGTGGAATCGGAGTGTATTTTGGACAAAACAACCCTCTCAACGAATCTGCTCGTTAGTCTGGACGACCTCATACCAACCAGAGAGCCGAATTGGCTGCTATCAAGAAGGCGTATGAAATTATTGCGTCTCAGAACGATGGACGACAGTACGAAATCTACAGTGATTCTGCCTACGCAATCAACTGTATCAATGATTGGTCCCACAAGTGGAGATACAATGGTTGGGTGACCAACACCGGCAGATCGGTGATCAACCAGGACTGGATCAAGGAGATTATCAAACTGAAGGATGTTAGCACTAACGTTGCTGGTGTGATCAAGGTCGAAGGTCATAGTGGTAATGCGGGTAATGATGCTGCTGACGAATTGGCCCAGGAGGGTATTACTGCATAGAGGAGGACATACAACTCAAGCATTCATATATTATACATTCAACTACTATCATCTGATTCTGAATTATTGTAGTTATCACTGTTTATCATCTGATTCTGAATTACTGCAGTTATCACTCATTCATCACACGATCGCCACATGAGTTGGAATGGTGCATGCATGACCACGGCGGCTTAAGTGAATCTTAGTTTTTCATTTTTCATTTTACCCCAGCTTCCATCGCCGATAAACAGCATCATGGCCAAAAAGTACTTCGCAGTCAAAGAGGGCCACAGGCTAGGCGTCTATAACAGTCATGAAGAGGCAATGAAACATAATATAATATGAAGGATTCCATAACCCTGCTGTCAAGGGATACAACATTTTCCACACCGAGGCCTATGTGGCTTCTGGGAAGAAGGCCAGGAGGGCTGCAGCAAAGGCCAAAGCAGAGGCGAAGATCAAGCCAGCTAAATCAGGGGCAAAGGCCAAGCCAGCAAATGCAAAGACACCGCCTGCTAAATCAGAGACCAAGACAGAGCCAGCTGGTACGAGTACTCGGACATAGTGGTAACGCAAGCAACAAAACGGCTGACAAAGCACGGGTGGGCATTAATTCATTTTTAACATTAACTATCTAAGTACAGTAAACTATTTGCATACTAAACTGATTTGATTCAGAAGTAAATTATTTTCAAATTTAACCGATTCTGGTACTTCTACGTTAACAATGTGTGTACTGTAATTCCCGCACAGCTTTTACTGTAACGATAACCAGTAGAGAAACAACAGAAAACGAAAAGAGAAGATAAGCGAAGAGCTATGTCAATTACCAGAACCAAATAATCTATCAGGCGTATACAGATGGAGCTTGCCCTGGTAGTGTAGGAGAAATCGGCATGTATTTTGGCCGATACAACCATCTCAACGTGTCTGAGCGTCTTGCTGAATACAATCATACCAACCAGAGGGCCGAGCTGGCTGCGATTGGAAAGGCTTACGAGCCTATTCTGACTCAACCACAGGGTCGCAAGTACGAAACCTACTCTGACTCCGCCTACGGCATTAATTGTCTCACAACGTGGTGTTACAACTGGCAAAAAAACGGGTGGAATCACGAAGGCAGATTCCCCATAAAGAACCAGGGCTTGCTAAAACGGCTCCTTACTCTCAAAAACAAGTGTCCTCAAGTAATTGGTTTCAAAAAGGGAAATAAGGCTCATGGAGATTGTGATGGCAACAAGGAAGACCATCTGGCGCGTAACGCATTGATGGGATCCATAAGGATTACATTCTCACAATTTCAGGAAAGCAAACGTTTCTGGAAATGTACTTGGGTCGATTGTCGTTTAGATCGACGTATGGTGCTGTTTTTACACTCGGTGGACTTTCCCAACTGATGCGAGAGATTGGTTAGTATTCCTAAGTACTCGTAGCTAAATACAGTTGAGGCTGCAAGGGCCATCTCATGCAGCTGCAAAAAAATACGAGGTCGCTCAAAAAAAAACTCATCATATGCACCTTCAACCGTTAGAACGCCAGTGGGTGTGAAGGAAGGGCTATTTATCGACACTAATTTATTTACGTGATCAACATGGCTAAACGGTATTATGTTGTCAAAAGAGGATTTGTTCCGGGTATCTACAACCATGTGGACGACGCCAGATACGAGATTGAGGGTTTCAGCAACGCAGAGTGGAAGGGATTCTACGATTATGAAGACGCCAAGGACTATTATTATGGCCGTAAAAAGGCCCTTGCGCCAGTGAAAACCGAGAAGCAAAAGGCAGACGAGGAACGGGCCAAAGAGATTGCAGAGGTTATGGCCCAAGTTAAAGGACTTACCAGTGAAGTGAAAGAGACAGAAGAAAGAATTGAATCATTGAAGAAGAAACTTGCCTTGGAGGAGAAAACCGCTGAACATGTCAGGTACACCCTGAGAAACCAACAAGCCCGATTGGACAGGTTGCAAAAACCGGAAGACAAATATTTTGTTTACAAGAACATGGTTTTTGATAGCAAAAAGTCTGCAGTTGCCTTCGTCGGTAGAGATTTCTGGATCCGCGGATATCCCACTCTGGAACAGGCAGATCAAGCAGCTTCCTCTGTCGGACTTGGCAATCCTTCCCATCGATTCTCTGAAGATCTCAAGTTTGTTAAGTGGGGCCGGTGCTTGTATCAAGTATATGTCGATGGAGCATGTATCAGAAATGGGTATCCGGATGCTTCTGCTGGAATCGGTCTGTATTTTGGAGAATACAACTCTCGTAACGTGTCTGAGCCTCTCCCGGGTGACCTCCAAACCAGCCAGAGAGCCGAACTGGCGGCGATCAAAAGGGCGTTTGAGATCATTGAAAAATTGGACAGAAATCGCTACTACGAAGTGGTTTCTGACTCTTCATACGCCCTTGACTGTATCACCAAGTGGCCCGCCCTTTGGAGAAACACCGGCTGGATTAATTCCAAGGGACTTCCTGTTGCCAACCGTGACCTGATTCAGGATGCTCTTGAGCTATGGGACAAGCTCAGGCCTCTTGGCGTTTACCTGGCGAAGGTGCAAGCCCATAGTGGTTGTGAAGAAAACGACAAGGCCGACAGACTGGCGTATGAAGCCGCGGATAAAGCGTATAACGGGAGCTATGACGACGATTTCGAACACATGGGGTATATTGGCGGTCTATCGCTGTATTGATGAGGGTATTTTGACCATCTATGGTATGACGAGTACTTGAATTTACCCGAAGTTGAACAGTTTCGGTTATTAGCTATTTGACATACCCATCTAATCTAGGTAAACACAGGAACGCCACCAGAGAAAAACTTCTTTAATATTGGACTTGGAGAGCTGATTTTTAGGCAGTCTGGTTGACTAGCTATCTCGAGTACTTAAAACAGATTATAGCTCTCAATTGATGTTTCTCTACGATTTATTTATCATCTAAAGCTCCCTTCCAATTCACTATTTAAACTCTATGCACCATCTTGGATGAGGCCTAATAAGGTTACTCCACTCCACTATCAAACCCACAGCTGTATAACTACCTGGTACACACTCCACACAACAGCAATTTCGATATGGCATCTCTGGCAACCTTTGAGATTGAAAACGACATTGCAGACGTGGACAACACGCCGCAGCTGGGATTTGATCGTGACGATCTATACAAATACGACGATGCTGAACAAAAGGCCATTTTGGCCGCCCATCCATGGCGAACGGATCCCTCCTACTTCCGCAACGTGTTGGTGTCCTCAATTGCGCTGGTAAAGATGGCCATGCACGCGCGCTCCGGCGGCGCAATTGAAGTCATGGGCATGATGACCGGCAAAATTCTGCCTAACACATTTGTCGTCATGGACTGCTACCCGCTGCCTGTGGAGGGCACGGAGACTCGAGTTAATGCTCAGCAGGAGGGTATCGAGTTCATGGTGGAGTACCTGCAGGGCCTCAAGGACGTGGGTCGACGAGAAAACATTGTCGGGTGGTACCATTCGCATCCCGGTTACGGCTGCTGGCTGAGTGGTATTGATGTAGACACACAGTTTCAGAACCAGCAGTTCCAGGAGCCGTTTTTGGCGGTCGTGGTAGACCCCAACCGAACCATTTCGGCCGGCAAAGTCGAAATCGGCGCATTCAGAACCTACCCCAAGGACTTCAAGCCGTCAAAGAAAGCCATCAAGCAGAACCAGGACCAGAGCGTGCCTCTTTCAAAGGCCAAGGATTACGGAGCGCATTCCGAACGGTACTATGAGCTGGACGTGTCCTTTTTCAAGTCGTCATTGGACGAAAACCTCCTGCAGCTGCTTTGGAACAAAAACTGGGCATCCACACTGTCGCAGTCCACCATCCAGCTCAACCATGACTACACGTCCAAACTCATGCTGGATCTGAGTGAGAAAAATGCACAGCTTGCCAGCGGGCTGGGCGAAAAGACCCCACAGTCGCAGGGACGAGGGTTCCGAGAAGCAATGTCCAAGACCGATAATGAGCCTCACATTAATCTGCTCAACTATACTACAAAGGGTCAGTGGGAGGCTGTGGACCGGTCTGTCAAAGATGGAGTTCAGATTGGATCCGACGAGCTTCAGGGTCTCATGTCTCTGGAGATTCAGCGGAGGTTGTTTGGTCGGGCCAAGTGACCACAATGCATATTTAATTTAACTGTTATGGATTATGAAGAGAACTGGGGGTCTCGTTTGAGAGCAGGCGTGTCTCCTGATATCGTAAAGACAAGACTTAAACACTGTAGAGATGAAAAAGGCACTATACAGATGGAAAATTGGCACTGCTGTAATTCTAGAGACGAAAAACAGACACTATAGTAAACTATTTAATCAGGTCAAGCAAACTTGAATACTCACTCGTACAGTTCAATTCGATATATTTATTCATTCTAAAAATAAAAAAAAATTAAAAAAAAGAAAACCTGACGGATCAAGACTCTTAGTGGAGGGGCTCCATGGAGATCTCAACGTATTGAGGGCTGACACAAGAAGCAGCAGCAGCCTCGACAGCGGTGGGTCGCAGATCCCACATGCCGTTGTCAACCTGGCAGGCAATGAAGCCCTGGTTCTGGAAAGTCAATCGGTTGTTTCGGTAAGAGAAGCCGGTGAGACCATTTCGGACCTGGTTTTGGTCGGTGAATCGCATGGAAGCCTGGTTACCCAGCTGGATGAATCGGCCCTGGTTGTCGACGAGCTGGCCTCGGTAAGAGAGCTGGCCTCGGAACTGGTCGTAGTTACCGACGTTTCGGTTATCGACAAGCATCAGTCGGCCGTCGTTGGTGATGACTCGCCAGTCTCGGAGCTGCTGGTTGTTAGCAACTCGCAGGTGAGAGTCCTGGTATCGGGCAAGACCGTTCTGTCGAGCACCGTTAACGGACACTGTGATGGGGTTGGAGCAACCAGCTTGGCCAGCATAAACCTGGTAGAGGTGATTGGAGGCGTGGTCGTGGTCAGCAATGTCATAAGTCTGACCGTACTGGTTGACGGGGCAGGCCTGGAAGGTCTGCTGGTCATTGTATCGCCAAGCGACTCGGTCATCACCGTATCGCTGGAAGTTGATGATGTTGTGTCGTCGAGGGGACAGAGCCAGTCGGCCGTCGTCGACACCAACGTATCGAGCAGAGGTGGCATCGGGACCAGCAATGTTCAGGTCACCAGCAATATCAACGAAAACGTTGACGTCTCGGAGAGGAGAGCCGTTGACGTTTAGGGCATCACCAAAGTAAAGATTTCGACCGTCAGTTCGCATGGCAATGTTTCGGTTATCCTGCTGGGCAGCCATCTGGTAGACGTAGTCAGACTGGGGCCACTGGTAAATGGACTGGTCAAGGCCGGCAAGGGAGTATCGGCCATTGTCGTAGGAGTAATGCTCACCCTGCTCGGCAAGAGCGAGGGAGGCAACAAGGGCGACGGCGGTGGTGGAAAATCTCATTGTTAAAAGATGGTGTCGATAGAATCGAATGGGCTGGTAGCTAAAGAATAAACCTGGGGCATGGGGTGCTTTATATATTGTCTTGATGGTCTGTAAAACACGTGGAGGGACCACTACGGCATCTTCAACATGCCCTACAAGACAGGTTGAGGAAGTATACAAAGGGGTCTGAGATCGTGCGTTCAACATGTATGATCTTCAGCGATATTGGTTTCTTGGATTTGCCGTTTTGGAACGTGGCATGAGATCATGTAAAGTGTCATCAAACTGTGGCATTGAGGGGTTTGGGGCTAAATTGAGAGTAATTAAGGGTATATATTGTGCTATGTTTTTACTCCTTGAAGTCTCGTCATTCAACTAATTACCATTTTATTCAATTGTTTTGCTTGGAGCACCTTACATTCACCATGAGGTTCAACACACGCACCCGTTGACGGGTACCGTATTGGGCAATTCAACAGCTCTAAATGATTATTCTGTCGTTGGAGTTGCTACGTTCGGAAACCGGCTTTAGCAAGCTAATGTTCGGGCGCGGTGTAGTATACGATCATACCCATTTATATGGAAGCAACCATGCTGGTGTCGTGTTAATGGATCTGAATCATTGTATAATTGCTTTGCTCAGTCTAATACTCAATTGACCTAAACACTGTGTTGAATCTACAGCTCTTATTCTGGATGATATCTTATCATGGGTTGGAGGAGATTCTCCTAGATCACGGTTCCGTTGACATGACTTGCTCAGATCCTTCTTCATCCCCATTAGGAAACTCCCACAGTTTGAGACTGCAGTCAACAGGCCCATCTTCCTCCCCCACACGTTCTCCAGAACTTGTGGCCAAGACCCCCACTCCTGACAAGGGATTGGAACCTACAGCAGAGACAGGCGAAGAGTGAGCTTTCCATGACGACTCAAACATGCGATCGATACCCATATCAATATCCTCCCAAGTCTTAACATGGCCATCGACGGTTCCTGCTACCAATCCTCGTCCAGTGATTGTTTTGTCGGCCCACAAACGCTGACTAGTCTGTCCCTCCCATCCCCCAAGAGTAGCAACGTGTCGAAGACCCATGCGCACGTCCAGAACCGGAATCTCGGAGGCTCCTCGACAGATCAAATGCAAATAGTTTTCGTTGGGTGACCACACCGTCTGACAAATGCCCTGAGCGGAAGGTGCAGAGCTGGTTCGGGCAACTTCGCTCATGGTGTCAAAGTTGTAAAGGGCCAGGCCACCTGAATACGACGAAACTGCCACCTGTTTGGACGAATGCGAAATGTGGGAAACCAGGCCGAACCCAGGCATGTCCCATTGGTACTCGGGCTCTGATCCGACATTGTTGATGTTGAACACCGCTAGACGTCGTTCAGAACCTGCAAACAGGTAGTCGGAATCGGGTCTGAAGGAGAGATTCGACGGGGTGATGAACTGCTCGTTGCTCAAATCAGTCCACTTGTAACAGCCCACCGATTGGGTGCCACCCAACACATTGGTGATCGAAATAGGAAGGCCCCGTTGACTGACAACGGCAAAACAGGTTGAATAGTCTGCTAGCTGAAAGCCCGGAAAGACAGAAAAGGAAACAATTGGACACGAATAAAACGTGCGTGTGTACGGAAACAGACTGTGGGGTTGCTTGGCTTTGTCTGACAGTAAATCCGGAGGAACAACAAAAAGCCGTAGGGCATGATCTTCATTACTGGTGATTAATGACGAGCCATCGGGACTCCAGACAATCTGCTTGAAAACATCAGCTGACCGTTTTCCGGTCCATGTTTTTGCTCGGTTGGCTGATCCGGCTACCCGAGTCTCCAACTCCATGCCTTGAAACATGTTTGCCAACTGTACATCTTCGTTGGCAAGCGACTCGGAAATGCTGTGGGTATATGTGGACCCTGTGTCTGCGACCAGGTTTGGTATTTCTAGGGAAGGGATCATATTGAGGAGTGTGTGTGTTTCGTCACTTGGCAAGCAAGTCTGCTGACCTGAGTCATAGTGTAAACTCTGATCCAAATATATCGTACGAAAAAAGAAAAAATATAAGCGAGAGGACGACAGGACTCGAACCCGCAGCCTTTGGAGGACGTCGTTCAAGAAGAACCGAAATCCAATGCGCTACCATTACGCCACGTCCTCGCCAATGTGATTTGGAGCTAATTTTTACAGTAATAAATTCGTGTTTGCTTATGTAATCTGTCTAAAAAAAAGGTCTAAAAATTATTTTTTGATGCTGACCGATGATGCGATTAATATGAAAGTTGTTTTTAGTCTGATTACAGCTTTAGGCTGTTATTTTCGTCGGTTTTTCTGCTGTTTTCTGTTCTCTTCAAAATCGCATTTTCAACTTGGTCTGCATGAAATCTGATTTTCCTCTCATACTCAAACGGTCACGTGACTTACACCTCCTGAATAGACCAAATACTGTCATATTTACATTATTTACATATATACAAATTCCCCGGTCATTAGCAACCACAGTTGTCAACCCATCGAGGGAACGCAGCGACATCTCGAATGTTCTCAACACCGGTAGCGTATGTGATGAGTCGCTCAAAACCCATGCCGAAGCCTCCATGAGGAGCTGAGCCCTGCTTTCGAAGCTCAAGGTACCATTCCAGAGCCTCCTTGTCCATACCGGAAGCCTCGATGTTCTTCAGCAGAATATCGTGGTTGTCTTCTCGCACAGAGCCACCGATAACTTCTCCGATATGGGGCATGAGAAGATCGAAACAGGCGACAGTTTGGACGTCATGAGGGCTCTGTTTCATGTAGAAGGGTTTCTGCTCCTTGGGGTAGTCAGTCACGAAAACGGGAGAGATAAAGTACTCGGTAGCTAGCCACTTCTCATGTTCACTTCTGAGACCCACCTCGTAGTCTGGACGGTGGGTGAAGGGTTCCTTGAGATGCTGCAGGTTGAGAATCTTGATGGCCTGCTTGTATGTGAGTCTGGGGAAGTCGCAGTCGGCCATCTCCCATCGGTCGAGGAGCTCGTCCTTCTGGTCATTGCTTCTTCGGCTTTCCAGAAGATCATTTCGGGCCTTGTTACCCTCCTCCATGAGCGGAGCAAGACAAGACTTGACCATTCCTTCAGCCAGGTCCATCAGAGGCTCGAGATCGTCGACAAACGAGATTTCGGCCTCAGCCATCCAGAACTCACTCAGATGACGAGTGGTATCGCTGTTTTCGGCTCGGAAAGCAGGTGTGAAAGTCCACACTCGTCCAACGGCAGCAGCGAGCACCTCCAGATGCAATTGGGTCGACACTGTGAGGTATGCGGGTTTGTCTCCGAAGAACTTGTCTCCCTTGCCTCCTCCAGACACCTTGAACACCTCTCCAGCGCCCTCACAATCGGAGGAAGTCAGCAGAGGAGGGTTGGTCTGGATAAAGTCGTTCTCGGCAAAGAAGTTAGTCATCTGAGCCATGCAGAAGGATCGGTATCGAAGGGTGGAAGAGTTGACCGAAGTTCTCCATCTCAGAGAAGGAATGGTTCGCAGAAACTCCTGTTTATGGAACTTCTTTTGAATGGGGTAGTCATCGACGGCTCCAGTGACCTTGACGGATTCGGTTTGGAGTTCCAGACCCTGTTTCTTGCCCTGGGAGCTGACCAGGTTTCCCTTGACAGACACACACGCACCTGTAGTGAGCTCCGGGGTCACCTGATCGGGTTCAAGCACGGCCATGACGCCCTGGGCGCAGTTTCCGTCGGAAATGTTGAGAAACGCGACATTTTTCAGTTTCTGGACAGACTTGATCCAGCCATTGATGGTCACGGGGGCCGAGGACTTGGTGCCCAAAATATGCTGGTTTTCCGTCTTGATCTGGTTGATTGTTTGGGGCAGGGTGGCGATTGACCGGAACGACGAGGTTCCGAGCGCCCGCTGAGCCAGACGAGTCGGGGCTATTCGTAGCATGTTGTGGGGTGGGTTTTTTTAGGGGATTGGAAATGGAGCTTACAAGAGTCGATGTTGGCATGCAGGTTTTGAAACTTTATTTGGTTGAAGAGTGGAGATGCCTGTGGAAATAGAGATGAGTGTTTTGGATAGTGTATAGTATGTTACAGTTATTGGGGGGGTGGATTTGGGGGATAATTGCTATATTTGAAGCTCTCTTATAGGTTTTTTTCATTGATGTGGTTGCCACAGCATCTGAAAATTGCCTCAGTTCATAGTTAGGTGCAGAGAACTTAGTTGAGGAAAATAGAGATTTTAGAGGACAGTTGTTAAGGTCTTAGTTAGGAATTAGATGTGAGACGACATGATAGTTTAGCTGTATGTTTAAGACCTCTTCAAGCACCGGATGCCTCATATATCGCAATAAGTATACACAAAATAAAACAGTAATATGTACAACAATAAACGTGTAATAGAATAGAACTATGTATCATTCTCAAGATTTGTTTATATCTGAGCCAGGCTGTATCCCATTAATTATTCCCAGACCCTGTCTTTCTTGCCACACCTAAAAGCTGAGAACGCCCGGAAACAAGCAGATACCTTTCCCAAAAACGTTGTGTTTTGAAAGAAGATGAAGCCGTTAAAACACTCTTGAAACTGCTCGAAACCGCAGTAGAAATACGCTGAAAGAATCTGGAACAACCTGGAACAGCCACGCACACTACAATCACTCACTATGCACCAACACCCCTCCGAACGCCACAAATCAAGGTTGTAGCAATCCAGATACGCGCTATCCAGATAATGCAACCCAGATGTGATAGGCGAGGTAACTGTACAAGTACAGGGTCGGTTTTTCCGGACTTGAAATTAACGTGTAACTTGAACGTGAAAACACTTTGGTGGACCAAACACTACTGGTAGTAAGAGGACTGTAGCTGTAGTATATGAATGTGAATAATTCCAACAGCTTCAGAACCCTCGCCCTTCAACAGCTTCTGAAAAACTTGCCATCTCTCCTTTTCACCTGCTCAATAAAATAACTGCCCCTTGTAATCAAACCTACCTGGTCCAACATCCGCCTCCTGTAAATCTGACTCAACGTCAAAGCTCGGAAACTAATTATAGTGTTTACCTTTTATTAGCAGCCGTGAGAGACAAGCTACTTGTAGCAACTAGTGAGCAAGGCTGGAGCGGCTACAGTAGACAGGCCGTGCATCTGGTGTAGAGTGTACAGTAGTCACACGGAAAAGAAAAAAGTAACGCCCAAAAATCAGCCCCACTGTACAGTATCGTGCCTTGGTCTCACTTAGCCCCACATGTGCTTCCTTCCCCAACGTACATAATCCAGGTATTAATTAACCCTACAGCAAAGGCAGTGTGGAGAAGGGGCAAAACGCAGTGTGGCACAGACGCAGTGGTAGACGCGACCAGGTCGCCATTCCTACACCCCCTTGCCGTGGCTACAGCCTCCTCTTGTCCCTGCTCATCTCCCCACTTTACCCCTTCCACCAAAGCCCCATGACGTTGTCTGTCAGCTGCTATGCAACTTTAATCCTTATCTTACATCTCCAACTGCTCGAGTGTGTTTTTTATTAACAACCTGAGTCTTGGTACAAGAACCAACCGAAAGACAAGAAAATCCAGCATCGTACCAAACAGAAGCTCGCAGGTTTCTTCGGGCTCGTCTAGCATACACCTGGCACACCTGAAATACACCTGACACATCAACCCCCTTCCCACACACATCTCTGAACCTCATTTCCCCGCTCCTTCCAGCCACAACTGCATATCACATCACCTCAGTCACCTCTAGCCATCCCCTCCAAAAATGTCCCTGGAAGAATCTTGGATCGATGTGGACCAAAAAGTCACCATCAAACCCCCCTCCCGCTACTCAGCCCGAATGCCCAAAGTCGAGGCCCTGGAAACGGAGTCCTCCGCGCTCTTCTACCATGCCCCAAGCGTCTACGTGATCGAAAGCGACGCAGAAGAAGACGAGGAAGGAGACTGCGAGTCGCGTGATGAAACGGCAGACGACAGAAACATGATCTTTTCACGCGACTCCAGAAACTCGCCCTCTTCAAGAGACTCCGCCACCACCACAGCAACCTCCATAGCTGCCCTACAGGACTCTCTGTCCACCATCGTGTCAAGAGACATGAAACAGGGACGCGCAAGTGGGTCTTCCAGTGCGCGTTCCAAACCACCCTCGTCTGTATGTTTGGACTCGTTGAGAATCGTACCCGAATCTCAGCTGCCTCCAAAAATGCGGGCACGAGGGTCAGGAACAGTTGCCCCTACGGTTTCCAGTACAGACTCCGACAGCGACACCAAGACGGCGCTGAAAAAACGACGTGTCAAACGTGTTAGAACGGGCGTGTCGTCTCCTGCCTTGGATGTCTCTGGGTCTAGTAGTAGTCCTGGCGGTGCTGGAGGCTTTTCCCCCGCTGCCTTGGCTGCTGGCATCACCATCATCGGCTTGTCGTTCTCTGCTGGCTATGCCATTGGTCGGCAGTCATTGCGTACGGCTTCAGTTAACTAAGCGGCGTTTAGGGGAGTATTTATACGGTATTTATTATGGCGTTGGGTATTTATATAATTAATAGTGTTGAGTGAGTGGGGTTCCCGTAACTATACAATCACTATATATCCATGCGTGACTACAGATATTATTCGGTGATTAGGAAAGATCTATAGGGAAGTGGTACGGTGTTGTAGAGAGTATCTTCTTGATTTTCTGTCTGTTCTATTCAATATGAGACAATCGATTGCTCCTTCTCAGGTCCGCTAAACGTGTAACTATAAATACGATGAATACTTCAGAAATAATCGAAGAACTGGAAAGTCAACACGTCTCAAATTCATCTGTTTTTTCTTTATTTATATTTGATGTAGAAGACTTGTAGAGCCCATTATTAATCATTTCGAAATATTTACTACGAAAATCCATGCTTTTTGCTCTTGTATTCAACACTCATATTCTACTCACCAGGCTCACTGCATGTCAAACGCACAACATCCACACTGCAAACAGTAAATCAACACGATACAACACGACACAGATCTCGGTCTACAGCGAGTGCAACGGCATACAATCAGCACAGAAGCGACCATCAGCATACACGAACCCATACATGCAAATACAAGCGTTTGACTCCATTTTTGGAGACACTTTTGACGATTCTCTAAGGATACCTGAGGAGGCCAATGTTCATGAGCTAAACGTGTCGACCGTGGAGGCTATCAAGAAATGGATGAGCCCCACCAATAGCAATGCTGACGTCAGTGATATCCAGGCGTCGTTGGCCCTCATTCCTCTGATTGAGTCCGATCTTCTCAACTGGTACCATGAGGTGGTGCGGGTACATTTCTTGGAAAATGTGGCTCCGCAGTTGGATTTTAGCAACCTCGTTTCGCTGGAGAAACTTGAGTCCATCGCACTGCGTTTGGAAGCAGCCCGTTTTCACTACCATAGACCTCTGGAGAGTCTTTCTCTAACCCGACATTCTGTGGAGAACTTTCAACATTATTTATTTGCATTATTCGAAATCACCTTTGGAGGTACGCCATACCTGGCTGCTCTACGGCAATACCTGGTTTCCTGCTCTTTGCCACCTGCAGATCGTACCATCAACTTGTGCAAGACTCTGTACAACTTGGGTCTCGGTCCGAAACTGGAACCTATCCTGTCCAGCAGTCTGGTTGCAGGCATTGAGAGACACGTTTTGCACGTTTATGGTGAGGAATGGACTGTTTCGTGTCTTCCATCCCTGTCTTTGTGGCTCAAAACGTGTCTTCCTCGCATCGAGCAAACGTTTCTGCACCCTCCCACTCTCGACAGTCTGGTGAGTGTGGGACATCGATATGTGGCTCGATTGCGTACCTCGCAGCTATTCGACATCACAGTTGACTACCCCGAAAGCATAGCTGCAATCCAGGATCTGCGACAATGTCTCGAGTCTCCACACCAACGGGCACAAGTAGTGGCAACGTTCCAAAACGCCTGCCAAACGAGATTATTGCATGCCGGAGCCAACACCGTGGACGTGCTCTCTGCATACATTCACACCACACACACCTTTCTATTGCTTGACTCCAAGGGAGTGTTGTTGGAGAAGGTTACCCGGCCCATCAAGAGATATCTCAAGGAGCGTTCCGACACCGTCACATCAATTGTGTCGGGTCTCCTAGGCAATGAGAACTCGGACATCAAGTCTCTAGCAGAGTATCTGTCAAAACCACCCAGTACTGTGCTTGAAGATGATTTGGCAGACCCTCATTGGGTGCCTGATCCCCCGGATGCTCCGTCGGACTTCCGAAAGGGCTTTGCCGACATTGTTGACGACCTTATTATGCTGTTTGACAACCGGGAGGTCTTTGTTCGGGAGTTTGTTGGTATTTTTGCAGACCAAATGCTACAGTTGAGAGACTACAACGTGGCAGAAATCCAGCTACGGGCCGAGCTGTTGAAACGACGGTTTGGCGAACGTACCCTTCAAAACCTGGATGTTATGGTGCGAGATATCCAGGAGTCCAAGCGTGTGGATACTGGAGTTCATGCGGAGTCGATCCAGGGCAAGGCAGTGTATGGCACTTTCCATGCGTCCATCTTGTCCAAGCTTTGCTGGCCAGCTTTGAAAACCGAGGACTTTTTGCTACCCTCTGCCATCGAGTCTCAGCTGAGTTTGTATGGTTCTGGTTTCTCCAAGCTCAAGCAGCGTCGAAAGCTCAACTGGCTGCGGTCTCTAGGTAACGTTGATGTTGAACTGGAGCTGGAGGATCGAACTATTGCCCTCACGGTGGCTCCGGAGATGGCGTCATTCATTTACATATTTCAGGATGCCTCGGAGCTCCCCCTGCAGCATGTCCAGAATCAGCTGAAAATGAGCCCCGAGCTCGCACGCAGGTGCGCAGCGTTCTGGGTCAAGGAAGGAGTGTTGGAGGAGAAGAGCGATAGCGTGTTCCGGGTGTTGGAGCGCAAGTCTGAGACCCAGAATGTGGTTGCTGCTGATGCTTTTGAGGCTGCTGAGGCGGGACAGTCTGCGGAAGACAAGGCTATTGAGTCCATTAGACAATACTGGTCTTATATCCATGCCATGTTGACCAATCGAGGCTCGCTGCCCGTCATGCAGATGCATTCTTTCCTCAAAATGTTGGTCCCCAAGGAAACACCGTATACTGCTACGCAGGACGAGCTCAAACAGTTTCTGCATGCCATGGTGGAGGAAGAAAAGTTGGAGGCTGTTGGAGCCAAATTCAAGCTGAAGAAGTGATCAGTCAACTGGAAGTATATAATAGATATAGATGGAACATGTCTACAAAAGTAAACATTGCTATATGTAACGGCACCCATGTATAGTAACCGTGTACGAGTACTAGATATTGGTCAGTATTTACAATCTCAGATGTGTCAACTACAAATACATTGATTACTGCAGTGTCTCTACTCCATACACATCTACTCTCTTTAAGCCACTTAAGGCTTGCATCGGCCAGTGAACCGAGGGTACAGAGAACACTCTCGGACAGTGAACCGGTCACACAGCCATGCGAGAATTCGCTCGGTACCGAGACCGTAACCTCCGTGAGGGAAGGTACCGTACTTTCGGAGGTCGATGAAGAAATCGTAAGGAGCGGTATCGATGCCCTCTCGCTTGAAGCCAGCCATGAGCTCATCAAGGTCATCAATACGCATAGAACCACCAGTGATCTCTCCGACGTTGGGCATGAGAACATCAACGGACTCGGTGACTCGGGGATCGTCGGCACACTTCTTCATGTAGAAGGACTTGATCTCCAAGGGGAATCGGGTCAGGAAGATGGGCTTGCCAATCTCGTCGGTCATCTTTCGCTCAGCGGCCTCAGCGATATCGTCACCAAAGGTGAACTTGTTGCCGTCCTCGTTGGGGATGTTGTGCTCGTTGAGCCACTCCAGGGCGTCCACGTAGGGCATTCGCATGAAGGGTCGAGAGGGGGCCTGGAAGCCGGGGTTGAGCTCCTGGACAAGAGGGCCGGCAACGGGGTCGGCAAGAACGTAGTCCACGGTTCGGCACAGAACCTCCTCAATGTGCTCCAGGAAGGTGTCAAAGTCGAGGAAACCAAGCTCGGCCTCAATGTGGGTGTACTCAGACAAGTGTCGTCGGGTGTGGGATCGCTCGGCTCGGTAGGACTCGGCGATGCAGTAGGCGTCTCCCACCGAGGGGATGACGGTCTCGAGGTACAGCTGAGAAGACTGGGTCAGGTAGGCCTTCTCTCCGTAGTAGTCGAGAGCAAACAGGGTGGAGCCACCCTCGACCTGGGTCTGGACCATGCAGGGAGGAGTGATTTCGGTCATTCCAAGCTCGTCGTACACCCGTCGGATGGACCGCAGGAAGGCGGCTCGCACCTTCATGACGGCAGACAGGGTCTCACCTCGCAGGGTCAGGTATCGGTAGTCGAGCAGGTAAGAGGGGTCAGCGCCCTCCTGGACCTTGTTGGTGATGGCGTCGTCACCGGAGGGAGCAAGGCCAATGATCTCGTAGAAATCAACAACCAGCTCATGTCCGCCGGGAGCTCGGGCACCCTCGGGCACCTCCTTGAGGGTTCCGTAGATGGCGACAGAAGACTCGAGAGTCAGGTTCTGGGTCTGGTAAGCGTTGGCCAGATCACCCTGCAGAACACACTGCAGGTAGCCGGTTCCGTCTCGCAGAACCAGGAAAGCAACACCCTTCTGGGTTCGCAGTCGGTGGACCCAGCCAAACAGCTTGACTCGAGGACCTCGGGTGGCGGTGGTGTCTCGGATCTTGATCACCTTGGGCTTGTCCAGCGACTTGTCCTCAGTGATGGTGATCTTCTTAGCGGCCTCCAGTCGAGCAGCCTCAGCAGCCTCTCGGTCGGCCTTGGAAGCCTCCAGCTGCTTGGCCTTCTCGGCCTTCTTGACGAGACCATCAACGCCCTTCTTGGCCTTTTTCAGGGCAGAGGGAGAAATGTCCTCGTAGGTGCCCTCAGCACCCTCAACGCCGGCCTTGAAGACCTTGATCTGGGCATCAGGATGGGTGTAGAGAGCAAAGGCAGGGGTCTTGTAAGGAGCATCCTGGGCTCCGGTGGCGGAGGACTCGTCGGCACCCTTGGTGTCGTTGACGTAAATTGCGGGTCCAGAAACGGACAGTTGTTCGACCTTTTTCTCGAGATCAGCCATGGTGGTTGGTTGCAGATTTCAGCGCCGAAAATTTCAGACGAACTTTGACTCATGGTGGGACAATAACCCTTACCCTGACTAAGGGGGAGGGTGTTTATTGGGGGGTATGGAGACGGTGGAGACGGGTTGAGGGTGGTTTTGGCTTCCTTGGGAGGAGGAGGATAGGTAAGGTCTTTAGTTTTCTAATTTGGACCTCTACAGACCGAGATAATTATTCTCTGTGTTTTCTACACTACTTTTTTAGGCCTGCATACATTTCGACGTCATTACGTTTTCTGGAGAACACTGTTGTGTGTAGTATGAGTACGATACGAGATTCAGAAGTCAGAAGTCCCAACGCAGCGCGATACATGAAAGTGAGACAACTGAGTGTCATGGAGCTCCTTTTGGAGATGTGGTTGGGGTGAGTGAGTCATGGATTATGAAGGTGGCAAAGAATCCAGCATTGCTATAAATGGTTATCTATCAGTGAGTCATCAATTATAACACGTCAAATACAATTGTACGTGTAAACAGATGTTGTCCTCTTTAACAGTGAATTATCGTACCAGTATCGTACAGTCAGCGTTTGATAACTAAACAGTTACAGCCATCTCGGAACTCGACTCCCGAAATGTGAATACCCACCTAGAACACGGCAATCAACGGTTACAAGAAATATGAAAGGGTTATACGGAAGCACGTCTCAGACTACGAGTACTGTAGCTGTTTTAAATGCTCCCAAATCACCTGATTCAATAACTACATGACAAAATATACTTCTCCGACCGGTTAGCCGAGTCGGACAACTCGCAAAGCCTACCCACATACGATAATTACGTAATATCTGACCAAACCAACGCAACAAACACCATCAATCAATCAAGCGCCAAAAATTATTTCTTTCTGATTACATAATCAATTTCGGGTTCCGTGTCGTGTTGACCCTCACGTGACACCATTCTCATCGCGTTGGCTTGCCTTATAGGTGTGCCTCCACGCAACTCTACTTGAAACGTTGATGATGGTCTAACCCTAAGAAGCTTGCGGTGGATCTTTTGAGACAGCGAAGACGGGATATTTAATGAAGAGGAAGGGCACGTGTTTTTTGTCATGTGGCGATAGGGAAACATTCGTCACGTGATACCAAATATACATACCCACCCAGCCTTGTGATTCCGCCCCCCTATCTCATATCTCTAGATATTTTTGCAAGTCTCATTTCCCTGCGTCGTCTCTCCATGATAAGCGTGTGTGTGTGATAAGGAGACGGTTTGGTGAACGTGTTTAGATAGGTAAACTTATATGAGACCTCCGTGCCATACGTGCTGATTAGCGTACTCTTACAGTACGGGTATGTTGACACGTACCAGTTAATAAAACTGATTATTCTGAGGGACGGCTATTATCTAGTTCCGCACTGGTACGATACGACTTAAGTGTGTAATTAGTGATGAACTAATGACGGCCCACAGTTTTCCACGCTAATGAGTTGTTTGGAAAGAGGGGGCATTGGATAAGTGAGGTTCAACGCGATATGACATCAGCTGTGTTGTGGGGGAATGATCCTTGGTTTTTATATAAACACGAAAAAGCCCCATATCGTGCCCTTGCTAAAAAAGCTGGCCCACGTCATGTCTCACACTTGTTCGCTGATAACCATAATAAAGTTGGCTTGGAACGCTTTGTTGGACCTGAGAAGGATGCATTTCCTGATTGGGACGGCAGTGGAGGAGCAGCGGAGGGCGTGTGGTGACGAGCGGTGGCTCTGAGACTCCAACGGTGACAAAAACGAACTTGTTTTGCACCCCATGACGCGCTCTTCAGCCGCCCATCTCTTGCCTCTCTTCTTAAAACCCACTCTTCGCTCTTCCATCTCGACTTTTAACTTCACCGTTAAAGGTTATTGAGTCACAACTAAGAGCATGACAGACAAGAGGGGTGCACGAGTGAGCAGGCAACAGAGTAGAGGCGGCGTGCGTTTGGGGTAGAGGTGGCGCCGGAGGTTGTACAAGTAGTGGTAAACAAGTGTTGGCGGGCGTTGTCGCGTGACTCACGTGTTTTATAGCCCCTCCACGGCCCTGTTCATTCTCCCTTTCTCGCAGACACCTTCCCTTTACAACTTTACAACGAACGACTCTTTTTTTTTTTTTTACCCTTCGGGATTGTCCCAATCCAACTTTGTAAGGCACACGCTCAAAATCTCAAATCTGAAATTTTACGAACTTCAACTGGAAATCACATTTTGAAAGTGAGTATGAAAAGTGGTCTGGACGATGGAAAACACGGAAAACACGAGAATCATGTGCGCGCAAATACGCCCAGGACTAACACAGTGCCCCCCAAAGCTGCCAAGGCCAAGAACGACAACATGTTGATCGGTATCACCGTCAACAAGGAGGACGACTTCTCCGGGTGGTACCAGCAGATTGTCACCAAGGGTGAGATGCTGGACTACTACGACGTGTCCGGCTGCTACATCATGCGACCTCCTTCCTACTTTGTGTGGGAGCAGATCCAGGAGTGGTTCAACATCAAGATCAAGAAGCTGGGCGTCAAGAACGCCTACTTCCCCATGTTTGTGTCTTCGCGAGTGCTGGAGAAGGAGAAGGACCACGTGGAGGGATTTGCCCCCGAGGTTGCCTGGGTGACCAAGGCCGGATCTTCCGATCTCGAGGAGCCCGTGGCCATTCGGCCCACTTCCGAGACCGTCATGTACCCCTACTACTCCAAGTGGGTGCGATCTCACCGAGACCTGCCCCTCAAGCTCAACCAGTGGAACTCGGTCGTGCGATGGGAGTTCAAGCATCCCCAGCCCTTCCTGCGAACCCGAGAGTTCCTGTGGCAGGAAGGCCACACCGCCCATCTGACCGCCAAGGAGGCCGAGGATGAGGTCATGGCCATTCTGGACAACTACGAGAAGATCTACAGCGAGCTGCTGGCCGTCCCCGTCATCAAGGGTAAGAAGTCCGAGAAGGAGAAGTTTGCCGGAGCTCTGTTCACCACCACCGTTGAGGGTTTCATTCCTTCCACGGGTCGAGGTATCCAGGGAGCCACCTCCCACTGTCTCGGACAGAACTTTTCCAAGATGTTTGACATCTCCGTGGAGGATCCCAACGGAGGCGCTGACAAGCTCTTTGCCTGGCAGAACTCCTGGGGTCTGTCTACCCGAGTCATTGGTGTCATGACCATGACCCACTCTGACAACAAGGGTCTGGTTCTGCCCCCTCGAGTCGCTCACACCCAGGCCATCATCATTCCCTGCGGTCTGACCGCCAAGCTGGCTGCTGAGAAGCGAACTGCCGTCCTGGACGCCACCGCCGCCATTGAGAAGACCCTTGCCGACATTGACGTGCGAGTCGCATCCGACACCCGAGACACCTACTCCCCCGGCTGGAAGTTCTCCGACGCCGAGCTGCGAGGTATTCCTCTGCGAATCGAGGTCGGACCCCGAGACGTTGAGCAGGGCAAGATTGTTGCTGTGCGACGAGACAACGGTGAGAAGATTGTGCTGGACATTGCTGAGCTCTCCACTTCCATCCCCGAGCTGCTCGAGACCATCCAGAAGGATCTCTTCTCCAAGGCCAAGGAGACTCTTGATAAGCATGTCATCAAGGCCACCACCTGGGACGAGTTTGTCAAGGCCCTCAACGCCGGCAACCTGGTGCTTGCCCCCTGGTCCGCCTCCATCGAGACCGAGGAGTGGATCAAGGACAACTCTGCCCGAACCGTTGACCCCAACAACGAGGCCGACGACAAGGCTCCCTCTATGGGCGCCAAGACCCTGTGCATTCCCTTTGAGCAGCCCGAGCTGGCAGCCGACGCTGTTTGTGTCACCGGTTCCGGCAAGAAGGCCGACAACTGGTGTCTGTTCGGTCGATCCTACTAATCGCCTCGGTTTCTTTGGGTGCGCAGCACGACAAGGAGACGACGGGAGATTGGTCGTTCCAGCATGTTGAAGTTCACGAAGCGTGAGATCAATGTGTTGATAAAGGTGCAAAATGTAAGGTATAGGTAATGATGATGGATGATAATAGAAAGTGCGTGAATGTACCGGTGCCAGTACAGTACAGTAGACGATATATGACAACGTTCAATACAAGTCAGTCAATTATTATATACATTCTTTAGTTTCGTAGTCTAGTGTCTAGTAAGATGGAACGGTTCGTGACGTTGTCTAAGCAACGGCCCAAAAACCAGCTTCCTTGGCCTTGACGATGTCAATCTTCTGAGCCTCCACCTTACCGCTCTTCTTGGTCAAATACCACAGCTCCTTGGCTCCCAGGCCATCCAGGTACTCCAGAGTCTTTTGGTAGTTGAGACCAACCTGGGCAACACCATGACTATCGTCAGACAGGCACAGTCGTCCTCCTCGGTTAAGAACAGCGTTGCACACGTCAGGTCGAGGGTAGGGAGTATCCCATCCCTTTCTCAGGGGCGCAGAAGACACCTCAATGAAACCTCCATAAGAGATGATGAAGTCAATGTTCTTGATGACCTGGTCCCAGACGTCGGGCCAGTTCTCCAGAACATAGTCCTGGGTGGCTCCAGTGCCTTCTTGGATAGTTGAGTACAGTCGAATGAGATCAAAGTGGCCCACCACCTCGGGTTTCAGTTTCTGCAGCATGTCCCACTGTGTCTCGTAGTACTTTTTGTAGAGGGCTTGTTCGGGGGTAATCTTGGCATCGGTAATGATAGACACGCTATCGGAAGCTTCGCACCATTGGCCCTGGCTGAAATCGATGGGAATTCCATTGACATGGTGCACCGAGCCCACGCACAGATCGAGATCGTATTTTTTCTTGAGCTCCAAGGCCCGGTCCCAGCATTCGGGTCTGATTGACTCACACTCGAATCCCACTAAAATCTCCGTGTTGGATGTGTTGTCCTTTTGCAGCTGCCGGGCGTGCTTCACGTAGTCATCGAAGACCTTGGCCAGGTCGTCGGGGGTGGTGTTGGACTCAATCTCTTCAGGATACAGGTCGGAGTCCTTGGATCGAGGCATGTGCTCTGTGAGACAGAAAACGTCGAATTTCTTGTCTTTGGCGGCCTGGACGCATTCTTCAAGACTGTCCTTGGCGTGCTGGACGTACTGGCCGGAGTGCGAGTGGTGGGAGTGCATTTCAAAGGGTGGTGGTGGTGAGGTAGAGGAAATTTCAGGCACCGGTTATGGTTATCTCAAGAGCGTTGAAATATTAACTTTCGATAGCGGGGAGCTGTCAGACAGTAAAGAGGGCAGTTCGAGTACGACTGTGAGTACGACTGCAAATACAAGAGAATTCGAGATACCAGGTAGAGTGAAATAAATGGACGACAAAGTGTGAAAATTAGTTTCACTGATTGGGGGCTTTTCTTTATCTTAGTGCTATACTTCTTTTTTCTAATTGTTAGCGTCGTTACTGGATAACCGTAATAACCATGTCTGAAAAGCTTGCAAGCTAAAGACTACGAGTCATACTGCACAGTACAATAGCTGCTTGTACTGTATTTTGTAAGATGCATTTCAATGTCTATAAATATTATGTGTTCTTGTGTTTTTTGGTGGTGTTTCCAATTGGTGTTTGTGATTTTGTCATTATTCACATGCCCTTTGGTTCTGATGTTGGAGCCCTACCAGGTAGTGAGATAAATTTCAACGCCATAGCCTATACAGAAAACCCGTCCTGATGAATCCTCATTTTGCAAACCCCATTCAAACCCCTCAATCTCAATCTTCAGCGCCTCCAACGGGTTCAGGAATGTCGGTGAAACTGACCTTGTGGGTGACGATTTCCACCAAGTCCACCTGATCTCGCGATTGGGGGTCCATTCTCAGCAGCCCCACCGGCTTATCCAGTTTCTTTATCGATCCACGCATCCGCTGCTTGCCGTCAATCACCATGCTGGCGTGTGTGCCTGAGAATTCAATGGTTCCCACGCGTCTCGATCCCTCGACCAGATGCGCCTTGCTGACCACTTCTCCTTGGATTTCTACAATGGCCATACCCGACGGCGTCTGGATCAGTTCCGGCACCGACTCAGTGTGGTCGTTTTGTCTGGAGTGGTCCAGAAAGATGTTGGTCACGTTCATGGTGTGGTTGTTGAGATATGACGGTGCACGAAAAGACGTTTTAATTAGAGCCAGTCCACGCGCATTGAGTTTGGTGTGAGTAAGTGATTGTGGAGATGAAAAGGGAGTGAAATGGAGTCTTTTGAGAAAAAAAGAGGACTGGAATTTCATTCAGCAGCTTCGCTTGGATATATGTTTTGTATTTTACACAAACATTTCCCATTTACACATTGTCCATCTACCCCGTCTAACCGTCCAACACCGTGAAATATGCATGTCCCAGCACAACTCTACTGACAGCCACGGATATAATCTTCACTCCAACATCAACACAACACACATGACATCGCTAGCAAACCTGATATACGCACAAACACTGTACAAGTACGCGGTGGACAACAGCGTGAAGACGGTGGCGGTATCGCCCGACATTCCACAGCCCATAGCCGAGTACTTGGCGTTACAGGTGCCCCAACATCCGCTCATCAAAAACGATATTCTCAGCGTCATGGGAGGCTCTTCGTCGCTATCTGCCGCGCAGTGTCAAAAGTGGTGGCGTCAGATGATCTCGTCAACAAAGATTGCCGAGAAGGAGCTAGCCCTGAGCAGTCTGGCCAAGCTGGTGGATGGATTCAGACATGTTTTGTACAACGAGACGGTGGCTGGCCTGAAGGCCGACGAGGTCAAATATCAGAATCTGAAGGAGGAGATGGAGCGGGAACAAAAGGAAAAGCTGCTTCAGGAACAAAAGGCACGACAGGAGAAGGAGCAGCAGGAGAGAGAGTTGAAAGAGCAGCAGGAGCTGGCCAAACTGGAGGCCGCCAAGGAGGCTGAAAAGGAGGCAGCAGGCGCAGAAGCAGCAGACAAGCTGGACAAGGAGGCCTCCGAACAGCCATCGAAATCGGAAGAAGAGGACGTCGAGATGGTCGATGCATCGGAAGAGTTGAAGGAACCTGAAACTAAGGAACAGGAGGCGGCTGAAGAGGAGGGGCAGAAGGAGGAAGCTACTGAAGAAGCTGGCAAGGCAGTGGAGGAGGAAGTTACAGCGGAAACGGAACAGGAACCTGCAGAGGAAACGGAACCTGCAAGTGAACTTGAAAAGGTAGAATCTGAACCTGTCAAGGTAAAAGAGGAGGAGACAGATGTACAGGCCGATGTGGAAAACGAGGAGTCGGAGAAGTCAGAAAAGGAAACTACGGCTGACGTTGAGGAGGAAACCGACCGTGGGGAGACTGAAGAGCCCGACGAAAGCGAACTGGACAGAGTCACGGAAACCCCGGAGGCTGCTACTCCTGGATCCGAGGAACGAACGCGAAAGCGAGCTCGTTCTACCACCGAAGACTCGGACACTCGAAAACGGTCGCGACGAAACACTTCGGCAGCTCCTTCTGCCAACCGCAAGTTTCAGAATGTCGCTGGCAACCTGTTGTCCAACATTTCGTCCAACAAGTCTGCTTCTTTCTTCACTCACCCTGTTAACCCCAACAGTGCTCCCAACTACTACGCTTTGATTTTCTCGCCCACAGATATCCGCACCATCAAAGCGCAGGTTAAGGACGGGCGAATCTCGTCGACCTCGGAGCTGGAGCGGGAGGTGGCAAAAATGTTTGCCAACGCCATCATGTACAACCCATGGGATTCGGACGTAAACGTGTGGGCTCGAGAGATGCAGCAGGAGACGGACGCCTTGTTGACCTTGTTCAGAGGCGCTGGAGGGGAGTAGTGTGGCACAACCAAACAACACTACTCACATGTAATTTAAATAGATACAACGATAATAATACAAGATACAAATACACACCCAGACAGTCGACGGACAGGGATCAATTAATATGTACATTTTATCTCTTCTGCATAAGAGCAGCGTTCTGTTCCTGGAATCGCTGGCCGACTCGCTCGGAGTGCTTGAGGAACTTCTCGGAGCACTTCTCGAGACAAGTCTCCTCTCGGGAAGACAGAGCCTTGGAGGTGAAGTCGTTGACACAGTCAGTGAAGCATCGCTGGACGAGAGAAGAGTACAGCTATGTGTTAGTTGTGCTGCGGGGGCTATGTTGATAAGGTGGATTCGATACTCAATCGATCACCTTGCGGAAAATACTCACTCGCATGAAATCCTTCATCTGCTTCTGCTCGACGAGCTGCTGGAACTCCTGCTGTTCTCGGTTGTTCAATTGATCCATCTTGTGTTGTGATTTGGGTGACTGATGTGTGAAATTGTCTTTGAGCAACAACGAATACTTTTCACTCCCAGTTGGAATAGGGTATCACGTGTAGAGTTTATTTGTGAGGGGTGAGAGAACCTGGGTGGAGATTTATAAAGTGGTAAGGAAGTGTAAGACAAGGGTGAATGTGCTCAAAATGTGTGTAAAGTCCACTTAATAATATTGGAAATTTTTGTTGCCTCCTCAGCCACATTTCTATGGCTAACCACCTTCGCCACTCACATCTCCAAATCTCGCTTGCAACTGAACCAAACCTTGTAGAGTCCGGAGAAGCTGGGAGAATGCTGATTTTGAAACGTGTCGATAAAAGATGGAAAATGTATGGAATCGGAGGGGAGATCTGCCTAAATAACTTGTATTGATTCACTTAATCTTCCTATGTAATCAGATTTCTCTCTTTTGCTCTGAAACCATCACTTTTAAACACCCCTGTTATGCACCCACAATCACAGTGATATACCCAGCTGCGTCCTAGGCACGTCTCTGTCAAGGACAGCACTATTAAAAGCCTCATGGCAAAACAGACAGTCTCCTCCAAAACGGCCTCAAAACGAACAAAGTAAAACTAACAAATACACAATTTAATTCTAGTTGAAGAGCAGCATTCAAATCTTCCACAGCTACGCACACAAACACATCTTAACACACATCTCTCCATCTCGGGTGCGGTTAAAATTGGCTTACTATCTCCGGATGATCAGAGTTAAAAACATTGTATTATTGTTAATTACGGCGTCATAAAATTCAATATAATCACCAGCTTCACGGTTGTTGTCACTGGTCTACAAAGTCATATCGTTCAATGTCATAATATCATCTAAATCATACATAATTACTGGAGCTTGTTGATAACAGCCATGGTGAACTCGTCAGTAGTGGAGTTTCCGCCAAGATCGGGGGTTCGGACCTTGCCCTCAGCAAGAACGTCGTAAGTGGCCTTGGAGATAACGTCAGCGAAGTCATCAAGGTTGAGGTGTCGCAGAAGCATGGCGGAAGACAGGATCATAGCGGTGGGGTTAGCGGTACCTCGGCCCTTGATGTCAAGACCAACGTGTCGGCAACCGGGCTCGAAAACGGCGTGCTCGGTACCCAGGTTGACACCGGGGACGAGACCGGGGCCTCCGACCAGACCGGCACCAATGTTGGACAGAATGGTTCCGTAAAGGTTAGGGGTGACGAGAACGTCGAACTGCTGGGGCCAAGCAACGGCCTGCATGGAGGCGTTGTCGACAATCATGTCGCCGTACTCAATCTCGGGGTAGTCAGCAGAAACCTCCTTACAGGTGTTTCGGAAAAGACCATCGGCAAGCTTCATAATGTTGGCCTTGTGGATGGCGGTGACCTTGTGTCGGTTGTTCTTGAGAGCAAAGTCAAAGGCGAATCGGGCAATTCGCTCGGACTTTCGCTTGGTGATGACCTTGATGGACTCAACGACACCGGGGACGGGGGTGTGCTCCAGACCGGAGTACTCACCCTCAGTGTTCTCTCGGATCAGAGCCATGTCGATACCCTCAAGTCGGGTCTGGACACCGGGGATGTTCTTGATGAGCACCAGAGAGGCGAAGATGTCAAGCTCTCGTCGCAGGGCAACGTTGAAAGACTTGTGGCCGTGCTTCTCAACGGGGGTGTGGAGGATACCCTTGATGGCGACCTTGTTTCGGTTGATGGATCGAATGGCCTCCTCGTAACCGTCGAGATGGTTCTCGCCGACACCGGTGACGTTGACAACCTCCCAGTCAATGGGGACAGAGATGGTCTTGAAGATGGTCTTGACAGCGTTGGTAATCTCGTTACCGATACCGTCACCGGGGATGAGGGTAACAGTGTACTTGGATCCGTACTCCTTGGGCTGGAACATGGTTCGGGCGTTGGTAGCGAGGGTTCGCTTGGGGAGAGCCGAGGCGGCCTGTGTTAGTCTTGTTTTCTTGGGTATGTTTTTTTCTTCTTGTGCGGTAATTTTAATTTGCTAGCAACGACGGCAACAGTGACCTTTTTGCGGGACCAGACCAGCGTCAGCTCCGAGCAGCCGGTTCAATTGTCTCCACCCACCCTGCCATTAGACGAGTACTGAGGTTCCCCTTTGTTTTTCTCTGTAGCTCTTATGCAGGAAAAATTTAGTGGAGGGAAAATAAATACACGCAGAGATGTTCCGGGGTGGTGACGTGGACAGCAACGGTCAAAGGAGGTGGCCAGGCGTTCAATCGTCGTCGGAGTTGCGGCACGCCCGAGCCATTGGCCGCAATGGTAGGCTTTTGGGCCCTGTGTTTGTGCTTGTGTCGTTGTTGTTGTTTCCGGGAAAATGTCGTGGGGGTGGCCTGTCGTCGGTTATCTAGCGCGCATCTGTGTTTGTGTACCGTCGCGAGTGTCCCATTGACACTGCCCGTAGCCCCATTGAGGCGCCCTGAGTACTCACCTTAGCCAGGTAGGCGGTTCGAAGCATTGTGGATGTGGATATGTTTTCGATTAGACGACAAGATGTTGCCAAAAGGTGTCCTAGTTAAAGAAGAGAGAGAGAGAGAGTTTTATGTGGGAGGATGCAAAAAAAGCTTTTACGAAATTAAGGACGGCCAAGTTTAAACACGGCGTCAGTGCGAAACCTCTATTTCGTTCGGAGACAAGCTTGGTTTGGAAGAAACAGATGTGTGGTTTTTTTATTCCAAAAAGACAGCCATCTATTCCAGATCTTCTCGCTGTCGTCCGTCCGTCTAAAAGCCCATCAATGTCAATTTTTTTCCATCCTGCGGCTCCAAGCTGTACCATGTCAGCTGCACCATACTCCGCCAAAAAAATTTACATTGTTACATTCATTTACATGTACACGTTTCTCCCACATATCTCCATGCAAATCGGAAAAACAACATCCGTCCGGGTACCCGACCATAGAGGGTTTTATCCGCTTAGCTCCGAGCGACGGGGGGGTTATAGCACACGGCGTAGGAGGCATCAAAAGGGCCGTTGGAGGGCCAGGAATACAAACGGGTGGGCACAACGGCCCCAATTGACAGCCTGAAACACCCCTGATTACGATTGCTCCAATAACCGCGTTCTTTTTGTCTCGTCATACTTGCACCCAAGGCTCCCTTCTCTTTGCTCCCATCCAGCTTTGACTTCTTCTTTGACTTCAAAGGCATGCGTGTGTGCAGTGCCCATTGGCCAACATATGGAAAAACCTTGCACCGAAACACGAGGTGCAAGTGCAGTCTATAGTGGATCGTGGGGCCTAGTCGGAGCCTTCCGATGGGCTAAAAACGCGACAATGGTCGGTAACCGATGCACCAACCAAAAAAAATAGTGTAAATTTAGTTTCTCAAAAATAACCTTGAAAAAGCCGTCCCTTCCACAAATCGAACCCACAAGTCCCAGAAAGCCAGCGACATGAAAATCAACCATATCGTAATCGTGATCTAGAGATCAAGGCTCCAAGACCAAGGCTCCAAGACCACAACAATGTCCAAGGCCCTCAACCTCTACAGATCGCTCTACCGAGAGCTGGCCAAGCAGCACGTGGCCGCCATGACCGTCCACATTGTTGGAGACAACCAGCGAAACGAAGCAAAGGCCAAATACGAGGCTATCCAGAACAAAACTGCCCCCAAGCCCTACGAGAAGATCCCTCCCCCTCGAACCTCACAATACGATAGCAGCGCTCTCAGAGAGTACTTTTCCAACGGCTCCGGAGACGCTGCCCAGATCCAGTACGCAGAGGACATGCTGCTGTTCCTGGAGAACCAGCGAGGTTACAAGGACCTGCTGGCCCGATACAACCCTGGTGTGGACATGGCTGACCAGGAACGAGTCCGACTTTCTGCCCGAAGAGTCGGTCTGGAGGTTCCCGTTGGAAAGAAGGACTTTGAGGATTAATTGTATATAGCATGGTAATGAGTTATGAAAGCAGTGGAAGAAGTGCGCTAGTGCTTCTGTTGTATTGATAGGGCCAGTAGAGCATGTAGGAAGGCACCGGTGTTATATCAGGAGTCTCAGTAAAACAATGTACGAGTGGATCAAATGCTGCCGGGTACTGTGTCATATATAAAATTCACTAATCATAATCTGCTGTACACTATAAATATATATCTATCCCATAATATCCAGGGCTTCCTGACGGGCTCTAACCGCAGACCAGAAGCTGCCATAGGACCAGGTCAGCTTTTCCGCACCCTGCATAAAGCCATTGTATCTGTTGAACTGTTCGGACATATCGCCATTGTGCGCCTGGTGTTCTCTAATAACATCCAGGAACGAGTCACCCAGGTCAACTAGACGGTCCAGCAGATCCTGGAATTCGTCAGAGTCTCTGGAGACACGATCGGAGGTGACAAACAAGGAGTAAAACTCGCGAGTGAGATTGTTGGTCTCTAGGACAAAATCTCGAGGTTGCTGAGCCAAATACTGAGCCACAAAAAAGATGGTTTCTGCAATAGTGGCAGTGCAGATGAACCAGGGATTACCGTGAGACGTCCCAACGCCATCGTACACATCCTCAGCGTACCGACCTACTCCAATAGCCACGTACCCAGGAGGTTCCTGGAACGTTTCTTCAAACTCAGACAGTCGCTGGTGGTTGATGGGGTAGTCAAAGGAGTGCACATAGGGAAGAATTGTGGCGATGAGAATATCATCGTAGGGTTTTAGAGCCAGATCAGAGATACTGGACTTCCATCTGACTGAATCAAGAGCAGCCAAGAAGATGGATGCATCTAGACCAGAGCGTCCAAAGCTGCTGGGCTCAAAGTATGCTGAAAGGGTAGATTCTCTCTTGAACTTCGTTTTGATAAACTGTCGGATCGAGCCGGCTGTAAAAGTGCATCTGCTTTCAGTTTCTCGGTCCGAGTACTGTCTAGCCAGATCCACGGCGTTAACCAGCGCGTTAAACTGCACCTGTGATGAAAACAGGTGAAAGCCTTCGAGTTCTTCCCAGAGATCAAAGGTCGGCTGGTCCCAGTATTGCAGAATGTACTCGACATCGGGAAGCACCATTGTCTGGTAAATGTGATCAAAGTCATCCTTTGTGGCCGTGGTGTTCCATTCCAGCTGAGTAGTGATAAAGTGGGAGATTGTGTTGATTCTGAGCGCTGGTCCGTCGTTTTGAGGCCGACCCCAGTGTCCCGTGAAAGCCGAACCATCTGTTTCAAATTTGGGTTCTCCTAGCCCGCTAACAACTCGTTTGTTCCAGTCCAAGTGCCCCGAAGGGTTGCTGACATGTTGCAGAGTGGCCTGCGTATCAACGTAGCCCTTGATAATATCGCTGAGGGTTTCGTTGAGCACTCCTTGGCTCGCCTGGTCCCAAAACTGTCTCACAACTGAGTCCATAGTGATGGCTGCGTCTCGAGTCCACTGATAGTAGTAATCGGGAGCCGATTTCGAGGGGCTGGCGATAACCACGCCCACGGGAAGTCCGTTGTCACTTTTTTTGTGTCCCACGTTTTCGAGAACGGCCTCAAAGGCGTGGTGTGTTTGCTGGTCGATCCAGAGCTCGAATTTTTGGGCGTCGATAAGCGTCACGTTTGGACGCGAGAAAGCGCTGGCCAGGAGCGGGATCTGTACCTGAACAGGAGCTGCCCACGCTCCTACCGTTAGAGAGATCAGTGTTTGTAGCAACATGAGACAAGAGTATCGTGCTCAAAAAAGAGACCGAAAGATGAGATCAGTGTTAAAAGCAAGTGTGCGATGATTTGACGAGTGTTGCAAGATCAAGCCATTTATAGCAGCACTAGAACGAAAAAAAGCCGAGGTCGAAACGCGCGTCTGTGCTTGTTTTTTAGTTGTCGTACAAGTGCAAAAGTAGTATGTTTTGTTCTTTTTAGCACTTGCGGTATGGTTTTCTGTTTTTAGAGATTTACCTTCCTTCCTGTTGCTCTTACTTGCCGTCCGCATGACCTCCCCGTTTGATAGAGTGTGGCTGCCTAGGATATGTACGATACGCGGAATCGGCACGTGATGGGAGTATCACGAAAGCTAGTGGCTAGAGTACGTGTCACGTGACATATCAACAACTGGAATTTTCGCTCTTCTCCTACTCATCATACTCGTACCACCCTTCCCCGTACAACATCGCATCCCCCGGATTCAAAGGTTAACCTGGGTCTGTCAAGGTTACATGGTGGTCAGGAGAATATTATCACACTAACGGGGCTCTGAACAAAGGGAAAAACGGGAAAAAAGAACAAAAAAAACAAAAACCGGACAAGCCGATGGCAGGAGATGATGACCCTGTGGAATGACCCGGACGTCCGGGGTAATCATGTATCATGTGTCTGTTTCGGAGGGGTATTAGTTCCTTGTCTTGCCGGAGATTGTGAGCTGTGCATCACCTGATGGAAGGGCAAGAATGGAGCAAATAGCGGGGCAATATGGGAGCTACTATATTGCGATAGCTACTATATCGTACGTATTTACTCGTCCAGGACAACACTATAATAGTAACTGTTGGTAGATGAAATCGACTATCATATCGCGCTGATGAATGTAATCTTTGCACAAATGAGCTGAGTAGGTGATTAGTCAGTAATATGTACTAGGAAAGTCCACCTTACTTTTTGATTATTTCACGTTCACCTGAGAAGTGTCTCGTGTCTTGAGGTCAAATCCACTTTGAAGTTTTAGGCACAAGTTTGGAACATCTTTGGACTTTGTTGGAACAGTTTTTAGTCTCTTGATTTTCGTGTAATAATGGTTCAAAAATCCATGTCTAATTAGGCGAAAAAAGGTTTAATGGATGATGAGGTTCATGATCGAGAATGACTACCAGTATGACAAAAATAGAATGGCTTTGATCAGTAAAAACAAACGTCCTCGATAATATAGCCGTAAAATATCTGAAGCCACAAAAAAATTGGCCACATGCCATACAAAAACACCCAGTTCAACCCTTCTCAGTACTCGCCCTTCAAACTCCACTTTGGCCCTTACCCTGCAGCTCATCTGCAATGTTTGAAAAAATCTGGTGCGGAAAATTAATCTTTATATCAGCTCTGCAAACAGCTATACCACAAGACACACAGCATGGCTAGCGACAAGAAGAGATCGGCATCGGCCCAGCGGGTCACGAAAATCAAGGTGGCCAAGGTGGACGACGACTCCAAGGTGTTTCTTTCCGACGTGGGCCATCTTTCCATCCCCAAGGACGCAAAGTTCTCTACCGTGACCGACAACGGTGTCACCTCCATCAAGGGCAAGAGCAGCCGTATGCGATACACCAGTGTGCCTGTGGACCACGAGCAGTACTGTGTGGCTGTTATTTCGTCCAAGGGCTCGGCAGACCTTGTTTCCGCCGAGAGCATTGAGCTCAAGGCTCTGTCCAAGCAGGTGGCCAAGCGTATCGCCGAGGACAACGCTGCAAAGACGTACCGAGAGCAGCGAGTCAACCTGGGTAACGAGTTTGGAACGCTCAAGGCTAAGAAGACACTGGCCAGCTTGGCTCGAAACAACATTGACTCCAACGAGCTGGTGGACTTTGAAGACGATGTGGTGGATGCCGTCTCCACTGCAACCGCCAACCTGCCCACTCACGAGCAGGTCAGCGCCAACATGGACGAGGCTCGACCCATCCCCATGCACAACCTGGAGACGCTGGAGGTGAACGAAATCTACCCCGTGGAGGGCTACTTCACCGACGAGGAGGCTGGATACGTGCGAGCAGCCGCCATTCTGGACGAGACGGACATCTCCAAGCGAATGGACATGCTGCCCTACCGAGTGTCGCAAATGGTGCGAGACAGTTTGTACAAGATCACCGACAAGACCGACGAGACCCTGTACAAGACCACGCTGTTGTACTACCTGGCGCTGCTAGTGGGCTTCTACCGAGACCGTCACGTCAAGAAGCGAGACGTGATCAAATCAAAGCTCTACAACCCACCAGAGTATCTGGTGGACCAGATGCTGTACCGGTTCACCACGCCTCTGTCTGGCGGACACAGAACACAACGATATGCCACATACATGGTCAACTCACGAAACGAGGCCATGCTGCTGTGTACCATCATCATTCTGGTGTTGCGGCTCAACAACAACATTGTTGACGTGCCGATTCTGTCCCAGGAGGTGGGCATCAAGCCCTCCAAGCTGGCCGACGTGTGCAGACAGGTTGGCTGCTCCATCAAAAACGCCTCTCTCACCCACATGGACGACATTGGCCGACCCCGATCTGACGCCAGCACTTGGAAGATTGCCACTCTCAAGGCTCCTCTCAAGCTTCCAGAGCTGGCCCAGCGACGACGACGAGCTAAGAAATAGACTAATGCATATTAATAGAGTGATCTTGTAGGCAAGAGTCGGTGTATACAAGGAGGGTGAGCAAGCTCATAAAAGATGTAGCAGCGTTCTTTTGAACCGTCACTTTACACTTTACATCAGCATTATTGACAGTGAAGAAAGTCGACATCTCACACTCAAAAAACACGATCCACGCAAAAAAACACGATCCACTCAAAACAAAAAACAAAAAAACAAAACATAAAATGGAACACTTGAACAATGTCAGCACGGCTACAGTATTACCATCACTATTAATTACAGATATAGGATTTCTCATTATTATAGTATCGGTCTTGGATATCGAATATCACATGCTACGAGTAAATACAAAAACATTCACACCGCCTACGGTTATGCACTCTCATTAATCATTAATCTTATAGTCATCAACTGTACATCTATAAGAGCTTAGATGACCTCCTCGGCATCACTCTCAATGTCATCTCCCAACAGCTCGTCGTCCTCGTTGATGTCGACGGGGGCGTAATCACGCGACCACGGTCGGCTTCCACTTCCAGAGTGGCCGAAAAGACCTCGTGCGTACTCGCCCAGACCCTTGGCAGCCTCGGGGAGCATGGTCAATCCGGCAATCACATAAGCCAGAGCCTTGAGACCCTGCTGCACCACGGGGTTAGTGGAAGAGGAGCTAAACGAGTCCTCATCACCCAGTCGGATGACGCCAAACTTGGACTGGTAGTGCTGGAAGACCATGAAACCAATGACACAAGCCATCGCAATGGGCACCACAATGACGAAAAAGGTACCGATGACACCCAGACCGCCGCCGTGCTTCTTGTTGAACTCGCCCTTCTTTCCGGGGCAGGGGATGGCCTCACCCTTATCCAGCTCCTGGCCACCCTTACAGGTAGACAGGGGGATTCGTCGGTAGCCGGTGGAAATGTAGTACTCCACGAGATTGGGGTTCTCCTTGCATTGCTGAGCGTGGTCGGGAGGGTTGGCGCCGTTGACCAGCTTACAGGTTCCGTCTCGGTCTCGCACGTAGTTGAAGTCACACTCAAAGTCCTCTCGAGTGCACTCACAGTCCTGGACAATTTTGTGGGGCTGGATAAGCTGCTTGCCAATGTAACACTTGGCGTCGACGAGCTTTCGGTAGTACTGAGTCTCGTGGCCAAACAGACAGTTGGTCTGCTGAGTGGGGTTTCGAGGAGACCACAGCTCGTAGTCGTCTCGGTCGGGGTTGGACTCGTCAAGCTTGCACTGACGGTCAGTGAGGCCGGAGAAGTCAATGTGCACGGTGGTGGACTGTTCACCCTTGGATCGGGGGGACTTTCCGGTAAGCAGGAATCGTCGAGAGTTATCGTTGGGCACGGTGGAAATATCGTCAACCTTGACCAGATCCTCAGAGAACTTGTAAGGAGTCCAGTTGACACCCTCGTCCAGAGAGAAGAAGACCTCGTTTGTGGGCTCCTCGCCATCAACAATGACCAGAATGGATCCCTGGTCTCCGTACTCCCACATGAAGGCACCCTTCTTGATCTCCTTCCACGTGATACCTCCGTCCACGGTCAGGTAGGTGTTTCCATCAAGGTAGCCCTCCAGGTACTCTCCAACGTTACCCACGCCGATCATCATACCGACAGCAGAGGCAGAAGTGTAAGTGTCTCGGTAGTCCTTTCGCTCAGTGAAGCCGTGCAAGTTGAGGGAGCACTTCTCCAGCGACTGGCCAGAGCAGGAGTAAGCCTTGCCCTCGGTGTCGGCGGGAGGAGGAGTCAGGTAAGCCCACTGACCACCATCGTTATGGGTGATCATGGACTTGAGCTGCTTTCGGGAACCTCGAGAAGCCTGTCGGGCGTTGATAACAGTATTGGAAACAGCCACACCCTCGAGGTTGGCCATCTTCTCAAAGTCGACAAAGCCGATTCGGTTTCGGTTCACCTCGTTGAGCGACAACATGAAGGAGGTACCGTAAGAGTTGGACTTGAGAATGGCTCCGTACTCGGCGTTGGCCTTTCCGTTGACGGTCACGTGCAGGAAAATGGCGTGGGTGGTGGACTGAAGCACGGTGTAGGCCAGCTGCTTGGGCACCTTGAAGTCCGGTGGGAATCGGGCCACGGCGAAGGATTCACCGTCGACAGATGTCTGGCACTCAAGAGTCTCGTCCTCTTCGTTGATAACAGCCACGACCAGGAACTCCTCGGCCAGCGCAAAGTCCAGCACGTTTTCGTGAGTCACCTTTTGGTTTCGGAAGTTGTCGGTGGAGTAGGCCAGCTTCGACTTCTTGACTCCATTGTCATTGTACTCAAACAGACAGTACATGAGGTTGTTTCGCTTCTGGTCCTTGAGGTTGTTGACGTACTGGCACATGATGGCGCCGTTGCCAACCTCAGTCCACCGACCTCCATTGTTGTTGGTGTAGTGGGTCACAACCTTGCACCGAGGAGAGAGCTCGTCCTCACAGCCCTCGGATCCAGCCCAGATGAAGGCGTCCTTGTTGTTTCGGTCAAAGGTCATGAGCTGCAGGCCTCGCTGGTTCGGGGGAGCCGGGGTTCGGAACGACTTGAAGGTCTCGCCCTTGTCAATGGTGAAAAAGACTCGTTCTTCGGGGGTCAGAAAGTAGACTCGGTTCTTGAAGTGCGGGTTGGGGTAGATGGCGATAATGTCCTCGCCCTCGAGCACCTGCTTGAAGGTCTTGCCCTGGTCGTAGGTCACATACAGGTCGTTTTTGGAGGTTCGCAGAAGCACTACCTCGGCGTCGTCAGGAGACGCATTGGCCATGTCGTTGGTCATATAGTAGTGCTCGACAATGAGTCCGGAGAACTCGTTGATGGTCGAGCTGATTTTCGTGCTGAGGTTGTCGTCAGCCAGCGCCAGTAACGCCAGCGACGCCACCAGCACCAGTAGCCGTGTCAGGAGTCGCATTGTGTGTGGTGATGGGTGGTGTGTGATTTCCTATGCGCTGTAAATGTCCTGTGTAGATAGTCTAAGAGGGTTCGATAAGTGGCGGGCTTCACGTGCCGAGCTTATATTGCTGCGAAAATGAAGGTTGGGTTGAAATTGCACTCGTCTGAAAAAGTTGCAGTTTAAAAAAGTGGTGTGGATAAAAGGAGAAGCTGATCTGGTTGAAATTTGGGTCCTCTTTTCTTTGTGCTTTTCCCTTTCGGATGCGCCTCGTCTCGTTGATTATCTCGCTTAGCTCTGCTTGTCGCGTGCAACACTTGACGTCTGTAAGGGTCGATCGTTTCGCTTGTAGCCGGCGGGCGGGGAATCGTGACCTATAAATGATTTTGCCAAATTCCAAAAGCTTGTTGCCCGCTCGGAGGACTGAAAAATTTACACTCAAAGTGGGTTTGGCCTTGGGTGTATACCACGGATGGGGGGCTGTTGGGGCTGCTGATTGGTTAGCAAAGTCTTGGCTATTTATCAGATGCGCATGCAGCTGATGGAGGGGACACAAAGAGGGCTCGGGGAGAGCCGAGGGGGGACGGGGACTTGTTTCCGAGGAGCCAGGCGTATTATAAACGTTTCGAAACCCCCATCGCGAGCTTGATCGGGTTCAAAACGCTTCTTTTTGAGCCCCATCGGACCCTCCGACTACCGATGTGGTGGCATTTATGCATTCTCATCAGATAAATCTCTCTTTAGCATTTCGAAGTTTGCACAGTTTGCATCTCTTGAGCAGAGTCAGCGTACACCTAAGCGCCATACGGCACCCGGTGTCACACAGTGGGCAGCGTGTGTTTTGGGGGGTGGGCAGGGGATATTTGGAAACGGACAGAATTCATGAGTCACGCTTGAAACGCCACTCTTCTGCTTACTAATCAACCCCCCAAGAATGTGCCCCATTTGCGCCGCCCCTATTACCAGCCACTTCACTCGTCAAGGCCGTTCCGCACCTCGAACCTTGTTGTGTGAGGTCGTCGCCTTCGCCTGTCTCTTTTTGGCAGCTGGTCAAACTCACTTTTGTCAGGTGCGTTGACCAAGGCGAACCTAATCCAACAGCAGCCCGCTACACCAGATATGTCAGCGTACCAGCGAGAAGAGCAAAACAACACTCGGCTCGAGGAGCTGGCGTCCAAGATTTCCAGCCTGCGGTCTGTCACCAACGACATTCACGCGCAGGCCAGCGATTATTCGCTGATTGATTCGACCGTGAGTAGACGTGTTGAGAACGGGGGCGAAGAAGATGGGGAGGAGAAGATAAGAAGATTAAGCTGATGTGGGATTCACTGTTCTTGTGAACTGTGTGGATTCACTGTTCTTGTGAACTGTGTGGATTCACTGTTCTTGTGAACTGTGTGGATTCACTGTTCTTGTGAACTGTGTGGATTCACTGTTCTTGTGAACTGTGTGGATTCACTGTTCTTGTGAACTGTGTGGATTCACCAATCGCTACGCTCTTGGTACGCTCTCGGCCATACTAACACAGACTGACACGATTGGAAACATGATGACCTCCGTTCGAGGCTCGGCTTCCAAGCTCGGACGATCGCTCAAGGCAGGACACCCCATCTGGCGAACGGTCGGCATTGCTCTTGCCGTCCTTCTGCTTCTGTGGTTCCTGTGGAAGTTCTTTTAATGCATGGGGAGTAAGCCATTCGCGCGTTCGGCGCGGTGGCCAATATATGGAGAGTTTGATATTGTATCAGTTGTATTGTAGTTAATGAATGATTACATCTTGTACCGTGTATAACCAACTATAATAATGCCTTTCCTATATAACAGGAGTTAACCACCCGATCCATGGATCCTACACTGTAGATCCACTCGAGTCCAAAATCCACCTCCACCAACTTGTTAGTTGTCACTGGATCGCCTGAACCGCTCTACTCTCGACCACCTCCAACGTTAATATCCTTACCCAGTCGGTAGTTGGAGATGGACTTGCCCCAGTTGATCTTGGACCGGGTCACGGGCAGCTGACGTCGCAGAGCCTTGAAGGAGTCCTCGTTCAGACCGTTGAACGACTTGTTGAGCTTCTCCTGAAACTGCTGCTCGGCCTTGGAAATGGCGTCCACAATACCGGACTCGGACACGGATCCCAGATCCACCTGTTCGCTCGACTTGAGTCGCACGTTGCCGTCCTCGTAGTAATGCACGTCCACATCGATGGTGCCGTTCAAAGAGCCACCCTCGTACACGTATACAGATCGCCACTTGCCGTTCCAGTAGTTGGCGGGGTTGTACTTGCCGTCAACCAGCACAATGGCGATAGATCCGTCGTCCTGGGGGAAGACTCCAGCGGCACCCTCGGAGGGGAAGTGGGCAGAAAAGTACTTGTCCAGAGCGCTCTGGATGGACGAGTCGGAGCCATGGGAGCCCGAAGCGGTGGCCTTCTTGCTGTCAAAGTCAAACTCGAACTTCTGGCCGCTGGCGCTGTCGTAAAAGGTGTCCTGAGACAGCTGGTTGTACTTGGACACGAGGGTCTTGGACTTGCCCAGCGACACGACCATGCACTGGTCCACAATCTTGTTGTGCACGTCCGACTCGAGCTTGGACAGAATCGAGCTGTTTCCGTCCACCACGGTGCTGATGGCCTCCACCACCTGGTTGAGCTGGGTTAGTATGGGTGGAGAGAGGTTGGAGCGTGCAATTCAGCAATTGAGCAATGACTGTAACCAACACAAATACTCACTTCTCCGGGAGGAGCATCGGCGACGAAATCGGCCAGGGCTTCTTGGTTCGATCGAGACATGTTGTGTATGTGTGTGTGAATGTGATGTGTGTGATGTTGTGCTTCTAGATGGTGATGTGCTGTGATATGCAGCGCTAACAGAGTTGGGATACGTGTGACATGTGAGTTATTAATGGACGATTGAAGGAGACATGTTGGGGTGAAATGAAGCGGGGGGTTGAAGAGGGGTGAATTTTGGGGTAATTTTGGTCGAAAACCTGATATATTTGATCACTTTTCTTCTCTCCTTTCAGGAATGTGTGAATATCATTGTTTGGTGTTAGTTGACGTAAACTTGACTAATAATGCACAGATAGTTGTGAAGCTTAACAAAAGGGGGTGTTTCAACATGTCCTTCCATATGAACTCACACACAAGTCACGTGATAGAGGAGTTCACTACTGGGAATATTTCCTAGCCGAAATTCATATTCACTTAGTTGTTTTTTGCTTTCTTTCAGTTCTATATATAATCTTCTGTACCCCTTCTTAGGAACGTGTTCTACTTGTTCTCTGTTAGCCATTACTACCATACGTTTCTCATCAAATGACCACCCAATTCATTAATGCTAATATGCGTTTGTTTTTCTCGTTTCTCGTTATTCATGCTGATTACTGTTCCGGCTTCTGTTTCGGGGTTAAAACTTGGAAAACCACGTCTGACCAGGAACCAGCATCTTGGCTGCAAACACCATGACTCCGCCAACCAACATGGTAACTCCAGCAAAGACCTGGAGTCCTACAAAGCTCGAGTGGGCTTCATCCAGAGTCGCTCCAGCAATAGGCATGGCGGTAAGAGATGCAAAAGAGCAGAAAAAGGTGACTACTCCAAGTCGTCTTCCAATCTCATGGGGCTCGGACACTTCAGCCACCAGAGCTGCAAACAGACCAATGTACGGGCCTGAAATGAAACCAAAGACAGCCGAGAAGGTGAAAAAGGCCGCGTTGCTGTTGGCTGGAATCCAAAATGCCATCAGAATGATTCCACATGCTACACAACACACGGAGTGCATGTTGTAGGTTCCCACTTTGTCTGCCATGATTCCGGGCAGGATTCGACCGAAAAACGAGGCGCCGTTGTAGATGGCCACGAGGTAGAAAGAGACAGTTTCAGACATGCCGTTTGCAATGGCGTGCGTGGACATGTAGCCCATGGTAGTGACAAGTCCCCAGTAGGAGACAAACAGAGCTGCTGTCATCATGGCAAACGACTTGTTCTTGTAGGGCTCAATGACTTCTTTTCGGAAACTGAAAAAGTTCTTTCGGAGCTGTTTGTTAGGAGGCAGTCGAGAAGAGATGCACACACAGCTGACGACTCCAACGCCCAGCATAATGTATCCAATGACTCGGACGGTATCGTTGAAACCGATTCGGGGCTGGAGTTGAGAAAAGACAAATGGAAGAGTCACGCCTCCAATAGACGAGCCTCCTACAACCACCCCCAGAGCCGTAGCTCGTTTTTTGACAAACCATGTGTTACAGGCCACCATACTTGCATAGTAAACACACGAATTTCCAATCGATGTGCAAATGCCCTGGGCAAGAAGGAACTGGTAATATGTCTTGCACTCGGAGGTGGCCATGATTCCCCCTACCGTGAAGACTACTCCAACTATGGCTACCGAACGAGGTCCGTACATTTCCGATACTCGTCCAAAAACCACTCCTCCAACCAGCAGAATGAAAAACTGCAGAGATGTGATCCACGAGACTGTGGAGGCCGAGTAGCCGTCTAGTTGATGATGCAGATAGTAGGCCTCGAATAGACCCACCACGTTGATGTATCCAAAGGACGAGTACAGTCCGAGAGCTCCTCCGATCATGGCGATCCATGCTCTTCCTCGATCCGGTTCGGGGAGTATCTGAACCACCTCCTCCTTTTCGGAAAGGGATCCATCGGCCACTACCATTTGGCTTTCGACTGATTTGCAAGACGACGACATTGTGTGTGTTGTACGGACGGTACTGGTCGTGGGTCCTGCTTGTCTATATATATACGCACGTTACGCACGGGGGAAAAAGTGTTTTCTGACAGTGCATCGCTCCAGCTGCCTGTTCCGAGCTCCCTGACCAAGGTTTGGCTCATCGTGGGGAAGCGACAAAGAGTTCACATGTGCGGCTATCCTGAAGTGAAAGGTTATTCGAGGAAGAGGGAAAGGTTATTAAGAGAGGCCAGTGTGAAAAATGAAATTTGAAAAAAGATGAAAAATAAGAGAGAGAAAAAAAAGGTAGTGGAGAATTGATGGAGTACTCTCAAGACTGTACAGAAGAGGTCGAATAATAGTGCTACGAACCGATACTGTTGCGCTGTGGTTGGTACCCCTACGGCTATCGATATGCAGTCACGAAAATTGGAAAAAAGGAAAAAAGGGCGGCTATTTGACAGACAAGAAAAAAGAGGAGAGACGGTTCAGTTGCTGGTTGGGGAAGAGGCTTGGCTCGAGTAATTACATAGCAAATTCCCAGTGACGGTTTACCGGTAGTTTGGGATGCCCAGGGTGGATTTGGGATGGAATGGACGTAGGAGGTGATCTCAAGCAAGCGGCTAAATGGTGGTGGTTAGTAGATGGGAGGGAGGGATATGCGTAGAGTAGGAAGGGGAGGAAGTAGGCGATTTTAGAAGGCGATTTTGTATTTTAAGGACTCTTAAATATGTGTAATATCCGTGCGATTCGTTTGGTGTTGTTTTTATCCCTATAGCTGTATTTCCCATGGTTTTAGAGACACCTGTGGCGTTCATAATGAAATGCTTTCTCACATCTCCGAACGCAATCTGGAGTAAAGCGGATGACAACCTCGCCACACTACTTAATATTGGACGTAGGAACTCTACAGAAGTGAATGGAGGACGATGAAGATATTCTTTTTTTACTTTAAGGGAAATGCATTCAGATATTGAGGCCTGTTGCAAAATGTGAACTCTCAAACCTCTCGAGAGCACGAACCAAATGTGAGCCCTCCACCAAACACCCCACCATCCCAAACAGATGTCTGTGAGGACCTCAGTTCGAAGCTTCACTGAGACACTATTCAGCTGAGAATAAGTTATCTAAGATGCTTGGTCAGAGTCCGACGGAACATTCAGATACACAGTTTTGAGTATATTTCCGAGCTGTTTGTGTCGGAGCCCGAATGGCCAAACATAGTCGGTGTACATTGATCAACGTGTACCAGGGTATGTAGGTGTACGATACTTGTGCTTGCAGTGTGTTATCGTTCCGTTCAGCCTCATCTTATAAGATATGAAGTATACACTGCAAGTATAAAGTAGGCCGCACTGTTTTAAGTATACGGATGAATTTACCGGTACAGTATCGTACTCGTACCCTATAGATACTCGTTCCGTACAAACAGTCATAACTGCCCACAGTAGCTATCTGATGTATTGGATGACCTAGTTCTTGTACCCCAGTTTGCACTTGTATTGTTACACAGTACTCGTACGTTGCCCATAAACGCCCCATCCTTCTCGTTAGTCTCCTTGTTTCATCCGCTTCATTAATCTTTCATTTTTTCTACACTCTCCCACTCCGCCCCCACATACAGCAGGTAGCTTACCAGATCAAGTTAACAGATGAACCTCTACTAGATATTAAAATGGTGAGACTGAAAAATACAAGTCATGGAGGTGCCGTCACCAGGGCGTTGCGTTTCCGTCAATTTCGCAATACTCATTGCTGTTCAATATAGGCCTATGTGGGTGTGTGGACGTGTCTCCCGTTAAGGTACACTGCGCGTGTCCCAAACTCTACCTCACGCGCCAACATCGTGAAATCGAGAAATGACATCGTTTGAAAAAGTGCTGCTCAACCAGCCCGTGGTGTTTGACAACGGCTCGGGCACCATCAAGGCCGGGTACGCGGGCGAAGAGCTGCCCAAGACGTTTTTCCCCTCGTGCGTGGGACGAACTAAACACACTCGGGTCATGGCAGGGTCCATGGAAGGAGACACATTTATCGGCAACAAGATCCAGGACGTGCGGGGGCTACTCAAGCTCAGGTACCCCATGGAACACGGCATTGTCACCGACTGGGACGACATGGAGCGGATATGGCATCACGTGTACAACAATGAGCTCAACATTCTCAGCGAAGACCATCCGTTACTGCTGACGGAGGCGCCTCTCAACCCGCGCTCGAATCGAGACAGAGCCGCACAAATCTTCTTCGAGACCTTCAACGTGCCGGCGCTCTACGTGTCCATCCAGGCCGTTCTTGCATTGTACGCCTCGGGCAAGACGACGGGTCTGGTGGTGGATTCGGGAGACGGAGTCACGCATGCTGTGCCGGTTTACGAGGGATTCAGCATCAATTCGGCCATCCAGCGTATTGACATTGCGGGCCGTGACGTGACCGAGTATCTGCAGTTGTTGCTGCGAAAGTCTGGCACCGTTCTACAGACGTCTGCTGAAAAGGAGGTGGTGCGAACCATCAAGGAAAAGCTGTGTTACGTGGCAGCAGACCCCAAACGGGAAGAAAAGGACTGGGTGGCGAGCGGAGGTATGCGTGACATCGAACAACAACGGCCTGGATCTGCGGGAGGATCCATCTCCACATTGTTCAAGCTGCCCGACGGAAAAGACATCTACATTGGCCCGGAGCGGTTCCGAGCCCCCGAAATCATCTTCAACCCGGAAATCATCGGCTCCGAGTACAACTCGCTGCCCCAGGTGGTTGCGGACGCCATTGCTCGAACCGATCTCGATCTACGAGCAGGCTTGTACGGAAGCATGCTACTGTCGGGAGGAAACACACTCATGAGGGGAATGGGAGACCGGCTACTGACAGAACTCAAGACGCTGGCGCCAAAAGACACAAAGATCAAGATTTACGCGCCGCCAGAGCGAAAATACTCCACCTGGATCGGAGGCTCGATTCTGGCTGGTCTTTCCACCTTTAAGAAAATGTGGTTTACTGTGGACGAGTGGCATGAGAACCCGGATATTATTCATACAAAGTGTTTGTAGGAAACACGAGCACGTATTCCGAGTGATTCTGGCCCATTAACAGGAGGAGGTCTGGAGGGAAAAATATGGTTAACAAATTATAACATAAGACAATGGTCGTATCGTAGTAAGTACCGGTATGCATTTCTATACAGTTGTCGAATAAATAACGTTCCTAATCAATCACTCATCTTGAGTCAAGCTATCTGGGTCGGATAACGGCTCAAGTAACGTGTCGGTGATACTTTGGCCAAGATAATGCTGGGTCTCCATCTCACTGCTGGTGATGCTAGGTTTGGCAGGAAGAGGAGGCAGGTGAGCAAAAGCTTCACGTTTGAGACTGGGGCGAGGGAACACGTCCTCTTCATCCTGACTGTCCGACACGTAATCGTCTTCATCTAGAGTTTCGTTTTGACGTCTCACAGGAATCACAACATCATCATCTTCTTCTTCATCGTCAAAGTTGTGAGGATGGGCGGAGTCGACAAACAAACCCGACATGAGCAGTTGTGATTCGGTGATTGACTGCATTTCCTGCGACTCGCTTGGTCTGACTCGTTTCAGACTCGCTGTAGGTTGTGTTTGGGACGGAGGTTTGAATGGAGTGTGTCTGTAAGCACTCTGGGATGAGCGGTTTTGAGAGGCGTAGGCGTTTTGAGATTCTTCATCGTCAGAGTCGGGAATGATGTGCATGCCTGGGTTTTGAGTACTAGATACAGCCGGGGGTTGGATACCGATAGTCCCAGGCTGGGTGCCAGTAGCAGATACAGTCTCAGAAGGAACAATTTCAGGTTGAGGAGATTCACTGAGAGATTGAACCGATTGAGCATCACTGAGACTTGATTCAGTTTCATCATTATCACTGAGAGACTCGTGAGCATCATGATAAACGTCCAGGGAAGTAACAGGCTCGTCATCTGAGAGTTCTATGGGTTGAGATTTTCTGGAATGAGATTGTGACTGCGACTGCGACTGCGACTGCGACTGAGACTGGGAAAAGTCATACCCTTGTCCATCTCTATGCAGGTCTTCGTTGTCTTCATGTCCTCCTTCATGCACAGTTTCGCTCTCCTCCAATAATTCGTCATTGGGGTATTCTTGAGAGTCTGAAATAACTTGGTTGTGGTTCTCCTGGCTGTGGTTACCAGCTTGACTCTGGGCCTCCCTTTGGGTCTCTTCGTCTCCATCCTCATCAGAATCGTCAGGCATATACAACGACTCTCCAGGGCCATACTGGGTCTCTCCAGGCACGTACTGGGACTCCTCAAAAGAACCTTTGTGGCCCGTGGGAGTCTCGTCCACTGTCTCGTCGAGATCTCTTCTCGAATCAAGAGAATGGACTGAACTGCGAGCAGGCATGGAATCTATAGGTCCAGTTAAAACCTCCTGATCCTGTGACGAACTGGGCACAACTTCAACATATTCATCTTCATCTCCTTCCTCACCCTCCTCTTCACTACACAAGACTTCATCTTGCCATTGCGAATCTGCCACCATGTTAATATCATCATGTGTATTCTCACTCACATCCTCCTCGTCACTATCAAAAGCAGAACCCGATTTCCCACCTTCGCCATTGTCAAACAGTCTCCGAGCCACACCTCCATCCTCCGCGTCGTCAAACTTCATGGTCAATGGCGAGTAGCTAGGAGTGGTTGAGGGAACAACACCGATAATGTACTTGTCGGGCGTCGAGGGCGGATTTGCCACGTCAGCAGGCGTGATAGGTGTGATGGGCGCCTGGCTAGGCGAAGGACGCGACGTCTCCGAAGATAACACCAGGGGAGACGAAGACATGAGGCCCTCAAATCGAACAGTTTTGGGCACTGCAGAAACCCCAGAATTCTCGGGAATCTCGGGAACCACAGGAATCTCCGTCATTTGCATCTTTTTACTGCGTTCTTGAAGTGGCGACTCCATGGCTGTCCGTTTACGCGTCCAATTGCGTGGTTGTGTGCTTGGGGGCGGTTGGTTGTGGAGAAAGTCGTCAGTCTGTTGGGTTTCCGCCTCAGAGTCGGAAATCGATACAGCCTCGTGTATCACGTCGTTGGTCCCGTCGTTGGGTTCGTTGTCTTGAGTATCAACATCCTGACTGTATTGAGTCTCGTGTTGCTCTTCTCCCTCATCCCATGGCTCGACAGCCTGACTGTCTTCTTCTCCGTAGGCTGGCAGATCGTCGAGAAATTTGTTTTGTCGCTTGAGGTGGTTCACTGGCGCCACCGTGAGCGCCTTTTTCGCTCTGTGTCGTCTTCCGTACGTTTTCATCGTGTTGTATCAGAGTGGAGCAATATCTGAAATATAATTTCGTGTGGCGACGCGTTTACTTTATGCAGCTGCAGCGTATGCGCGTGTGATGAAGATGAAGAAGATCTGAGTGAAAGATATACAAGACAAATTGGGTGACACAAAAGGATGAGACTGGTTAGCAGACACAGATCCATTAAAAAATTGAAGCTGTGTATATATATATATATATTTTCTCACAATTTTTCAGTTCCAATTTTTTTTTATAATCACATATTTCCATAACCACACATATTAGTGGGCATTTACTTAGCTTTTTCAACAAAATACTCGGCCATTTGAGATCTCTCCTAACCACTCATTTTTACATAGATTCTTACAAAAATTGGTCATCATACACAAACTCACCCCATGATTTTATGATCTAAATATCCACACCATAAACCTCCCTCTCGCCCCGGGTCTGAGCTCCCCCTTTTCCTCTCCATTCGCCTTGCCCAAACCTAACTTTTATGATGCATGTATCGCAACATCTAATCTTTGCCACAACACTTTCAACGACATGTTCCCATTGGAAATATGGCACCATATTCTTGCATTTTCCGACCTCGACACACTGGTACGATTATCTGCCGTAAACAGCTACTTTCTACGGCATTGTGAGTCTTTTCTTGAAAAAGCAGTCCGAGAATGTTTCCCCTGGGCCCAAAAGTCGCTCCTGGGAGAACCAGACGGAAGTGAGGGCTCATGGAGACTGTCTGCCCTCAGAGTGATTGCGTTGAGGCATTGGAGACCCGATTTCACAACCCCTACAGGCAGCAAGATCCAATGTCGAGAAGTGCCATTGAGACGGTTTGCAGACTTCGACGCCAACGACCACGCCACCAGACCGTTTTTCTACGACGAAATACACACGGTTGTGGGCGGAGTACCGTTGGAAAACGTCCAAAGTGGTTCTGTGAATGCTCAAGCATCCACAAACACATTATACCCCTCTGGAGATCGAGGAGCACTAGATGCCGATCCCCGGTCTCTATGGACATCCACTTCGGAACCTACAGAAACCGAGGGTCACTTTTTCCAGGCCTACTCGGACATTCGGGGCTACTACATGAAGGTGTATTTGGAAGTTATCGACAAAAATACGTTTGAATCAAAGATGATCCAGGTGCCTATTTCTGAAGACACGGAGCCTCCAATCGATGCAGTATCGGCCCATAACGACCGTGTTTTCCTCACAGTGTCCAGAAGACGATCCTTCACTATTTTCTACTTTGATCCGGAAACTTGCAAGTTCCATCTGGTTCTCCAAACCACGGGCCACTTTGCATACTTCACCCAAAACAAGGTCCTCGCAGACCTCCACACCATCCGAGTGCTGTCTCATGATGGATGTTTTCTCAACTTTGAACTGCATGGAATGTACACTGCAGCGAATTACGAGCCGCGGAAAATCACAGGATACCCTTCAGAGACGCCTCGATGGTCGCATTTCTGTCTTCTTTCACACCCTCACTCGAAACTGCAAAGCTCACGGTACGTGGCATGGTTCGGTGAATCAAACGACTTTGACGTCACCAAACACAAACAGTCGTACATGTGTGTGGTTGTCGATTTGAAAGAATACAGAATGTGGAAGGTACCTATGCACTGTCTCTTGTTGGTGGTTGGTCTGTATAATGACAACTCCATCGGCTGTTGGCTTATGGATAAAGATCCGTTTGCAAATTCCACTCCAAGTCGTAAATCTCTCTTGGAAAAGGCTCTCCTTCGATGGAGATCTGATTCTTCCGAAGTTTGGCATATCAAGTAAGCCCCATCTTCTCCTCCTTATTTATTTTATTTATTGCATTTATCTACAACGCTCGTATCGTATCGTACTATGTTCTTACACTCTAATTATACTATACCTCAATAAATCATTTTTAATCACGAGAGATGGAAAGCTCCTCCTCCCTCGGAAATGGCCTGCAACAGCCGGCTCTTCAACAGGTCCTTGGTGGAAAAGTCGGGACATTTTAGGTAGTTGACACAGGTCATGACACTTGGCAGATAGTCGTCGGGACCAAGTCCGTTTTCCGACGCCTTTCGAACCACCGTCAGCCCGGGCTTGAGAGCCTTGAATCCTCCAATCGGCAGCTTGGGGGATCCCGTCACAAACGACAGAAACTGCCGTCGCTGCGACTCGGAAAACTCGCTCATCACCTCGAGCAAGTTCATAAAGGTCTTGGATCGCTGGTCAAAACCGTGATCCGCATGCACCGCCTCCGACAGGGTATCCAGCGACCAGTCCTCAACACTGGGGCCACACATGAGCACAAGCTCTGCGGGAGAAAAGGCGCACACGGCAGAGAACGGGAACACCTCGGAAAAGCCAGCCTTGAACGCCTCAATCTGCCGAGACACTCCTGAGCCAACCGTCTGATCCACAATCAGATCCACATACTCATGCACATTGTCGCCGGTGACAGCAATATCGCTTCCGTTGGGCTTGAGCTCGGCCTGGGGGAAACCAGGGAGCGTGAAATCGAGTCCCAGCTGTGCAATTTCGTCGCCAGAAAACCTTTGCAGCTGACGAAGCGACTTGCCCAGCTGTTCGTCAATGGCAACGAGAGTTTCGCTGGTTGGACTGAAACTCAGCTGTAGACACGCCAATCGGAAAAACGTGGTGCTGAAATGAATGTCAATCAGCCGGGAATCAATCATGGATCGAGCCACAAAAGTTCCCAGCACCTTGAACCGATTAAGCACCTTATCAGGGTTAGAGCACGTGATCAGCGGAATGGGGAATAGACCCTGCTGCGAAAATGCAAACGCCTCCGATCCTGCCGACCCACTGGTGGGAGTGTCGTCTCTCCACATTTCTAACGACTTGTGTGCAAACTGATGCGACACGGTGGCGTAGAACTCGAGCGTGGGGCCCAGTCCTGTACCAACCTCGTCGAAATACTCCACCTCAAGCACACTGGGGGACGAGCCGTACATCTCCATAACCTTGATGGCGCTCTGGAACATGTGCTTTCGCGAAATGCGCACCTTTTGTCGAATCAACTTGCCAATTGGCGGCCGGTCGTTTCGATCACGAGACGACGACGAGTTGTCGTTACCGTTGTTGCTTCGTCGTTCCCGGTAGTGCTCCTCCCACTTTTGAATGCTTCGAGAGTACCCAAACGACGTGCTCTCAAGGTACCGATGACGAACGTCAAAGGGAAAGAGGAAGGGATACAAACGAGTGGCATCCACGGTCCATGCGGGCAAGCACAGAGAAGCGACGATTAGAGGCTCCTCGAGCTGCTTGTTGAACTTGGCTGTCAACTTGGAAGACAGAAAATGCGAAGGGTTGAGATTGAAAACATTGCCAGCAATCTCACCACTCCACAAATTGACATTGTAAAGAGCACTGAGAAGCTGCATGATGGAGGCAGCTCGAGGAGAGTCGGAGAAGCTCTCAGGAGACTGCAGGTAAGGCACAATGTCTTCAGACTCGAATTTCGGCTCGTCGACAACAGGAGGCGCACCCTTGGTCTTTTTGATATTGATGGTGAAATTTTGGGACCAGATTTCCGACGGTGATCCACTGGCCTTGAGCAGGGCTCCAAACACGGTAGTCTCGTGTGTCACCTCCTGTCCATTGATGGAGAAGGTGAGATGCCACTTGGGACCAGAAGAAGCCTCGGCGTAGGACCGCGAGGTGGTTCCTCCCTCAGTTTCCTCTTCCTGTTCCTCACTCTCCTCTCCCTCGCCATTCACGCCCTGGTCAATACCATTCTCCTCCTCGCCATCAATCTCAATGTCGTCTTCATCACCAACGACACCAACACTGTCCTCGACAATCTCCTCGTCCTCGTCTCCATCAACTTCCTCCTCTTCGCCGAAATCCAAAGACTCATCGTCGTCCTCCTCTTCTGCTTCCTCCTCGTCATCTTCAACCCCTTCTTCATCATCATCCTCTTCGTCATCCCCCTCATCGTCATCTTCGTCATCATCATCCTCCTCAACTACACTGCCACTGGGAAGAGGCATGCCTGTAGCTGCCGCAATGGCCGAAAGAGCCTGCTCGAGGGTCCCCCCTCCAGATCCTCCGCCAGCCCGGAATCGACGCCGCATAAACGACGACATGCGCTGTTCAAACGCCAAGGACGTCTGCACCTTGCTGCGGAAAAAGTCGTCCACGGCCTTGAACGTGGCAATGGCATGGATCGACACAAACATGTTGCGGTACTGTTTGGGCAGATCCGTACCTCGCTCAGCCACCAGATTCAGTCGAACCTGCTTGCCAAGCGTAGTTTCGAGGTTGCCCGAGTCAGGAAGACCCGAAGTCAACACCTCAAAACGCTCAGTTCGAGCCAGACCCTCCAGCAACTTGTCAATGAGAACGGCGAACGACTCGATATTGGCCTTGTTCGAACAAAAGGTTTCGAGAAACTGTCGTCGTCGCTCGACAATGTCGTCATGGTGGTCATTCTCAACTGTAAGGGCCTGGAGAAGCGAAACAACAACGTCGGAATGCGTGAGCTGGAAAGTCGACATTGTGGGAAGTCGGTCCTGAAGCAGCTCGAGACCCTGCTTGAAATCCTTGCCATCCAACAACTCGGCAATCTGGATCAAATCGCCATTGTTTTCGGAAGCCACACTGTTGGACTCCACAAGCGACTGGAACCGCTGGACGTACTGCAAAATGAGCGGTTTCAAGTTGCACGAAAAGTCGTATACAATCTCGTCCTCTTCGTCATCGGAGGAAGCAGACAGCGCTCCAAACTTGTTGTTGGACTTTGGAGGAGGAGGGATGGCTGAAATCTGATCCAAAATCCCCTCGGAGGCGAAAAGAGGTCCGAAAACTGCTGCGTGATTTTCAATCAGGAAAATTGACATGTCCAACGCACCAAGCACTAGGCTGTCTTCTTCTGATTGGTTCAGAACCGACGAAATGAAAACAGCAACCTCGGGAGTGGCCACAATCGTGTCTGGGGGCGAAGCGGCAAGAAGACGAATCACCGAGTACACAATCTTGCGCTTGACTCTAACGGCCATGGTGGCGGCAAACAACTCAAACAGCAGATGCAGAGTGGACGAACAAAACGAGTTGTAGTTGGCCAGCTGTTTGAGTCCCTCGGCTCGAGACGGGGTAGCTCGAGATGTTCGAAACGGTCCATCGGGGAACCCTTCCAGGGTTGGGGCGTCAGGCAAGAGTGCAAAAATGAGCTGCACACACTCCACAATGAGCTGCGGGGGAGCCTTGACGAGGGAAGTGAGCAGTTTTTCCGATCCTGTGCTGCCCAGGATTCGTAGCAGTACGCCGGTGATGTCGGCCTTGACAATTTCGGCAGCGAGAGAGTCGCTATGACGAGCGATAATCGCCAGCGTCTGTAGAACCGTCCGCTGGGCGGTGCTGTCTCCATGGACGAGGAGAGCTGTGAGCTGTGTTACGAGTTCGGAGGAAACAATGGACTCGAACGACACGTCTTCTTCGTCGCACGACTTTCCAAGCCGTTCAATGGTTCGAGCCACGGCCTGAGATCCTCGTTCCACCACCTTTTGGTCGCTAGATGTCAGCGTGTTAGCCAGGATCGGCATCACCTCCTGGATCTGGTCAAACATGGACGCCGACAAGTACTTGCAGCAGTTTGCGGCAATAGTTACGGCCGATCGCTGGACGTGGGAGGCGAAAAAGTCCAGGTGGATCAGGGCCGCTCGAAGACAGCCCTGTCGCAGCAGGTGTTCCGCGTGGCCGGGAGATTCTGGGTGGTCCGACGACAGCTTTTCGAGCAGCTGCATGGCCTGTTCGGCAAAGTCGACGTCCGTCAGGTTGGTGAGTTTATCTGCAAGGATTTTTGCGATTCCGGCAGCACAAATGTTGGACGAGACGGTTGGGGACACCTCCCACAGGTTGTAGAGGGTTCGGCAGGCCATGATGGCGCAGTCCTGAGAGTCTTCATACAGTGGGTTGGTCATAATGGAGGCCATTTCTGCACACAGGTTGTCAACAGGGAACGAGTAGAGCAAAATGTCCTGGTTAGACATGAGCAGGACCTCGGAGATTTCCTGGAGCAGAATGAGCAGCACGGTGGCGTCTTCGGCCTGGTGCAGCTGCTCAAACAGCTCCCGCGCCCGGTCCGCCTGGAAGTTCATGTGCCACGACATGCCTCCCATTTCGCCTGCCAGTGAGCGCAGCAGTCCGCTGGCGTCTCCAGCCCCACCACTGACTCCGGGTCGTGAGTCGTCGTCTTCCTCCTCATCCTCCAGCTCCTCGTCCTCCACGTCATGGTCGCTATCGTGGGTATCTCTGGAGCGGCTGAGAATCACGCTGTCGCCCATGTCTGTGTCTCTGTCTCTGTTGTCGTCGTCCGTGTCAACCGCCATGTCATCGGCACAGTATCTGTCTCTTCGAGGCACTGTGTTAGGTGGCGTAAGGGGGGGATGGCAGCGCATGGCTGTAAAGCTGAGATACTCACTTGTATGACTGTGTAGAGGCTGATACAAACAGTAACGGGTAGTAGGCCTATGCGTGCTGAGAGCTCCTAAACCAGCTTTGTCAAAAAAGACGTTGGGTGTTGTTTTTTGGTGGTTTTCGTCTCGAGACCCAAGGTGTGTACGAGAACGGGTTATACTGTACCTACCTTTATAAGAGAGTTAGATTTACGGTGTACTTGTACCACTGTGCACTGCAGCAGAGATGCCAATAGGGTTTGGGATAGGAGAAAGAACCCCAGCGGCGTGCTAGACGGGGACAGATTGATGGTAGGAGACGGTGTCATTTGGTGGCGCTAAAGAGGGGAATTTCTGAAACGGAAAGCCTTGCGGGAAATGCGGCTGCTCTCAACCTCGCAAGACTTGCGTCTGTGTCCCTGCCTCTCACCTGACCGTCTCTTTTATGCCATCCTGTCTGTCTTCTGTCTACGATACAGGTAACCACGGGTACTTTTCTTGTCCGTTGATAAACTCTGATTGCACTTCGTCACATGGATTTTGCGTCAACCAGTGACGGGACAGTCGCATGGGGAAAGTAAGTAGCAAGAAGTTTCAGAATGGCGAAAATGTTGTCAGAAAAAAAAAAAAAAATGGCGAAAAATCGGTGGCCAATGGAAAAAGCAAGGAGGGATTTAGTTGTTTCATGAATTGATTGCCTGTAAGTGGTTGAAATTTCTTCTTGTTCCATGATAAATCGTGTATCATATGTCGACCAATACCTACACTATCTTACAATCGTCATTATGCCGTAGAGATACTGGTATAGATACGTACGGGTACGATACTCGTATCGGTACAACTATACGACACTCGTGTACTCCTGCTGCACATGAGTGCTCTACTCTTACTGCACTCTGTAAACACACTGTCTTGGGACAATCCGGTATACACCTTACACCTCTGTGGCTTGCAGTCTAGACCATGCGCAGGTTTTTGTTTCGTTTTCTTCTTCAAGAATCTACAAATGCAATGAATGTATGTACAAAGTACTAATTACCACTGTCTCGAATACGAGGGAGGAGGAGCAGCGGGGGGGTAAACGTCTTGGCTGGGGTACTGCTGAGACTGCCGGTTCTCGTACTTGAAAGGATACTGAGCCGGCGGGGGAGGAGGATACATGGGAGCTCCTCCAGCACCGCCTCCGGTGCCTCCCATGGGAGGGGGAGGAGGAGGTGCACGTCGCGAAACGTAATTGTTCTTGACGGGGGGATAAGCGGCTGCCATACGCTTGTTGTGTCGCCATCGTCGGAAACATCCAATGAGAATAAGAACAAGGATACCACCGACAACACCGACAATAATGCCCACAAACGCACCGGTGTTTCGGCTGATCCAGTCTCCGGCGTCGTCAAACCACGATCGGAAGTAGTCGCTGGTGTTGCCGGAACACTGGCCTCGAAGACACTTGCCTCCCCGGCCACAGGGAGTACCGTCCAGGAAGTTGTACTGCGAGCCGAAACACACGTTGGGCAGGTTGGGGTCTCTGCAAGAAATGGAACATCGTCCCTGATCACAAGCCTCGGTCACGTTGGCAGGAGTGTTGCCCACCAGAGTGGTTCGGTTCTGCATGAGCGTGAAACACTGAAGATCTCGAGAGGTACAGAGACCGGCAATGCACTCGAGACCTCCATATCCGGGCCGCGAGGGATCCTCACACGACTTTCCGTTCTCGGTGATGATATCGGTAGGACACGACGAAGAGTTACCAGTGCAAAATTCTGCAGGATCACAGGGACCCTTGGAAGCACGGCACTCCTGGGTGGTGGGGGCGTACTGGCACTGGTTGCAACAGGCCTGGTTGGCGTCGTCACAAACGGCTCCATTTCGGAACTTGCACGTTTTAGGATCGCAACAGGGGTTGCCTCGACATCCCTCTTCTCCTCCACAATCGCAATCCTCACCTTCCTCGACAATACCGTTTCCACACTCGTTTTCAGTCAGCAGCTTGATGCCTCCAGTGTTGTCAATCAAACAGGTAGTGTTGAGCGAGTTTCGGCCGATACCGGCGCAAATGTTACCCTTGGTGCACTCGGAAAAGGTGGTTTCTCGCTGGCCAGAAGCAGGGTTCATGATCCACTGACCGTTAGCGTTACAAGCAGTGGTCGTCATGGGACAACAGTCGTTCTTGTCCACTGTACCATCCGAACACGTCTGAGAAGTACAATCGTGAACAGCTCCGAAAATGTGGCCCAACTCATGAGCCCACACTTTCCATTCCAACGATGTCTTGGCCACCACATTGGTTCCAGCAACCCAAGTGTCTCCTTGCTGAGACGCTCGAGCACCACAAAGAACACCGAGCCAGGACAGTCCGACAGTCGAGCCCTGAGCACAGTCGGTGAAAAGTGTCCAGGCTGCAATTCCGTCTCCGGAACGGTCTCCTCTCCATCGTGAAAACGCCGACAAACGATCGGAAATCGCATTGGGCTGTGTCGCGGTACACTCGTAGTTCCAGGGGGCAGAATCCACGGCGGCAGTAGGGCACTCGGTGGAGTTGGCCAAAACAAGGGCCTTGAGACCCAGAGAAATGTTGAAAGATTGCTCGTACAGCTGAGAAATGGTGTTCATGTTGGCGAGAATATTGGCTCGAACAGACTCGGTCGTGTTGAAGCCCTTCATGTAATTGCAGTCGGCCGCAGCTCCAATCAACGCAATCCTCTTATGGTTGGGGCATCCAGAAGTGTCTCCAATAGTAGAAGCCAGAGCAAGACCAGAAGAAGAACCTCCTCCACCGATATCCGACTGTCGTTTGGACAGGATGGTCATTTCCTTGGTTACAAACGAGTAGTCTGCAGGTGACTCCAGGTCCTTGGTGTAAGCGTCAGACCAGACCAGCATGGAGGTGGGTTTCTCTACCAGCGCGCGCTTCATCAGCTTGATTTCGGTTCTGGACTGCTCGGGGTCCGCATTAGCCATGGCTCGAAACGATTCCTCATCGGAAATGTGGTATACGGTTCCAGGGACACCCAGACCACTGGGGTCGTCCACCATCCATGCTCCCTCGACCTGGGGTTCCTTTCCAGCGATCTTTTTGACCATGATTCGAGCCCAGCCGACTTTTCGGTAACTCTCGGCCACGTGGCCCGTTTGCTGGTCGTAAATGTTGAGCTTTCGGTATGCGGTGCCCTTGTAGAGCAAAGAAGGAGAGCCCACGCCCGAGTCCAGCATATCCACGTCCGACGGAGTCAAGGCCAGCTTGTACTCCTCAAAGCCCGAGGGCGCCTCCACCGGCGACGAGTCGTTTCGCATCAGGTACTTGAACACGTCTGTGGGGTCTCTGGTCCAGCCCTCCAGTCCTCCGTGGGCAGCAATATCCTGGCCAATGTGGCCTATCGAGCGCTTCTTGAAGAAGCTCTCGGCGTCTCGGCGCGCATTGGGGTCTGCGTGGACGTACCATCGTTGTTGTAGACGGTTGTAGTGAGCTCCTCCGTCTGGAATGGGCACCTTGACCGACAGAGCAAAGGACGACTGCGGGCTGAGCAGTTCCGGGTCTGTATGGAAAATGGTGTCTGCGGGCTCCACATGCGATATTGGCTCCTGTCGCCGTAACGACATGGCCGCCGCCATTGTGGCGATAGTCAGTATGTTTAGTAGTTTCATCTGCGTTAGAAGAGGTGTTCGGAGTAGAGCCGAGAGATGAGACAAGAGAACGGAGAACGTACTATGCAAGAGTGTATGCTGTTTGTGTTTTTGTGTCTATGCTGTTTGTGCTTGTGTATGCTGTTTGTGTATGCCCGGTTCGATGCTGAGATTGTTGCTGAAGAAGAGCTCTATCGTTGCCTCCTATTGTAATATCTCTCTGGTCTGAATCTCACTCACGGAATGTACCCTGTAGAGTTTAAGAGCTAAAGCAAGTAGTGTGTAAAGCCGTAGAACGGGTGTTGTTGTGGGGTGTGTGGTTTGCAATCAGTTGTAATAAATCCGTCTCTATCTTCGTCCGTGTGCCTTGGGCACTCCATGGGGTTCCGTCTCTTACAGCCCCAGTCGTGAGGCCAGATCTCCAACGTTCAAGCAAGATGCGGCGCAGCCGCAGGCCCTGTTACATACCTTAATTGTTCCGTGAATGAAACGTGTTTCGCTGGGGGGTGGAGAAAAGACCACCAGCGTGTGTTCAGCTATATAAAGAAAGCGAGCTGCACGGAACCCCGGCGGCTGAGCGGCTGCGGCATGGAATACCGACCTTGTTGCAAGTATAATACCTCATCTTGGCATGGAGTTGTTCTCTTTTTTTTTTGACTTCTTTTTTATTTTAGAAAAGACGCTATTTTCCGTGCCAAATAGTCTTCTGCTCTAACCTTAGCCCTAAAAAAAAAGCCTATGTCGATATACAGTATTGTTAAAATCCAACCTTGTTAGTCAGTATATAAATAGCACAGTTTGCAAGAGCAATAAATCGAGAGATGAGCACGAGGGGTAAGGAGCTAACTTGGGGGGGGGGACGTGCGGCGTGAATGTAGTGACGCCACCACCGTATTAAACACAACATCTCGCTATACATCTACAGTGCTACGCTAACCAGCATCTTCCCTTGCCTGCATCTGACAAATTATGACTACCGGTACAGTAATTAGACTGCCAAGCCCACAGCTGAAAGAGAGAGGCTGTCTGTCGGTTGGTGGGTGCTGTTTTTTTAAAGGTTTGTCCAAGACCGGTCCTACGTACAAGTACGGAGTAGAGTTGCACAGTATGACTGTACGAGTACAGCCCAGGGCAGTGTCACCGTCTGCTTTAGGCCAACTCTTGATTAAGTTGAGTTCAATAGCGCCCACCACAAGAGACCATTTAGACGATAGGCAGTATCTGGTACATGACTTGTGCGTCAGACACATGTTGCGCGCACCTTGCTGCTGTATTAAAATCGATTAAAACCGATAATCGTTTCTTTTTTAACCTATTGACAAGACCCCGATTCGCATTCTGTGCATGGTTCCTTGTCTTCCTTTTTCGCTCCGGTCTCCGCAGTCGCCTCCGTATCGTGGCTCTTATTCTCCTGCTTATTCTGGGCCTCTCCGGTGTGACGGTCAATGTGACCCAGGTTCTGTTTGGGCGAAATCACATCGCGCACGAGCTTTTTCAAGTCCTTGGAATCTGTGTTAGTAGAGTACGGGGTCGACTGCGCCCGATTTGTCACTCTTGGTCAGTCACTCAGCCGAGACGAGTATAACCCGTGCAGGCACCAGGGGCTGTGTGGGGGCTGTGCCGTGGGGGTCAGCGTGGTATCATTCGTAGTGGGCGAGTATACGTAGCCGAGCAAAGTTTGCAACGTTACGATTCTTGGGCGAACCGTTAGTTGTACGAGTGCCGAGTACGAGTCTTGGCTGGGTGACTGGTGACCGACTGGTGTCCGACTGGTGACCGACTCGTGGCAACCGTCATCATGTGTAAGCAATGTCGCACAATTTAGACGTCTCAAACGCCAAATCATGCAACAAGTAGTGGTTGCTTGTACTTGCACTCACCTGGAAAACCTCCGTTGGTCTTTCGGTCCCACAAAACAACAACCTCGGCATCCTTAGAAGGAACAATCTCCACGATAAAAGTGCCGCTGGAAGCAGGCAAGAGCGCAACCTCGCCTAGCTGATTGCCAAAGGTGGATAACAGCTCCTGCAGGTACCAGGCCGCCCGCAGGTTCCATTTGCATCCCGTGCAAAAGTGGATAGCTACTCGGGGATATGCGTTCATGGAATAGTTGTGAGATGATGATGAGTGGTGATGGCAGGTGCGTGAAAATAAGTGATGATCCGGGGTAATTAGTCAGCTGGGATGAACTGAGAGAATTGAAGCAAGTGGGATGTTGAAGTTGATTGGTTGGATTCCACGTCAAAGAATCCTTCGCCAGAGCAGTTGGAAATACCAAACCAAATTACGTCAGTACAGTCAAAATGACGGCATGACAACAGAACAATGACGCACTTTCACGATAAGTAACCTTGTTGCGGGGGAGGTAAGAAATTTTAAGACCGTACAGAAACTGTAATACTCGGCGGATTTCTCTGAAACTCGGGCCAGAGACTAATAGAGTTAATATCCATCGTCTGTGAAAATTTCTACCAATTTCGATCACTCAAAGGACAAAATGACGGACGATCAAAACGATGAGGTTTTATGAACCTTATATGAGATATGGTTTGTCTGGAGAGAAGATAATCTGAAATGTATGAAAACTGGAGAAACTTGAGAAAATGCATTTATACGTCAGCTCCTGACATAGTACTGTACGATATTTCATGGTATCGAATTGATGGTGGAGATTTCCTTTGTATTTTTGCACAACTCGGTTTCTCACAACTCTCTCCCTCTCAACCTAACCACAACGCAACTCCATCTACTCAAGGCGTTTCCAAGACACTGTCAATTGATTGCACTTGCAAAGTTTCCGGCCCGTTACTGAACAATCGGCGGCTTCAGAGACTCTCACTTGCTTGCTCTAGCTATAACAAAAGAGTTATAGCTCTGGGAGACAGAAAGACGACGGTTCCCAACGAGTATCTGCGTAATGGCTGTACGGTGTACTCAGACGGGCCGATAATACTCGTACAGTGCGAGTATGAGTGCCGTACGAGTACGATACTCGTAAAGCCCATTTTTCTTTCTTTCCAATCATTGTACTGTCCCTCGGTAACATTTCATTGCTCGATAATTCAAACTCTCTTTTGAAAAACAGACTTATGGTCATGTGACTTTAAAGACTTTCAAAGTAGCGGAGTGAAGGCAAAAGCGCCGGTATTCTTTCCAGGAACCGGAGTAACGAGCCGTGCCTGGCCCCGGGTGCGTTTTGCAGCTTGCAGACGGTTGCCAACACGTCTTTTTTGATGCGGTCTAGAGCAACTTTATTCACCGCTGACAAACGGCATGCCATGTGTTCTGACAAATGGCAAATGACAAAGGCTCGATACATGTCCGGTTCGGCTGGAGTGAAACTGGTCTGATTTGGAGAGAAAAATAAAACAGGATTTAGCGTCGTTTTGGGGCCCGGAGGAGGGGTGGAAATGACTCCGAAGTCGCTGGAAACGGGTGAGAGACGCGTGACTGAGTAGGGATGAGGCTCTATATCTTTTGCAGACGCTCTGTGGAGCCGCACCGCCACTACACCCGCCACTGTGTTTTTCCACCCGCCACAAAAAATAGCCTTTTACCCCAGATTGAGTTGCTCACGGGAAACTGAGAGAGGGAAAAAACACATAAGTCAGAAGTGACGTTGTTGAGGGGTAGCTAGCTAGAGACGGAATTCTGACACTCTCAAATATTATTTAAGCCGTGCGTTTTTTCCATGCCTCAAATCCCACAAACACACACACACACACACACACTATATATACCCCGCAACCCCTCGCAGGCGTATAAATTAACCACAGATGGCTCCCAAACTCAATTGCCATGCAATAGCCAACGTTCCACCCGCAGAATATCGTGTGACTAGATAAGCCCAGTGCAAGCTGCCTGTCAACCCTTACACTTTCACACTCTCTCACACACAACCACACCACCTCCACACTACAATGAAACCCGAATTCTGGCAAAACCGATGGGACAAGGACCAGATTGGCTGGCACCAAAAGTCGGCCAACCCCCATCTCGTCAAGTACTGGCCCACCCTCGACATTGCACAGGGCTCCACGGTGCTGGTGCCTCTCTGTGGCAAGACGCTGGACATGCGATGGCTCGAGGGACTCGGATACAACGTGCTGGGTGTGGAGCTGGCGGAAAAGGCATGCACGCAGTACTTTGACCAGATGGAGCTGGAGCCCAAGGTCAGCGCCAACGCCAGCGGAAAGTTCAAGATTTTCTCGGCCGGCAACACTCAGATCTGGTGCGGCGATCTCTTTGATCTGGACGCCGATGACCTCAAGTGCGTCTCTGCCATCTACGACCGAGCGTCTTTGATCGCTCTGCCCCCGGACATGCGGGAGCGATACTCCGCCCATCTGGCGCAGCTGATCCCCTCGCCCAAGGGTCTGCTAATCACTCTGGACTATGACCAGTCCAAGATGGCTGGTCCACCTCATGCTGTCCCCGACGCCGAGGTCCAGAAGCTGTTTGGCACCAACTGGAAGCTCACCTTGTTGGACGAGGTAGACAAGAAGGACATGTTCAAGGAGGAGGGCATTGAGCCTGTTGAGCGGGTGTACAAGTTGAACTGAACGGTAAGCGTCGCGAACCGTGAGAGCATGCTGTAGCATGTATTGGTCCGAGTTTCGTATTCATTTACGGTATGGTACCTGGTACGGTGCGTCACCATCAAGTTACACACTAGTTAATGACATGATTTCCCTGTAAATACGTAGTCGTAGCTCCTACAGAAGCTAGCGCCGGTACAGTATCGTGGTATCGCTCTCTCGGAAATGTCAGATTTTCCGGCACGGTGCTAAAACTGCGTTTCCGTGGGTAGCTACTGGTAGGACCCAAATACCGCATACAGTAGAAATGGCAACGAAATTGCTTTTCCAGATGGAGCTGCAGCTTTTCAACTTCTGTCTTTTTTTTCACTTGCATGGAACTGCAGAATTATGAACTGTCTTAATTTCCTTTGATTGCTGCTCTACGATACAGTAATTTGCGAGGGGTCGTAAAAGCGGCATAACCACGCTCGTATTTTTTAGCGCAGAGCCAATCAATGACAGTGACAGCCACAGTAGTGCCTGTCTTTCCGGCGCGCTATGGATGTGGTTAATTGAAAGGTTGGTATTGGCGACTGAGTGTTTTTTCGTGTGCTTTTTTCTTGTCCCTTTTTTCATTTTAATTTTCCATCGCGTTTCTTTACTGGTACCCCGGGTCGTGTCCTGTGATTTCGTACTCGTACCGTACATGATACATATGCAGTTTCAGAGGTGCAGACAGCAGTTGGGGGGGGGTGTTAAATGAGCATTTGACGCGTTGCAGGAATAGAAACGGTACCGTTCGATTCGCCTTGTTTGGGAGATTCCGTTGGTATGTTTATTTTGTCTATATCTCTACTGTATCTCGTTTTATCCGAGTCCTTCCAATACAGGTAAGTTTGATGAAAGTTGGGAAGCACAGGATGCATAGGTGCTATATTTAGAACTGTTGGGTGTGCTGAAGAACGACATTTTGGAGTCGCCTTGTGCAAAACACGTCTTTCAACGTAGTCGATTTTGTCTGCTGTTCATCTCGACGACGTTTGACACTTCCATCTGTCTCAGTTTTGGCGTCTCTGTTTCAGGTGAATTTTAAAATTGGTCCCAACCCAACTACGGAGCGATATCATACAATACGAAAATAACACGGTTCACCAACATCCAACACACCAAGCTAACGGGGGAAAAACCAACAAGTCACACACACAACACACGCACAAAACACACACAATGCCCAGCTTTGCAGACTCGTTCTGGTCGTCGGACTACGCGGCCGGACTGGGGGTTGTGTTTGATCAGCTGGACAAGGGCTGCAACGAAAACGACGAGGTGCTGGCGCTGGTGCACGCTCGAATGGAGGCCGAGGAGGCGTACGGAAACCGGCTCAAGGAGATCCCCACGCAGTTTGGCGAGACCAAGAAGACTGGTGGCTTTTTCGCGTCGAAAAACGGTGCTTTGGACGAAGGAGCGTCGTTGAAAAAGGCCTACGAGGGAGTACTTCACGAGATGGGTGAGGAAGGGAAAGCTCACCTGACCATCGCCTCCAACATGCGAGATATGGTGCATCTGCCCTTTTCAAAGTGGGCCGATGAACACCGGCAACGTGTCCAGTACTCGTACAAGGTGCTGCGCAGCAAGGTCAAGAGCTACGACAAGGAGTACGGCGAGGTGCAACGGGCTCAGAAACGGTACTTCAACAAGTGCCGGCTGTACGAGGAGCTCAAGGAGAACAGTGGCGATCCCATTACACCTGCCACAAGCGCGTCTCCGGCCTCATTGGACCGTCAGAGATCGGCTTCTACTGCCTCCGATGCAACCACCATCGTGTCCAAGCCCGCTACTAACAACCACGCACGGTCCGAGTCCATGTCCATGACCACCGATCCGTCACGTGAGCTGGCAGAGATTGGCGGCCAGGTATTCTCTGCCGCCGAGCTCTCCAGTCTCATGAAAAAGGCGCTTCAGGAAATCAAACGCGCTGATCTCAAGGTGGCCATTCTCGGCACCTACGAAAACGTGTCTTCCGGCGACCAGATTGTGTCGTGGATCCAGGCACACGTCCCCACGCCTCCCGACTCGTCTCCTGTTGCTTTTGCTGAGCGATTCGGACAAGATCTGGTCACCCAGGGCTTCCTGCGACTGGTGGGCCAGGTGGGATCCAAGTTTGCCAACTCGTCGGCCTTTAGCTACCAGTGGCGTAAAAAGGCGTTTATCGTCGCCGGTCTACAAGAAGACGACGATTCGCTGGAAGCCACGGTCGACAAAGTGCGTCCTTTCGTGGGAGAGTACCTCGGAGAAACGCTGAGCTCGTACGTGTCGTCGCGAGCGGCCCCCACCGACGAATCGCCCATTCAACGAGCGCTCAGAGAAGTGTCTGAGCTCGATACCCGATACAAAGTGCAGGTGGCTAAGCTGGACGACGTTCGATGCACTCTGGAGGAGTCTGTGATTGACCATCTCAAGTTCATGGAGCGGTGTGAAAGCGACCGTCTCAAGGCCGTCAAGGCGGTGTTTCTGGACTTTTTGGCCGCCGCTTCCAACTCGCTTCCGGCTCTTCAGTCGTCTGTGGAACGTCTTCTTCTCTTCCAGGAGGCCATCCATCCCGCGGCCGATTTGCGATTCCTGGTCGAATCGTTCCGAACAGGACCTTTCACCCCCAAGGTGACCGTCTACGACAACTACTACAACTCGTCTGACTCGCAGACCACGTTTGGACTGGATCTGGAGCTGCGGTGCCGAGGAGACAGACGAAAAGTGCCGTCAATCGTGTCCACCGTGCTCAACCACATGGACGACCAGTACCCGTTGCTTGACAATGACGAGGTGCGTCTCAACGTGTGGACAGTGTCTGTGTCGTTGAAAACCACCCATGCTCTGAGAAAGGAGCTCAACACGGGTAAAATGGTCGACAAGTCGATTTTGTCCAAGTACGAGCTCCCCGTGGCCGCCTCCATTCTTAAGCTGTACTTGTTGGAGCTGCCTGACTCTCTGGTGCCCCATCAGTACTACGATGTCGTCAAGCGTCTGTATTCTGCAGGCCAAGGTGGACAACCTCCTAGTCCCGAGGAACGTATCCAGTCGCTTCAAAACACCTTTGCTCAGCTTCTGGTGTCCAACATTGCGACTCTGGACGCCATCACAACGCATTTGGCTCGTTTGATTCGTCTGACCAACGCTGGAGAGGAGTACATTCTGCAGCTGTCTCAGGAACTGTCGCATTGCTTCCTGAGACCCCGAGTCGAATCTCCCGTCACGTTTGGAGACAGGCACGCCTATAGACTGGTCAACGACCTGTTGGTGTATCGAGACCAGATTTTCCCGGAGCTGAAACGCAAAAACTCGGCGTTCCGGTCGTCGAACGCGTCCATCAAGTCACAGTCACGTGACTCGTCTCGCAGCGGCGGCCAGCTGGCTTCCGACACTCCCGTGCGTCGCCAGTCGTTGAAAAACCGACTTGAGGCCATCACTCGAAACGATGAAAGCAAGGAACCCAGTGCAAACGGAGCCGACTCGCCAGGCAAAGATATCCCGCCTCCGTTGCCTGAAAAACGGCCCCTGAAGGGCAATGAGTTGAGGGAAGAGGACGAGGGACCACCACCGGTGCCTGATAAGGACGGCAAGGGACAACCGCAGTCCAAGGACGCCAAGAGCCGGATGGGAAAGATGTACGACCAGGCTAATGATGCCGGCAGCTTTTCGTCCGTGTCGTCCTCGGCAATGTTTAATGTGCAGTTGGAGGATGGCAAGGAGTCCATTGTTATTGACGACTGAGGTCAATGACTCGGATTAATGGCTGAGGTAGGACCGAGTAAACCGACAACTACTGACTCTATAGGTATTTTTTATTTTATACGTTCGTTGCTGTGTATGGGCTGAGTATGGACTGAGTATCGTAGGAGCCATGCTATTAGTTGTAAGGAAGATCAAAAAGGTGTTGCGGAGATGTAATTACCTGTTACAGTAAATAGCAGCAGAATTGATACGCGTACCCACCGTATATGAACCGATTCAAGTTGATGAGAAAATGAAGAAAAATAATAAATGAGAACAAAAAATGGGGGAAAATGATGAAAAAATGAATGGAAAAAAAAAAAATGAAAAAATAAACCAGAATCAACATGGTCGAAAGGTCTGCGAGTATCGTACCTGGTACGAATTTAGTTTGGTCTAGAAGCCTGAGAGAACACACTAACAGTTAATGCGGCCCCATGATAAAATAAAAAAATACAAGAGTGTGACAATTGAATAGGTTGGTACTGTAGGGATGTTTATGGCCGTTTGGTGTGCTGATTTATATGGTTGGTAATATTATACTTGGGGTTCAGTTCGTTGTGTAACGTCTCCAAGATACATCTCAATAATCTCAACTGTTTAGTACTAAAGGGGGTATATGTTATTTGACAATTTGATGCGGTGGGTGAGACTGGTCAAAATGGTCTACTTTTAATTTCTCCATCTGTTCTTTTAACCTCAAAAAGGGGTCGTCATTTCCAGCTCTTGATTTCTAACAAAACCTCCAACTAACTCTTAACTAATCCCCACAATCTCAACTAAAAACACGAAACTGCTGTCTCCACCACCACCTCCATTCTACAGGTTACGAGCACCCCCGCATTGTCTCACTCTTTCTCTTGTGCGCACCGTTTCCACGTGCCAGTCCTCCCTCTTTCTTGTCCCAGCTCGGCTAGCCCGAAATGATTAGTAGTGCTGCTATCAGAGTTGCAGACCTAGTGTGGGGTATGAGTAGGTTGATGACGGATATGAGATGAAGGTGAAAGTGCAGAGAACAAGAGACACAGATGAGATGAAGGAACAGGACGGTGGCTAGTTTGAGAGGTCACCAACAGCGTCACCTTGTCTACTTATCTGTACAATTCCCTTACTATTATCTCCTCTTGTTTTTTTGTTGTTTTTTTTAATGATGACACGATTCAGCCTTTTTTCAGTCGACCGGAAAACGGTCTTAGACCCCGACCGAAGTTTCAGAAGATGATTAACTCAAGACGAACTTGATTATTTTTCTTGTGCGAACCGAGCAGGAGTGGATTACGTAAACGAACTTGTTTGTGTTTGTGTCACTTTCACATAACGACCCGTCAGTTCATCCTCGTTTAGTTGTCCTGTTTTCTTTTCACTCCCTCAACTCCGACCCATACGCCCTGGCAAATATGCCCCTCGCTGGACACTGATTATTGATACATGAACGTGAGAGAGCCATTAGAGTTTTGATTGTGTGGGGTAGGATTCCAGAGGGGGGCGTTTACTTGGACTTGTACTGGGTCAATGAGAAATATAAGGACATAAAAATTGTCACAGAGTCGAGGTGAGCACATTTCCGTCTTCATTTCACCCTATACCCTTCTCTACCCTCTTGTAGGACGCAAACAACCATTCTCTGGACCCCCCGCAAAAGTCTATTTTTCGTTTATCCGACTCCCAAACCTTATCTTACATCCCCCAGATATATAGTAGCGAGGCTGTCTGCTGCCATAACTACACACCCAAAGAATGCTTGCCCAACAACAGCTCAACACGTTCACGGAGCCCCCGGTCGAAATGGCCCGGGAGCGAAACCAGACCTCCTTCAACCCTCGTCTGTTGACGTACTTTCTCGACGGTGGCGAGCGACAGACGGAGCTCCTGGACCGACTCATGCTCGAGTACGAACGAGACCCTGTTTTCCGAAACAGCGGAGATTACGACGTGACCAGTGTTGCCGAGGCTCGAGAGCTGGCCTTCAAGCGAATCGCCAAGCTCATTGAGTATGTGCACACGGACGATGAGGAGACGTATTTGTACCGAACCATGCTGCTTGGCCAGATTGACATGGGAGCTTTTGCCCGGTACGCCATTCATCATGGTGTTTGGGGCGGAGCCATCAAGGGAGCTGGAACTCCCGCTCAGTACGAGTACTGGGTCAAGAAGGGTTCTCTTTCGGTCAAGAAGTTCTACGGCTCCTTCTCCATGACCGAGCTGGGCCACGGTTCCAACCTCATGGGTCTGGAGACCACCGCCACTCTGGACAAGACCACGGACGAGTTTGTCATCAACACGCCCAACGTGGCGGCCACAAAGTGGTGGATTGGTGGCGCAGCAGACACGGCGACTCACACAGCTGTCTTTGCCCGTCTGATTGTCGACGGCGAGGACCACGGCGTCAAGACGTTTGTGGTGCAGCTGCGAGACGTGGAGTCACACAACCTCATGCCCGGCGTGGCGATTGGCGACTGCGGCAAGAAAATGGGCCGTCAGGGAACCGACAATGGCTGGATCCAGTTCACCCACGTGCGAATCCCCCGATCCAACATGCTGATGCGATACTGTCACGTGGACGACGAGGGTAATGTGACCGAGCCCATGATGGCCCAGATGGCCTATGGAGCGCTTCTGGCCGGCCGAGTCGGAATGGCCATGGACTCGTACTTTACTTCTCGAAAGTTCCTCACCATTGCTCTTCGATACGCTACCATTCGACGAGCCTTTGCTGCTGGAGGAGGCCAGGAGACCAAGCTGATTGACTACCCTTACCACCAGCGACGTCTGTTGCCTCTCATGGCCCAGACTTACGCCATCAAGTGCACCGCCGACAAGGTCAAGGACCAGTTTGTTCACGTGACCAACATGTTGCTTAACCTGGACGTGTCTGACCAGGAGGCCGTTCCCAAGGCCATTGCTGAGGCCAAGGAGCTGTTCTCTGTTTCTGCCGGAGTCAAGGCCATGACCACCTGGGCCTGTGCTAACACCATTGATCAGTGTCGACAGTCCTGTGGAGGTCACGGTTACTCTGCCTATAACGGCTTTGGACGAGCCTACTCGGACTGGGTCATCCAGTGCACTTGGGAAGGAGACAACAACATTCTTTGTTTGTCTGCTGGACGTGCTCTGGTTCAGTCTAACCGAGCTGTTCGAGCTGGTAAGCCCGTTGGAGGCCCCACTGCCTACCTGGCTGCTCCTGCTGGACTCTCCAAGCTCGACGGTCGAGACCTTTACGACCCCAAGATCATGGTTGGCGCCTGGGAAACTGTTTCTCGAGCTCTGATCAACCGAACCACAGACGAGTACGAGGCTCTGGCCAAGAAGGGTCTTTCTACCGCCCAGGCCTACGAGGAGCTGTCTCAGCAGCGGTTCCTGTGCACTCGAATCCACACCAAGCTGCACATGGTCAAGAACTTTTACGACCGAATTGCCGAGGAGGGCTCTGCCTTCACCAAGGACCCACTGACCAAGCTGGCCAACCTCTACGCCTTCTGGTCTGTCGAGGAGGAGGCCGGAATCTTCCTGCGAGAGGGATACATCACCCCCGCCGAGCTCAAGTACGTTTCCGCGGAGATCCGAAAGCTGCTGCTGGAGGTACGAAAGGATGTCATTGGATACACGGACGCGTTCAACGTTCCCGACTTTTTCCTCAACTCGGCCATTGGTCGATACGACGGAGACGTGTACAAGAACTACTTCCATGTGGTCAACACCCAGAACCCTCCCCAGAACCCCCGGCCTCCGTACTACGAGTCGGTCATCAAGCCCTTCCTTTTCCGAAAGGACGAGGACGAGGACATTTGCGCTCTGGAGGACGAGTAGCTTTTTTACTAATGTATGTTTATTGATATTTAGAGGTTTGCACAAGTAACAGTATATCTTAGCGCTTACTTGATATTACTTGACTTGAGTCATTTTAGTGAGGACTTTACTTGGTCAAACAATAATGAGCCGCACGACTAGGGGTCTATGTATTTCGTTAACTAGAACGTTTATGAAAATTCCAAAGAGACAAATTTCTATAAACCTCATTCTCGCCTGAAATCTCCCTCCATTCTTCAATATGCTCTTCATTTGGTGTATATTTTCATACCCCAAATTTCCCACAATCACGAACCAAACTCTTTTTCTCGTCGGTTTTTTTATTTTTCATTTTCATTTTTTCCTCTCCACCATGAACCACTACGCGATATTGGGGCTTTCGGAGCCTCCACATGTGCCCGAACTGACGCCAGCGGATCTGAAAACCGCATACAAACAGGCCCTGCTTAAAAACCACCCGGATAAACTGCAAGATAAAAAGTTGTACACTGGATCGGTGCAAATCACAGCCATCACCACGGCGTATGCGTGTTTGAGCAACTCGCGGCTCAAGAAGGAGTATGATTCGAGTCTCAAGAAGGGCAACGGAGCCGTGAAAACCGGCCCGGGGAGCGAAGTGTTTGATTTGACGGAGCTCGAGGAAAAAGAAGACGATGAAGGAAACTTTTCATGGTACAAGGCATGTCGATGTGGAGAGGCAGGAGGCTACATTTTGACGGAGGCGCATTTGGAGAAGAATGAGACGTACTACGAGGGCGTTGATGTTCAGTTTCACGAGATTGTCGTTCAATGTGGAACCTGCAGTCTATGGATCACCGTCCAGTATGGTGTTGAGGAGGAGGAGTAGACCAAGTGATAGGCATGGAAGGGACACCAAGAGTTGACAGAACGTCGATATTAGAACACCACAAGACTTTTCCAAAACGTCACCAAATCACTTGGACACTCAAGCATAGTGCATTCTGAAGAGTCAACTTCTTCAATCAGCATTAACAGTATTTATTAATAAACTTGTACAACAGTTGGATGTATCTAAAATGCTCATTTAATACGATGCACTTGTATATATAAGTACCGGTACAGTAGTTTACGATGGTTTTTGTGTCGTCTATTTCTGTATCTCATGTTCATCTCCTTCATCTCCTACAGTACAGTCACATGTCTATTATCATACATTAAATTAATTAGTTATTAGTTACGTTTAGTTCAGTTTAGTTATTAATGAGCAGGCCCTGGGAAACCAGATGGGCCTTGATCTGGTCGTAGAGCTGGTCAAAGGAGCCCTGAGAGCCTCGGTCATGGAAGAAGTGGGCAAAACTATTGGTGTTCTTGAGAGGACCAATGTCGATATGCAATTTCGCCGATTTGATTTTCAGCGCGTTTCGCGAGCTGATCTGGCACTTGATGGACGAGTGCGACACAGACAGGTTGGAGATTCCGTACTTTCGCCACGACGCCAGAAGCGCCACAATCTCGTCCTCCAGCTGCTGGCTTGTCAGAGTGGAGCAGAGAGTCTGGGGAGGCTGTCTGGCGGCAGGGTTGGGTCGCGAGAACATCTTCATGAACCACGACTGAGTCACGTTCCAGGGGTCGCCGGTAGCATGAGCACCACCGTGGGCTGCAGGAGCGGCAGGAGCGGGTTGAGGAGCAGGAGGAGCTGTGGTAGATGCTTTAGAAGGAGCAGATGGGTTACCAGCTCCACCAACTCCAGCACCAGCAACACCGCTGACACCAGCCTGGACGCCGGTCTGAACACCACCGAAATCGCTCGATTGGATCATGGTCACCTTTGTGGGAGCAGCAGGAGCCTCACGCTTGGGAGCAAATCCAAACCGACGAATGAACGACTTGGTTCGGCTGGACTTGGACTGAGGCTGGGCCTGGACAGGAGCGGGAATCGTAAACTGCTGCTGTTGCTGTGTAGGAGGCATCATGACGTTGGCAACAGTAGGCTGCTGCTGCTGCTGCTGCACGGGAGGAGCAGGCGCAGGTCGTCGAGGAGCAGAAACAACGGGCTTCTCTCGGAAAACAGGCGCGGGCTGTAACACATGCTGCTGCTGCTTGGGCTGAACAGGAGTGTTCTCCACAGCAGGTCGTCGCTCATGCAACTCTGCTGCTGCCTGCAACTGCTTGATGGGCTTGGCGGGTGACGAGTTCATGTCTCTGGACACCAAGGGTCGTCGCTGAGAAGCAGAGGTGGACTGTCGAGACAGGTTGCCCTGGCTCAGCTGACCGTTGAGGTTCAAGGACGAGGGTCGCTTCATGAAGTTGTCGGTCTGCATCTGGCCCGAGATCTTCATCTTGGACTGGGTTCGAGGCACAGACGGCTCCACAACGGTCTCGTCGCGGTCAACGGCAGGAATTTCGGGGAATTGAAGATCCTTGTACAGCTCTGTGGATTCCCGTCCAGCGCCATGTGCAGCGGCAGCAGGAGTGGCAGCAAGAGGAGTGGCATCATTGTCTCGATGGAACGAAATGTCCAGCATAGAATCGTCACCGACAACCACCTGATCACCTCGCTCGGTGAAATCAAACAGATTCTCCCAATCGGACGACTTTCGGTCACCTCCAAGCATGGGAGTGGTGGCATTGGTGGAAGCAGCAGAGTGAGTGGTGGCTCCATCGGAAATGTTGAGGTGGAACTCCTCCTCAATGGCGTCAGCAAATCGGTCACCTTCCTCGAAAATCATGGGCAGGTAGTTGGGCGTGTCTGCTGCTGCAGCATTGGCTCGGTCTCGCGAATGGGTGTGGGCGTGAGAAATAGTCTGGGCACGAGAAACAGTGGGAGCAGGTCGAGCAGAATCTCCAACCTCTCGAGGATCAAACAGCGACATGGGCCGCTCGAATTCAAACTCGTCATTGTATGCCATGGTAACTGCTCGCTTGGAAGTGTTTCCAGGAGCAGGGGTAGCGGCAGCAGCAGTTCGAGAAGCAATGGACGAGTTCGCAGGGTCGGTCACGTGGCGACGACCATCAACAGGTGAGCCCAAAAGACTTCCGTAGCTCTTTTTCGTCTTGACGGGCTTGTTGAACGCCGAGTCCAGGAACGCCTCAAAGTCTGCATCTTTGCTCTGAGGAGGTGATCGAGTGAGCCAGGAGGGAGCAGACGAGATGGGCGCTGCACTGGTTGGTTGCGCGGGAGCTCGTGCGTTTCTGGCTCGCTGTGCTGGAGATGCTGCCACTCCTCGCTGTGCTGATGCCACTGATCTTGGTGCAGATGCTGCCGCTCTGGCGGGAGATGCTGCCACTCGAGCAGGTGAAGCAGGGACGTTGAAAGCAGGGGCAGGGCCATCAGTAGCAACGCCGGTGCCAGCCTGCGCAGTAGTGGGCTTTCTGGGAGAAGTAACAACGGAGTTGCTGGCACTGCCTCGCAAACTTCGCATGCTCTGCTGAGACCGCTTCTTGACATGAGTGAAGGAAACGCCTCGTTTGTGGGCCGACGACACAGACACCAGGGAGCTTCGAGATCCCATTCGGTGGCTGTTGTGGCTTGTCTTTCGCTTGTGATGGCGCGAAGAGTGGCTGTGTGACTTGTGCATTGTGGGCTGCTGCTGTTGCTGGACCTCGTTCTGAGGAGGTAGCATGGGAGGCGCCGTGGCGGCAACGGCGGCGGCATGGTCGTGTCGGTACTTCATGAGCAGACAGTAAAATGTCTTTTCCGGGTTAGCGTCGGGCGACAGCAGCTTCTGCATGATGATTTCAGCGTCCTCGCCATGCCACAGAATCTGCAGGTTCTTGAGAATCTCAATGTCAATGTCCTGCACCGAGGCCACAGGACGCGCCACATGCTCGTAGGAGGGAGCATGGATGTGTGCCGGGGTCATGCCACCGCTGTACTTGCGTACAAACGGATGCTGGAAAATCTCGTCCATAGTGATTCGCGTGGTGGGATCAGTTCGTAGCATTCGCCAGATGAGGTCCTTGGCGTATGGGCTCAGCTCGCTGGGCATGTTGAACTTTCCAGTCTGCACCTTGAGCAGCAGTCGTCGAATGTTGTCATCGTCAAATGGTAAGTGGCCCGTCAACAGTGCAAACAGAATGATACCACAGGACCAAATGTCGGAGGGAGCTCCATGGTACGTCTTTCCGGCCACAATTTCGGGAGAAGCGTAGTGTGGGGAGCCACAACTGGTTTCGAGCATGCGATCCGTCTCCAGAGCAGCCATGCCAAAGTCGGCAATCTTGATGTTGCGGTTCTTGTCGAGCAGCAGGTTTTCGGGCTTGAGGTCTCGATGGCAAATGTTGAATCTGTGGCAGTAGTCGACTCCATTGATAATTTGCAGAAAGTAGGACGCGGCCTCGTATTCCTCTAGTCGTCCTTTTTTGATGAGATAGTCGAAAAGTTCGCCTCCTTCAATGTATTCCAGGACAAGGTATCTGAGTTAGTATGGAGAGAGATCATAATGGACATTTTCGGCACAGCATACCACTATGGCACACCTGGCCACGTCTGACTGACACGTCCCAGACGTCACGCACACGATGTGTATGGTTGACATGCATCAAGCCAGGGATGCATACAGTGTATACAGTGCACACTTTGGACACTGCCTCAGTGGGTGGAGCCCCGATAATTCAGCGACATTGGCGGCGGCATAGTGGCATCATGGGGCAGGAACTGGAATCCAGTAAACCCCGCAAAAAACAGTGTCAAAAATAGCAACAGAAAAAAAAAGTTGTGGCAAGACACACTGTGGCAGTATTATTATGGACACATTAGGAAGACAGTAAACAACAGATAAGAGGCAAGAAAGCCAAGGCAGTTCAAAGACCAAATAAAATATTTGAAGCATCTCAAAATAGCCTGTGTGTGATTTGCCCCCTGCTTTGCACTGTTCTCCTTGTTCTGATGTCATGTTGTGTGTAGTGCTCTGTAGGTGGTGCTGTATGCTGTATGCTGTCTGTTTTTCTTTGATGACTAAAAATGACAAGAAACGAGTGTTTTGGAATAGTGATGAAGGTGTTATTTTTGGAGTGTATTCTTGCACTGCTCCAAATGGCCGTTCAAGAGTTGTGGGCCTGTGAAGATCCTCGGGTGACTGTATAATGTACTGAACGTGGCATTCCAGAACCATTGGAACGTGGTAGGAAACTGCTGAAACCAGCTGGAATCAACCATGGTCCAAACACGCGTCGGTACGAAAAATTGCGCCCCAGTTTCCACTGTAACCCTGAGAATCACCCAAAATGTCTCACTTGAACGCGTCCCACGACACCATACCAAACCGCCATCCACAACACCGTAAAAACTGTTTCTGTGTCCGCAACCAAGCCTATTTCTGTCCCCCTCTCATTTCAAATACTCACAATTCTCCCTTGTTCTCCCACACATCATATAGCGCCATGACATTGGCATGTTCAATCAGCTTCATGATGATCACCTCCCGCTCAATTCCATACGGCAGCCCCGTGGCGCCATGCTCCTCTCCGTTGGCAGCATTCACTGCGTCTGCCACCACCGCCTTGGGCACGATTTTGACTGCGGCCAGTTGGCCGGTGTGCGAGTGTCGGGCCAGTCGTACACGTCCTGAAGAACCGCGTCCGAGGGTTCTGCCGAGTCGCCAGGGACCAATGTGTGTTTTTGTCTTTTTGTTGGACGACGTGGACGTTTGTGACAGACGTTTGCTCGTAGGGTCCGTCGTCTGTTGCTGCTGTTGACGCTGCTGATGCTGCTGATGCTGCTGCTGTTGCTGATGTGAATAGTTTTGATGTGCTTCGTACTGTTGCTGTATTTGCTGCACCATGGGGTCCGTGGGGTATGCCCGCGAGGCTGCTGCAACAGCGGCCGGATTGTGCATTCTTTTTTTTTCTTCTTTTCGTTGTAGAGTGTCGAAAGTAGAGAACTGACAGTGAACAATCTATCTCCACGAAGGTGTAGCACAGTACGCACCAACGATACACTCGGCCTGCATGGCGCATTGTTTGCACAGAGTTTGACCATTGAGAGTTTGTTTGGAATGGAGTGAAACGTGGGCGATTTGAAGTATACAGATATAGCGGTAAATGTGGTAAAATGTCTACAATTCGTAATTACTCTCTCCTCGAATTATCACCATTTTTCCCAATTTTTAAAACCCCCACCCGTACCTACAGATGCACATTCCACACGCGAAGAATGCAACAAACAAAGTTGATGCGCGGCTGAGCATCCTAACAAACAATAATACATTGGTGAGGGAAATATGTAGAGAAAAGGCGATTTTTGCAAATATTTCCACAGTAGAGTGCGAGTCCAAACCCCAGCAAACGTTGACTTTCGGAGTCCTCTTGAGGCCCCCACCTTTTTTCTTTGGTTGTCTCCGTCTGCAACACCCCCAAACGGGCCTCATCGTGGCCCAAATCTGATGGCTCACATTCCTTGCCGCTTTGGGATACGCGACACGCGAGTCAAGGGTCATTTTTGTGCAAAAACCCTTACCCACAGGCAGCAAGAGGAAGCGTTTTTGAACAAGCTTTGGAGGAAAAACGTCCGTGCTCCGGTCACGTGATGTCCACAATGGTTGTCATGGAGACGTTGCCTCATGGTATCACCCCGTCATCCAGTCTTCTCCTTCAGTGTTTGTGGCAACACTGTAGCTCGTACACTGTTGCCATACACCACGCACAGTGCTATATTTTATCCCCTTTTAAGCTACAGCGTCAACGCACTTTACAGCACACAGATTATTTTCTAGCCTATCACTTAGATCCAAATGACCATTGCTCAAGTGAAGCAGGTGCCCCCCCACAAGCGACGTGTTACTGGGACTTTGAGCGATCTAAACGCTGCAAGGGTGTTTTTGTTACGTGGTCCCTGCCTTCGGGGTATCGGGGAGTGTTGATTGGTGTGTTTGCGTGTTTACCTGTCTTGTTTTATTTGCTATTTGTTATTTTCCTGATCTCTAACCATCCAAGACAGTGATTATTTTCGCCAGATGGGTCTTCGGCCACATGAACCCGGGTACATATTTGATGTGTTTTGATGCTTCACTACATACATGGTGGGCCGAATTAGTATGTATAAAAACACACAGATGTGGACTTTGGCATTGGAGCTCAAAAAGTCTCAGATGGATGCGGAAAAGGACGCGCCTGGTTTCGTTCGAAAGCGACGGACGCGGAATCCACCGTGAACATCTCCTTTCCTCTGCACCACCTGTATTGCACAAGATATACCTGTTCGAGTTCTTTTCAGGGTCTAACCTACTGTAGTCCACATACAATTTACTGCCGAAAAACAGTAGTACGGAAACGGAGACAAATGTATCAGGAGCCAAATATACACCTACAGTGCACGTGCTCAGGGTACATCTCATCTCAGGGTTGGCCAGTGCCGATCTCGTGATAACCAGTATGCTTATATTGTGACGGGGTATTTTTAACAATATGCAGAAACAGCATGACACGATGTAGCAGGCGAACGATCGAGACACAGCCGCGCCAAGACTTGGACACCCACGTTTTTTCACTTGTGATCTTATCAGGAGATAGCGATTAGCTGTATCATGGTTTGGCCCCACTCTGTATCTGCGTCGTCTCCATGTCTCGCCATGCCCCATGGCTCCATGCTCCATTTTCTCCACTTCTCCATTGCCTCATGCCTCCATGATCTCCACTGCCACATTTTACTATCTGAAACGGAATTCCCGGAGATGACGTAGTGTGCATGGAAAGGCTGCGGCACATCACGTGACTGCATTTATCCCGCAGGGGCGTCACGTGGACGTGCCATTGTTTTGCGGTGTTTTGCGGCGATATCCCCCCGCCATTTTATATCAATGTATTTATCATAATGAGGCATTACAGCTTGTTTCCGTCGCGGTCTTTTTCTTTCCGGGGCCTGCAGAGTCTCCTGCGGCAGCTGACACGTTGTGTTGCGTGTGTGTGAAGTATTGCCGCCGCCGTTGCTGCAGCTTGGTTCCGCAGCTGACTCTGCAACACGTTAGTTAAACGTGGACTAAACTAGCTCATCAACACCCTGATAGACAACGATACACGACTCACAATGTCTACGTGGAAGAGTGAGTAACGAAGACGACGGGCCGGGGGGCGGCACCTTGTGCGGCAAGGGCACGTGGAGATATTCCCCGGATTTCTGTATTGCTTTTGTGTGATTGGATCAGGGGTTGTGTGGGGTGGAATCGCGGCCAAGACGACAGGTATGGGAAAGGGCGAACAGGGGATGAGCAAGCAAAGGGCTTGAGCCGAGAAATGTATTCGACACAGAAACACGGATGTGGATGGACAAATCGATTTTTGTTGTTGGGTTCACCTGGCACGGACTATACGACGGCTATGACTTTGGCTGTGACACGACAACTGGTAGCTGATTGCAAAAGGAAGCCTGAAGGCTAGAGACCGGAGACTAGATGCGAAATGACACTCTCTATTACAGTACACGACGATTTTTCTGTGACGGGTGTCGTTCATATTATTTGTGGGGTTACTCCAGGTTTTTTGGATTGCACGGCGCAGGGGTAAGAGGGACGTCAAAGTCATTCTACAATCGGACATTTTCCAAGCGGATTGCGGTGAGGTGTTTTCAGTCGTTCAAGAAATAGTCATGATGCGGTCGTCCAACGATTATCCAGTTGAAGTCATTCGCAGTTCATCTACAGTCATGGGTCTGTCGTCGTACTGGCGACAAATCGGGACATGAAACAAGTCAGTGTTCATGTTATCATCGCAGTTCACGAGCTAACGTGTCTAAGATCCATGACTGTTGGAATAGTTGTATCTCTAGAACAGGAGTTCATGTGACTACGTCTGATGTCTCTTCGTCTGGTGTTTGGTGTTTAATGTTTGATGTTTGGTGTTTGATGTTTGATGTTTGATGTTTGATGTTTGATGTTGGTGTTTGATGCCTGATACCTGATACCTGATACCTGATGCTTCGGATATGTTCTGCTTGATCTCATCATATTACTGCTCCTGTTTGAAGTTGGATATGTTGCACATCTTGTCGTAGCTTCGCCTCCCTAGATCTTTCCACACAGCCACTTCTCCTTCATTACTAACCCAGAAATCAAAGAAGGCCATCTGTCTGCCTTCTCCTCACGGCCTTCGTCCAACTCCACGGCAACCATAAAGGAGTCGCCCACTAACACCAAACGAGACACCCTCAGCTTACCCTCGGTCACCACGGGCCCCAACGCCTCGTATGAAACCACCAAGCTGACCCCCACAAGCTCCACCAGCAGCAAGGCCCCCAGTGGCGAGTGGTCGCGAGAATCGACACACAGCACCTACACCCCACGAGACTCTCGAGACTCTCGTGAGACTCCCTCTACCACCCCCTGTGCGCCTCCACCGGCTCCGGCCCCGCACCTGTCACACTCGTTCAAACCCGGTCTGTTGACGGTCAACATTGTCGAGACCAAGGGCCTGTCGCTGCCGCCCAGCTACTCCAAATTTACGAGTCTGTTTGCACCCGAAAAGCAGCTGGTCAAGGACTCCAACACAATGTCGTCGGCCCGGCGAATGACGCCTCCTCCGGTCTACCTAGTGCTGGAGTTTGACAAGACGCAGCTGGTGCTGGAAGCGACCGGAGGCACACTGGAAAACCCCATTTGGAAGGCGCAATCGTCGTTCGACGTGTCGCGACCAGAGCCGCTCAGCATCAACCTGTACGCCAAGCTGAGTGCCGGGTTGGTCAAGCCCAGTGAGATGGAGGGTCTGGGTCTGAGCAGCAGCTTGGGAGGCAACGGCAGCCTCGGCAGCAGCAGCAGTGCGGGGGGCTCCAAGAGAGCGCCGGCCACGCCCAAGTACATTGACATCTTTTTGGGCTCGGTGAAGTTGACGCCCAACTTCACGCCCACGTCGTCGTTTGACGGCTACCAGGCGCTGTCGTCCGGCACAGGTAAAATCCACCTCAAGCTTGACTACAAGCCGACCCGCAACGAGCCGCTGTCCATGAAGGACTTTGAGCTGCTCAAGGTGATTGGCAAGGGCTCGTTCGGCAAGGTGATGCAGGTGCGTAAGAAGGACACGCAGCAGATCTACGCGATAAAGACCATTAGAAAGGCGCGGATTGTGTCGCGGTCCGAGGTGACGCACACGCTGGCCGAGCGGACGGTGCTGGCACAGATTGACAACCCATTCATTGTGCCGCTCAAGTTTTCGTTCCAGAACCCCGACAAACTTTACTTGGTGCTGGCGTTTGTCAACGGAGGAGAGCTGTTCCACCACCTGCAGAACGAAAAGGTGTTTGATCTGAACCGAAGCCGGTTCTACACGGCCGAGCTGCTGTGTGCGCTGGAGTGTCTGCATGAGTACAATGTCATCTACCGGGACCTCAAGCCGGAAAACATTTTGCTGGACTACGTGGGCCACATTGCACTGTGCGACTTTGGATTGTGCAAGCTCAACATGGAGGGCCAGGAGAAGACAAACACCTTCTGTGGCACGCCCGAGTATCTCAGTCCCGAGATTCTGCTGGGCCATGGCTACACTAAGACGGTAGACTGGTGGACACTGGGTGTGCTTCTGTACGAGATGCTCACCGGCCTGCCTCCGTTCTACTCGGAAAACACCAACGAAATGTACCAGCGGATTCTCAACGATCCCCTGCGGTTCCCCGACGACATGGACCGTGAGGCGCGAAGTATTCTCACGGGCCTGCTCAACCGGGACCCCAAAAAGCGACTGGGAGTCAACGGCGCCGCCGAAATCAAGGCACATCCATTTTTCAACGAAATCGACTGGAAGCGGCTCATGGCCAAAAAGTACACGGCGCCGTTCAAGCCCAGTGTGCGGTCGGCCACGGACACGAGCAACTTTGACCGCGAGTTCACCAGCGAGGTGCCCAGCGACTCGGTGGCCAACGACTATCTCAGCGAAAGTGTGCAGAAGCAGTTTGGAGGCTGGACGTTTACCGAAAAGAACGAGCATATGCATTAGTTGGAGTGTGTATGGTACGTACGATATGATACGATATAGGATATAGCATGAATATGAGTTTACAGTATGAGCTTGGGTGGAGGTTGTGATTAGGTGGGTGGGTGGGGGTGATATGGGTGATATGGTGTCGGAGTGATTCAAGTGAGGCAAAAAAAAACAAGAAAAAAGAAGTCGACTAATTATCGCCTCTTTCTGAACATGACAGATTGCAACGCTTGCACCACAATATTATTCCACAGTATTATTCCACAGTATTATTCCACAGTATTATTCCACAGTATTATTCCACAGTATTATTCCACAGTATTATTCCACAGTATTATTTCACAGTATTATTTCACAGTATTATTCCACATCGGGACACGCTTGCCGATATACACTCACAGATAATTACGATACCGAAACAGGTGCGAAACGTACATGTCAGAGGCCTGTCAGTTGTAGAAAGAGACAAGTCGAAGAGAGAGTAATTATAGTCGTAATGTCGTAATTGTAGACTGATGCAGAAAGAGCCAAGCCAACGAAAAAGAGTGATAATCAAGGGGCAGAAGAGGAGGCATACTCAAACACACTAATTCTGTATAGTGTGTACTCGTACTTGTAGCTACTCGTCCATCATGATGAACGGATGAAGACGACCCAGGTACCATCTTGAACATACTCGTAGCTGCTACGGCCAATGACGTAACAAACTCTGACCCTGCATTTGTTTCTGTGCAACCACCCGAAGTTACAAAGCAAACCGCTTTTCTGTATTGATGTTTCCGGTGCACTGCTGAAGGCCCACTGTCATCTTCGATAACAATACGGTTCAACGTTGGGCCCGGCAACCTAAAGGCGTCATGGTTGCTACGGAAAGGGAGGGAGAGGTTAGCGGCTAAGGAGCGCATACAGTAGCTATTTTCTGATATGATCTCCGTGGGTCGTTTCACAAAGTTGGGCGGTATTCGGGGGCGTACTGGTCGGGATACGATAGCTCGAAAAGGGAAACCATCTATTGAAACGAGCGTGTTGTGCTAGACTACTGGTTCGTAGCAGGCACCAATTTAGACTGTTTCAGCATTTGATTTCTTCTTTTTTTCTTTCTATGCACGCCATGACGTCATTCGGATAAACTCGCATCGGAACAATCTCGCATTGGCCACCAGGTAACGTTCATTTATGCCAGCAATCCAGGCCGGCGGCGGCAAGTCCAGACGAGCTCCACCTCGATGGATACCGTTTGAATCGTCTCAGGGTTGCGGTTTTAGCGATGAAAAGAAAAAACCCCTTTTCCGTCTGACATGTCAACTTTTGCAAAATAGCCTTTGGACAAATGACGTGGCAGCATTCATTCTCTCCCTCTCTTTCTATGATGCACCCAAAGGTACTACCGGGTCCCAACGGTGGCAGGATGACTAATCACGGTCTAGACCGCTAAAAGAATTAGTGTTGGGCCGTTGGGTGACGACTGGTTACCAGGTTGAGAGGTTGGGGAGTTGTAGTGTACAAGTAGCGGCCACGTGGACATGAAACGTCTTTGCCAGGTGGTCTCACGCCATGTATCGTACACAAACGCTGCACGCTGCATATTTTCCTCAGCGATCGTTTCACACCTTTCTGTCCTTCCTCTCTCCCTGTAACTTTGCTGACGTCAGGGGACTGGATAGGTGCAAGGAGGTTGAGGGAATACGCTCGTACAAGCGTTGAGACGGAGAGGTTTGGAGGGAGGTTTGAGGGAGGCTTGAGGGAGGTTTGTTTACACAAGCTCCGTGTTAAACGTTGTGGCAAAACCCTCACTGCTCCGTTTGTGTCTCTCGGAACCCCAATTGGGATCTCCGTATGCTGGTTGGTGTTATTTTCTTCTCTTCTCCAAATCCAACTTCCGCTGCGCTGACTGTACCGATGTCGCTGGCACGATAAGGCATCAGCAACCTTAGTATAGAGCAAGTCGATGGCAGGGGGATGTACTAGAGCGCAGACACCAGACAGGTCAAGTAGACACGTGGCAGGACCAATTGGCCCGTACGACGTAAATTCTACACCCCCAATCACCGTCAGCCTCCGCCCCACCGTCAAAATACACACTCCGCCCTGGCCCTGGCACTCTTCCTCCTGGTCTTGGAGGTTGCGAAAAGCTTGTGTCGTATAAGCCTCAAAGTTTCTGGTTTGGGAAAGTTACCCTGGGAAACAAGGTGTGAGAGTGTACCGGATGGAAGAGCTAGGAAAACTTTGGCACCGCTGGTATATATACCCTGCACCACGCTTGCTAGACGGGCATCTTTCAAAATGGCTCCCCAATTTACAAAGACTGACGATACCGCCATCAACACCATCCGAACCTTGGCTGTGAGTATGACCAGAGAGTAACCAGAGGGGAATTGCGTACGATGGCCATTGCACCTCAATTGTCCTTGTGCGACTGCAATTGTGCAATTGTCGTGGCATGGATTTCTTGTGACACGGTCGCGGTGACTTGCCCGCACTACCGACACTTTGTGCATTGCCGGTGCACGAACCCCAGCCAATTGAAGAGCTGTACGCTCATGCAAACCCGCCAAGCGTGAGTCACATGTGTGTGGTCTTCACATGCACCTGTACAAAAAACTAACCCAGATTGATGCTGTGGCCAAGGCTAACTCCGGACATCCCGGTGCCCCCATGGGACTGGCTCCCGTGGCCCACGTGCTGTTCAACTACTACATGAACTTCACCTCCTCCAACCCCGACTGGATCAACCGAGACCGATTCATCCTGTCCAACGGTCACGCCTGCATGCTGCACTACGCCCTGCTGCACCTGTTTGGCTACGACATCACCATTGATGACCTCAAGAACTTCCGACAGCTCAACTCCAAGACCCCCGGTCACCCCGAGGCTGAGACCCCCGGCATTGAGGTCACCACCGGTCCTCTCGGTCAGGGTATCTCCAACGCTGTTGGTTTCGCCATTGCCGGCAAGCACCTTGCCGCCACCTACAACAAGCCCGGCTTTGACCTCATTGACAACTACATCTACTGCATCTTTGGAGATGGTTGCATGATGGAGGGTGTTGCCTCCGAGGCCATGTCCCTCGCCGGCCACCTGCAGCTCGGCAACCTCATCACCTTCTACGATGATAACCACATTTCCATTGACGGAAACACCAACGTGGCCTTCACCGAGGACGTGACCCAGCGACTCGAGGCCTACGGATGGGAGGTCATCTGGGTCAAGGACGGTAACAACGATCTTGCCGGCATGGCCGCTGCCATCGAGCAGGCCAAGAAGTCCAAGGACAAGCCCACCTGTATCCGACTCACCACCACCATTGGTTACGGATCTCTCCAGGAGGGTACCCACGGTGTCCACGGCTCTCCCCTCAAGCCTGATGATATCAAGCAGTTCAAGGAGAAGGCCGGCTTCAACCCCGAGGAGCACTTTGCCGTTCCCCAGGTCACCACCGACCTCTACGCTAAGACCATTGAGCGAGGAAACAACTCCGAGAAGGAGTGGAACGAGCTGTTCGCCAAGTACGGCGAGCAGTACCCCAACGAGCACTCCGAGATTGTTCGACGATTCAAGCGAGAGCTCCCCGCCGGCTGGGAGAAGGCTCTGCCTACTTACACCCCCGAGGACTCTCCCGTTGCTTCCCGAAAGCTCTCCGAGATTGTTCTGCAGAAGATCCACGAGGTTCTCCCCGAGCTTGTTGGAGGTTCCGCCGATCTTACCGGCTCCAACCTGACCCGATGGAAGGACGCTGTTGACTTCCAGCCCGCCTCCACCAACCTTGGTGACTACACCGGTCGATACATCCGATACGGTGTCCGAGAGCACGGCATGGGTGCCATCATGAACGGTATCAACGCCTACGGAGGTATCATCCCCTACGGAGGAACCTTCCTCAACTTTGTGTCCTACGCCGCTGGTGCCGTCCGACTGTCTGCCCTGTCTGGCCACCACGTCATCTGGGTCGCTACCCACGACTCCATTGGTCTTGGTGAGGACGGTCCTACCCATCAGCCCATCGAGACTGTTGCTTGGCTCCGAGCCACCCCCAACCTGTCCGTGTGGCGACCCGCTGACGGTAACGAGACCTCTGCCGCTTACTACAAGGCTCTCACCAACTACCACACTCCCTCTGTCCTGTCCCTGACCCGACAGAACCTGCCCCAGCTCGAGGGTTCTTCCATCGAGAAGGCCGCCAAGGGAGGTTACCAGCTCATCTCTGAGGACAAGGGTGACATCTACCTCGTTTCCACCGGTTCCGAGGTTGCCATCTGTGTGGCCGCCGCCAAGGTTCTCAAGGAGAAGGGTATCACCGCCGGTGTCATTTCTCTGCCCGACTGGTTCACCTTTGAGCAGCAGTCTCTTGAGTACCGAAAGTCCGTCTTCCCCGATGGTATCCCCATGATGTCCGTTGAGGTCTACAGCGACTTCGGATGGTCTCGATACTCTCACCAGCAGTTTGGCCTTGACCGATTCGGAGCCTCCGCTCCCTTCCAGAAGGTCTACGACGGCTTTGAGTTCAACGCCGAGGGTGTCGCCAAGCGAGCCGAGGCCACCATCAACTACTACAAGGGCCAGACCGTCAAGTCTCCTATCCAGCGAGCCTTTGACCCCATTGACGTCAACACCCGACCTGGCCACGGTGTTTAGGCGGTTTATAGTATTGATATAGAGTATATTTAAAATGTTTGATTGACCTGTGCGTGTAATTATAGAGCAAACTGAGCGATATTAGAGATTGCGATTCAATGAATCTGGAGCGCTCGATGAGCAACTGTAACCGTGTTGCTTATGTTTCATGTTTCATAACGTGATTTTTCAAATTGCTCTCTTTAGCTCGGACTGTTAGCACTTGATTGATGCATAATTCCCAACGCTAACATTTATCAACATGGGTATATTGGCGTGAATAATGGTGTCAATAGCGGGAAATTCGCACTGTAGGTAGAATGACAAGGGCATTTTAAATAATGCCGCTTCCAAAATTGAAGCAATTTATTCCATGGTAACAAGTTTTGAACGACATTTATCGACCAGATATGATAAACCTTAAAATCGATTAAGATGCGAGTGAACAAGTATTGTTAGAGAGATATGGTGATGATTTTTGTATCGTACAGTTATCGTACCTGCACCAGTATTGAGGCTCGGCTCGGATTCATGTAATAGCGCGATCTTGCAAAGACAGTTTGCAGTTACAAGTAGCTCACATCCAGGTTTACAGATTTTTATGGCGAGGGACGGATAAATCAGCCACAGTGCTGTTTGGCTAGCTACAACCCACTTCAGTTAAATCATCAAATTAGTCATACATACAAAAATATTTCAAGTCGTCCACATTCTACTTGTTACCTCCTCGGCCTCCAACAGACTTGAGCTTGTCAAGGGTCTGCTGAGAGAGCTCCAGCTTGGGAAGAGCAATCTCTCCCTGCTGCTGAGGAGCGTCCAGGAAACCAACTGCAACCAGGTAGGCCAGGTAGATACCCATCTGAGCATCATCAACACCCTTACCGGCAGAAAGATCCACTCCGGTCCACTCGGCGTCTCGAGACAGAGCAGCTCGAGCGTTGGAGTCGTCCAGCTCGGGAGCCTTGGTGGACTGGGGCAAGTCGTCCAGCACAAAGTGCAGCAGAGGGTACAGGGCAGAATCCTGAGAGTCCTCAACCACAAACTTCTCCAGAGCCAGACGCCAGGTCACGTAGTCCTCCACAGACACCTTGTAGCCGTACTTTTGCAGGGTCTGGAGGAACTCGTTGAACCGGGTTCGGGGCTGGGAGGTCACGTGGGCGACAACCACGCCGGAGGGCTGCTTGGGCCAGAAGGACGCGGCAGTCACAACTCGAGCCACGTGATCAACGGGCACCATGTTGACCGAGTTGTGGATGTTGGGGATCTCTCCGAGCTGGATGCATCCCTTGATCATTCGCACCAAGAAATCGTCCGTGTTGGTGGCTCCAGTCTTGGAGTCTCCAACCACGTATCCGGGTCGGATGATGGTTCCAGTGAGTCCTCGAGCTCCGGCCTCTCGGATAATGTGCTCGGCAACCCACTTGGACTGTCCGTAACCGTTTCCAAGACCGACGGAAGAGCCCATCAGGTCGTCGGACTCGGGAACACCAGCCTTACCTTCCTCCACAAGATCGGCAGACAGCTTGTTGAAGTGCTCGGTGTCAACGGCAGAGGTGGAAGAGACAAAGTTGAAAATCTTGGGCTTTCCAGCAAGAGCCAGGTTCATCACATTGATGGATCCAATCACGTTGGGGCCTCGAAGAGTCGAGTAAGGGTACACCCAGTGGACAAGAGCACCGTTATGGACAATGACATCAACCTCATCGGTCAAAACAGCGTACTCCTCCTTGGACAGACCAAAGTCGGGCTTCTCCAGATCACCAATGATGGGGGTGATTCGGCTGGCCCACTCGTCCTTCCAGATTCCGTAGGCCTCGGACGAGTTTCGAAGACGGTCCAGACCAGCCTCAACGGTCTTGGCTCGCACGTGAGCAAACACGTGGATCTGCTGCGATCGAGCAAGCAGGTCTCGGAGCAGGAAGCTGCCCAGGAATCCGGTTCCTCCAGTCAGGAACACCTTGACGGGTCCAGAGCCGTCCAGCTTGCCGGAATGCGAAGGGTACGAGGAAGCAATGACGTTTCCGTCGGCGATCAGAGTCTTGGCGTCGTTGAAGTAATCAACGGCAGCCTGCTCCTGCTCCTCCTCGTCTCCCTCACCGTGGAACTCGACCTCTCCGCCCTTCTTGAGCTTGTCGACCTCCAAAGCAAAACCAGCAATGGAAGGAGACTTGAAGATGAGTCCCAGAGGAATCTCAACCATGAGTTTCTTTCGCAGCTCGAAAATCATTCGAGTGGCAAGAATGGAATGGCCTCCGAGATCAAAGAAGGAGTCGTCGGGAGAAATGGTGGCGGGCTGCTGGGGCAGAACATCCAGCCAAATGTCTCGAATGGCAGCCTGGGTCTCGGTGAACTCAACAGGAGCAGCGCTGGAGCCTCCAGACGCCTCGGCGGCCTTCTGGGCAACAAGAGCCAGCTGGGCGGTATCGGGGAAAGGCAGAGCGGGCTTGTCGACCTTACCGTTGGGGTTCAGAGGCATCTTGGCCAGGGGAACAACAACGGTGGGGATGGCGTAAGAGGGCAGCTTGGTCTTGAGGAACTCCTTGATGTTCTTGATGAGCTTTCTGTACTTGAACAGACCCTGGACAACCTGATCGGTCTCCTCGTCGTCATCCTGAGCAGCGTCCAGGAACTCGTTGACGGCATCGGTGTTCTGAACAACAATGTACGAGGTCAGAACGGGCTCCTCATCCTTATCTCGACGGACAAGAGTCACGTTCTCTCGAACAAGAGGATGTCGAGAAAGATGGGTGTCAATTTCTCCAAGCTCGATTCGGAATCCTCGAATCTTCACCTGATCGTCAGCTCGTCCAGAACACTCAACGTTACCATCGGGAAGGTATCGTCCGAGATCTCCGGTTCGGTAGAGTCGGTCTCGGGGACCATTGTAGAACTCTCTCCAGGCCTCGCCCTTGTTGATCTTCTCGTCCTCCTGGATCCATGTCTCGGGGGTGACGAACCAGTTGGTGACAAACTTCTCGGCGTTGAGTTTATCGTTGAGAAGGTATCCCTCGGCAAGACCAGCAGCTCGGACGTAAATCTCTCCGACCTCTCCAACTCCACAGGTCTGGGTTCGATCGTGTCGGTTGACAACCAGCAGCTGTACGTTCTTCATACCCTTTCCAGCAGGCATAATGTCCTTCTGCTGGGCGAGGAAAGACGAGTCAGAGGCGTAGGAAGCAACCTGGAAGTACGACACGGATCGCTGGGTCTCGGTGGTTCCGTACATGTTGACAATGAACACGTTCTGGGCAAGCTTCTGCAGACGAGTGCAGTCTCGCTTGGTGAGAATATCTCCAACAAAGAAGGCATGGTGGAGAGAGGGGATCTGGGCAGTGGCCTGGGCACTCAGAAGCTGACCCATAGCGGGAGTCAGATGCGTCACTGTGGTCTCATAAGTAGCCATCCACTCGGCCAGACGTCCAGGAGTACCGATGTCGTCCGAAGTGGGGATAATCAGCTGGGCTCCGAGGAACAGAGGTGTGAAAATGTCTCGCTGAATGGGATCGTGGGCAATACCAGACAACATGGTGAACTTGTCCTTCTCGGAAAGTCCAAAGGTCTCGGCCATCCAGGGGAAGTAGTAGGTCAGAGAGTAGTGTCGACCAAGAACACCCTTGGGGATACCCTCGGAACCAGAGGTGAAGGACAGAGTGGGGTTGGAATCGGGGCCCACAAGAACACCAGTCTGCTGGTCCTTCTTGGCCTGAGAGGGAGCCAGAATATCGGCTCCACCAACATCTCCTCCAACCAGAGCTCCATTATCAGTGAGAGCAAGCTCGGGCACCAGAGTCAGCAGCTGCAGCTCCTTGTCGCAGTAATCGGTCACCAGCGAGTCAATCTTGCCGGCCTTTCCAATCACCACCAGAGCTCGAGGCTGCGCAACTCGCAGGTAGATGGTCTGTCGAGCAGGAGGGTAGGCAGGGTCAATAACGGAGAAGGTGGCTCCGGCCTTGAGGGTTCCCATGACGGAAACCACAAGATCGACACCTCGGTAGGCGTAGATCATGACCACGTGACCGGGCTTGATTCCGGAGGCCACCAGATGGTGGGCCAGCACGTTGGAGGCCTCGTCAATCTGCTTGTAGGTGAACGACCGCTCCTTGGACTCAGGGCAGAGCGCAGAGGCGGTTTCCACACAGCAGGGCCGGTCGGGGTTCTGCTTGGCGTTTTCGGCGAAAATCTCGTGAATAGGGCCTCGGAATCCCGACCAGTCGAGATTGGAGGTGGGCAAGGGTAGGAGAGAGCCATCTCGTTGCTGGGGAGACAAGAGAGACAGCTTTCCGATCTCAGCAGAGGGGCCCAGAACAGCGGCCTGTGCCACCAGCTCGACAATCTGGCTGGCAAACAGCTTCATTCGGTCCTCCTTGTACAGAAGCGAGTTGTAGTGGATGGAGAGCGAGTCTGCTCCGAGGTAGACGGACACGTCGGTCAGACGGCCGGCAGCCGGTCCCAGGACAGACTGCGACTCTGTGTCGCTTTGCAGGTGCTGGAGCGATGTTCTGAACAGCACGGGCTCGGTCTCGAGCTTCTGGGCGGTCTGGATCTCCGTCAGAATATCGGCAAACTTGACACCCGAGTCCCGCTGCCAGGTCTCAAACTCCACCACGGACTTGAGCAGATCGCCCAGGCTCGTGGAGGTTCCGTTGAGCGAAGATCGGAACACAAAGACGCTTCCGTCGGCATCGTCCGATCCAATGCACACATCTTCGTCTCCAGACAGACGGTAGACGAGAACGGCGTAGAGGGCCAGGGCGGCAGAAAAGCCGGTGGCACCAGCAATGCCGCTGTTGGCAGCAATCTGCTCGAGCTCAGACACCGTCTTGGCGCTCAGCTGTTCGGTCAATTGCGCCTCCACCACGCTTCCCTCGGCGGGTCGCACAAAGTCAAACGGCAGCACCGAAAGTGTGGGGTTTGTAAGGGCTTTGGCCCATTGTTGTACTGTGTTAGTGGGTTACATTCGGTGTGTTGTCAGAATTGGGGGAAAAAATGATCATGACTCATGTGATCTGTGGGGAGATGTGAATCACAGGAGATGTCACAGTGGCAGTGACACTAACAGAACCAGTAAACAGACAGAAAGAAACAGACAAATGACATACACTCTGTAACTCATCTACTTTGTGCATTTGTTCACACCACACCACCGTCTCTGTAACCCTCCACATTCAATGGATCCACTCCATCAATATCACCACATGGATCCAGTCACCCCACGGAGACGAATTGTGTGCACCTCACTCGTTCTCAATTCCTCTCTCACACGCCGATACTCACACGACATTGTCAGTGTAGTTGTTGATTTTTTTTCTTCTTCTCCTTGTTGTAAAGAAAAGATAAGTTTCAAAAGAGATGTCAAATCCAAAAACCTGGTTTGGTTTCCCGTCAACTCAACTCAAAGGGTAATGGGCTGCTGCACGCATCCAAACTGAGTCATACTGCAGTGGAGTGCATGCAAATCAATCACGTGACCGGGGCAGTCGATGGGTGCATAAAAAAGTGGGCAGACATGGATGGACAAATCATGTGATTGGTACCAGTATATATATGGAAAAACATCAGTAGAATGATTCAGATTCGACCCTAACCCTGGAGGAGTTTTTTTTTTCACTTGTCAGATTTAGGTTGAAAAATAATTGACCGTTGCGGTTTGTTTAGAGTTGTAAGTAGTTTTGTGGAAGGTTTGAAGTGATTATAACTTATGCAGTTTTGGAGATATCTCTTAGAAAATTTGAAATTTGACTAATAAAGTGTATAGAAATGTCTATACAGAAAATCTAATGAATCAATCCCTTTTAATATGGTATTGATGGACGGTTAAAAACGGTGAGGATAGGAGAACCTTAATTAGCTTAAAGTTTACAACCTCAGATTTAATGATCAGAGATTTGGAAAATTGTGAAGAAATGTTGATATAAACGAGTGGGTGGTATCATTCATGGTATCAAAATTATCACCAAGATGTCCTGAGTATAAAAACATTATCATTATTATTGAGAAAGGTTGATTTTTGCAAAATCTGCGGCGTCGATACATTATGAAAAAATTCTGATATAATAATAATACACCAACATTTTTGCTACAGTCTAACGAACTCTTCGGACACTGTATTATTCGCACTTAATAATGTTTTGGTTATTGTCGTTGCCACGCACTAAAGTCGCTCGAGATCTACAGTGGCATACTGTAGAAATACCCTTGCCCTGTTGATAGCACTACGGCTGTTTCTCTTACTCGTTTAAGGAGTTCCCAGAGCACGCCAGATACGAGTACGTACCGGTACACGTAGTGTGCTCTGTTAGCACCAGTCTATGGTTCTAGTGTGAAACAAAATAAATGTCCGTTTTGCAACCGACTAATAAGAGCAGTGCTAATTGTCACTTGGAGGGGGTGTTTTTTATGGTATAGTCACGGGCTGTACAACTGGTGATGTGAGTAATTAGGTGCGATCGAAGTAACTCCGTGATATGTCCTGATAGGGAGAAGTAGGAGTGTAAGTAGATGGGTTTCAAAGACAAGTATCTGCAATGAGCATTTTTGAAAAAAGACAAGATCGACCAAGGTATTTTTGCACAGTATCGGTACAGTCCTGTACAGTACGTATTCACCTCAGTTAGCGTACGAGTTCTGTCATCAATGATCTCATGTCTCCTGTGTAAACTTTAGCGGAGAAGTGGAGGGATCAAAGGAGAGGTCGAAATCCGGGGAAAAAACAGCACGTGGAAAAATTCTGAAGAAGCCAAAGTAACAAAGGTGCTAAATGAATCACATCCGTGGCTTCCAAATCCGCCCCAGCGCCTCTGCTCACGCCAATATCTGTCTTTCGGAGCCCCGCAAATAAACTCCAGGTTAGGGTTCACACTTTTCATGTACCAGGTCAGCGAGGCCAACATGTAGTGTCTAGCCAGAAGAACGCAGTTTGCACACAACGACATTGTTTTTACACCTGCACAGACAAGATGGCGGCAAGAAAACTGCAGCAAGAAATGGACCGTGTGTTCAAGCGGGTGGCCGAAGGCGTGGCCACGTTCGACTCCATCTACGACAAGGTGCAGCAGTCGACCAACCAGTCGCAAAAGGAAAAACTGGAGCAGGATCTCAAGCGCGAAATCAAAAAGCTGCAGCGGTTACGGGACCAGATCAAGACGTGGATGGGCTCCAACGATATCAAGGACAAGAAGACGTTGACGGAGCAACGCAAGCTGATTGAAACGGAGATGGAGCGGTTTAAGGCGTGCGAGCGGGAGATGAAGACCAAGGCGTTTAGCAAGGAGGGACTGAGTCCGGGGGCCGGCAAACAGCTTGATCCGCGCGAACAGCAGCGCCAAGAGGCCTGTGCGTTTGTGCAAAACACGGTGGACGAGCTGACCGAGCAATTGGAGACGCTGGAGGCCGAGGAGGAGCAGCTGCACGGCACGGTTCGAAAGGGCCGCAAGGACAACAGCGTCAAGAGCGAGCGGCTCAGCGAGATTGCCGACGGCATGGACCGACACAAGTGGCATATTGGGCGGCTGGAAACGATTCTGCGGCTGCTGGAAAACGGCTCCCTGGCACCCCAGCAGGTGATGGATCTCCAGGAGGACATTCAGTACTACGTTGAGTCCAACCAGGATGTGGATTTCGCCGAGGACGTGGAGATCTACGACGAGCTCAACCTGGACCAGGAAGAGGACGAGTTCACCATCGACGAGCAGTATCTGCAGGACGAGCCCACGTCGACGCTGGAAGATCTGGCGGTGGAGTCGGCCAAGGAGCGAGAGAGAGAAGCTGCCAAGGAGAAGGAGGAGGCCGCAAGGGCTGCAGCCGCACAGAAGGAGGCCGCGGCACAAGCAGCAGCAGACGCCGCCAACGCCAGTCGCCGGTCGCCAGCTACAAGCACCCCTCCACCGATCGGAAGCAACATGAAGCCTGCGCCGTTGCCTACCCGCAACGAGTCGCTCAAGTACGCCTCTGCGGCAGCAGCGGCAGCGGGAAGTGTGGGCAGCTCACCCAATACCCTGCCTCAGGGTCTGGCGCCCTTGCCTGCTCCCAAGGAGGAGGTTCGAACCGTGCAGCCCACTCCTGTGGCTGTGGCTTCTACACCTGCTCCGTGGGCCGAAGGAGGCCCTGTTCCGAGCACTCCAGGCAATGTGCCTATTCCCACGGGACCTGCTGCGTCCATTGCCACTCCCATTGCAGCTCCTGCCATTCCCACGGGACCTGCTGCAGGAAATGCACCTGTTTCTGCTCCATCAGCAGCATCAGCAGCGGCATCAGCAACAGCAGCAGCAACAGCAACATCAGCAGCGGCAGCAGCGGCAGCTTCCACCGCAAGCAGTGCTGGAAACACAACATCCACTGCACCATCGCCGCCCCCCCTGTCAACGTCGACCACATTGTCGGACGACTCCATCATCTACACTCTTCCCCCCGGACTGCAGGATCTGGTATCGTCGCTGGATGTGGCCAAGAAGCGAGTTGGCACCCCTCCACCAATAGGCTCGATCGCCAAGCTGCTGGAAACGTCGTACTTTTCGTGTCCGGACTCTGGCGACGCGGAAAAGCCGCAAATGTACCACCCCGAGTCGCCGTTCCCCACGCTGCCCTTCTACCCACAGGACCCGCTGGCGGCGTTTGAGGACGGCGGCATTTTCGCCAAGATGGACATTGACACGCTCTTTTACATCTTCTACTACCGACAGGGCACGTACCACCAGTACCTGGCAGCCAAGGAGCTCAAGTCGCGGTCGTGGCGGTTCCACAAGCGGTTCCTGACATGGTTCCAGCGTCATGAGGAGCCCAAGGTGATCAACAACGAGTTCGAGCAGGGCACCTACCGCTACTTTGACTTTGAGGGCGTGTGGCTGCAACGGCGCAAGTCCAACTTCCAGTTTGAGTACCATTTTCTGGAAGATGAGATCTAGTCTGGTTGTCATGTGATCCACCTGTTTATTATTAGTTAATAAGAATAAGAGTACTGTACGACTATAATTGTATGTGGGCGTGTGAGCTCCTGTAGAGGAAATTACATGTCTTAACCTGTGCTCTGGACTCGTGCGGACTCGTACCCAACCCGTACCGGTGTCTCACTGTAATTACAGACTCGTTACCGTGTTGGGTAAGTCAATATTTATCATAGCCGCGATGCGGGAGAGAGATCGTTGTTCCTGGTGCCTGGTTTTGAGACAAGGTAAATGGAGGTGTTTGACGAGAATTGAACTGCGGTGCTTAAGAAATAGTAATTAGGCATGTAGCTAGATGTACGTACCTGGTACGTATGTGAATACCTAGTTACTATATGATTAATTACAGTATTTGTCATGGTGCCGTCAGACTACAATACAGTGTATGAAATGAATGATGTTTCAAATTGTCTGACAGATGATTATACAGTACAAACCACTGTAAGAAAGCACATACTATCGACACAGCCCCAGGGGGCCCATCACCCGTACCATTTCAAGGTACGATACGACTGATGATGATTTCGAGAATACGAGACGGGCAATAAGAGATACTTTTGGCCCGTATTTTGCGGTTCCGAAAGAAGTGCGGTCATCTCCGAAACCGTTTTTTTCTTTTCATTTCGGGGCGCGGATCAGGTTCAATTTACTGAGAGTCATTTCTTAATATTTTTGTCTGACTCGGATTTCTAAACATGAGAAATAAGCTAATAATTCCAAGCACTGTGGTTTTTTTGACGCGGGTAGATCAATCTACAAACGCTGTTTTTATCATGTCCATTATCACACCTATTGGTTGCACGGTATCTATACGGAGGTGGATGTGGTAATTACCGGTACTTGTATAGCGCATGACGACATGGTCTATACGGTGGCCTCCATCCTCGGCTCCAATATCTTCACTGGTATATTTGTTTGTGGCCCCAAGTGGCACCCAATGGCGCTAATGAGGCCAAATACGATATTATGTGGCAACTCTCACCTGACTCTCATCGTCAGGCCCCCCCGTGCGGTCCGTAGTACGGCGGGAGTAGGTTTAATTACCACATCCAGTCATATTTGTTGGCTGATGGTATGTGTACGCTCTGGAAAACAAGATGCCATGGTTAGTTACTCCGATAACCGTCTCGTATCGGATCGCTCATCTCCTCAACGTCAGCATAGCCTTGGGGAAACCGTTAAATGATAATTTTGAGGCCAAGACAAACAAAAAGAAAACCGCGATAAGGCCCGGTCAGCTGGCAGACAGTTGGGGTTTTATTATTAAATGAAGCTCGGGATACGAGATTATGCAGCAGACAAAGAACGCAGTTGTACAGTAGGGCCGTGTGGTGTGTGGCGTGGGGTATCCGCTGGGGGGCTGGGTGTGTGTGTAATTACACAGCAACACTCTTTGTTGTCTTAGTGTATACTGATTTCATCTCTTTTTCTGACTGGTATGGTGCAACTGAAGCCAAGAGTCTTGTATTTGTTTTTTTTTGTTTTTTTTCCTTTTTTCCCCTTTTATCCTTTCCCTTTTCCCTTTTTCCCTTTTTCCCTTTTTCCCTTTTTCCCTTTTTCCCTTTTTTTCGTTTCCTTAAGCACTTATTTTAAAGCCAAAAAGGCGTTTCAAAAAATCTGTCAGAAATAATAGCGTGAATGTAGCTGCAAGGCAGTCAATGAACGTTAGTGTCTCACGGAGATGATGTCATGAAGTCCAATTGAGACACCAATTGCAGGTGAAAATGACACAAAACCGCCCGCAAAACACACAGCGTCCCCTGCGTCTCCCTGGCGGTGATAAAGCAATGCTCCAGACACCTCTCCATTTCATTGCTTTTGTCATTTCATGTACCCCTCAGTTTTTGGATGGAGCGGCGAGGGGGGGTAAGAGAATATGGGGCAAATATTATAATGCATGTGCCATAGAGCCAAAAGTGTGCAATAGGTAGAGAGGAAAATTACACAGGCAATTTGGGGCACGTTTTTTTTTTTGGGCCCTCTCCCCCCAATATAAATACACCACATCCTCAGCATCTTTCTCTTTTCTCCTCATCGGAGTTTCGGAGGCCGCTCCGATCCACACCCTGTTTCGCATAGGCCCTCCTCCCCCCCTCAAAAAAACATCCCAAAAAAACACACACCATCAATCTCGCTAGAGCTCGCAGCTGGGATACTCGGATACAGACAGGGGTCCGGGGTCCGGTGAAGCGGCTGCCATAGCACTGGTGCTTCTCGTTTGTGTGCGACACGCATCACCACACCGCTCTCAAGCCAGGTCACGGTGGCAAGAGAGCATCGCTCTGGTTATGGGCAAGATAACTGGGGCAGAAAAGTGACCTTGTTCACACCAACAACAAAATTAGACTGATGAGTTGTATATATATCTTTTGTATGAATGCGGCCTGTAGAGAGAGCGACGAGTGTACTGTACTGTTGGTACGAGTTGCTTCGATTGTATCTCGTAACAAATTTCGTACTTGTAACAAATATCGTACTTTAACAAATCTCGTACTTTAACAAATCTCGTACTTGTAACAAATTTCGTAACAATACACATCGACAATTGCAACAATAGCATTGTGTATGTACTGTATGTACTCCACATCTCACCTCCTACTCTACATCCAGCTACCCATATACCCTCCTAGTAAATCAATAAAGAATACACCAGTGCAGCAAATGACATTAAACCATCTTCGTTATCGTCTCCATTTACTCGCTCAAACGACCTACAAGACAGTCCACCACCTGGCTCCATTCCAACATGGCTCCCACGCCTGTATCTCCACAAACCAGTTTCTTCTCCACGGGCAACAGCACCTGGATCCACGGCATTTCCGTCCGAATCACCTCCAGATGCTTGTGTGTCAACGGATGGTTGTACATCATGGTGTTCATGGCGGGAGCAACAATAATTGGCGCAGCCGGGTTCCATGCTCGAATGATCGACGTTAGCAGATTGTCGCAGATCCCGTTGGCGATTTTGCACAGAGTGTTGGCCGACAGAGGGGCGATAAGAAGCACGTCAGCCCACTTTTTGAGCTCGGTGTTGAGAACCTTCTCCGACGACTTTTTCCAGCACGTCCACTCGTCCTTGTCTTTCCAGATGCGCACACCCAGGCTGGACATTTCGCGCTGCTGTTCGGAACTCAGGAAATGCTGTGCGGCCGTGGTCAGGATCGCCTGCACCTCCACCTTGTCTCCGTACACCGTTTTGAGCTTTTGCACCATGAGCGGCAGCTTGATAGTCGCCACCGAGCCTGAAGCTGCTATGAGAATATGGATCTTGGAGGAGTCGGTTTTCGGAGGGAAAATCGAGTCGGAGAGAGTCGGAGAAGCTGTTCCGGGAGTGGTCACGGCCGGGGGGACACTGGTGACCATGGAGGGATTCGAAACAGACGCTTTGGGGTTGCTAGTCACATTGTACAGGTTCAAATTAGGAGTAGCAACACTGTGAGAATCGCCCAGAGAGCCCAGAATCTCGTCCAGAGACTGTGTTTCGAGCCGGCCCTTGGCCAGGGTGGGCGTGGTGCATCCTGAGGCGCCGTTGGAGCTGGTGGGGCTCACTCTGCGGTTCGATTCCAGCACCTTGGACTGATCTACATGATGCAGCGACACCACGCTGTTTCTGTGTCTGTCTTTGGGATGCACGGGCTCTGTGAAGGAGACGATGCTTTTGCGCGACACCAGCACCGGTTTTGGCGACGATTGCGGGCTCGCAGAGTTTTCTCGAGGTGTACTTGCCATTGTGTTGTTTGTGTTGTGAGAATGAGTGCGCTTTGAGAGGAGACAAGATCCGTCAGACGTTGTGGGTTTGTGTAAATCCGCAGGTGTTTACGTACCGATTGGAGAGGTCAAGTGACGGGTTGAATGCGAGTGCTGACAAGAAAATATAGATGCTGTTGGTGTGTGTGGACTTGTCTGGCTGAGAAAAAACTCATGCATTCTAATGTTTGATTGCGTTAGTCACGTGCCTGGGCCTTTTGGGGAGGGCATAAATACGGCCTATATGAAACGGATTGTGATGGTTGAAAAGCGAATGCCATGGGGGTGCAAAAACAAACAATTCTGTCTCTTTGGATTTTCCAAACCCCCTTTCTAACACCGTTTTAAACACACCATCTTAGCATCTCAGGCACCAAGGTTAGGGTGCATATTAATTTCGGAAATTTTAAACAGAATCCGAAACTGTCTTTTATTTCTTTTTTTTTTTGGGGGTTTTTTTTTTTTTTTTTTTGGGGCAAAAAATGTGGGGAAAATTACACATCCAATATGGTCAGATAACGGAAAGAAGAAATGTCTTGTTTCATAGACCAAGAGGCCAAGGTTAGGGCTACAGACAGGGAGTATATTTTTAGCGAAAAAAAGGGGCTTCTAGGGGGCTCATTTTCATATTAATTAGTGCCAATTTATGAAAAGGTGATCTGTTGTGCGCTGTTGGTTGTTGAATAACTAACGTGTTGGATGTGGCTGAGGCAAGGTGTTGACTGTAGCTACAATACAGCACCGGTACGAGTACTATAAATATAAGGATTACGGGATATTTTTATATTATTATGACACGGACAATGTGGGGATTCTAATGGTGTAGTTATTTTTCCGATTGGAGCAATATTTCGGTCCGATATATCCTCCTCAACATGAAGCAGCTAAATTGCTTTGAGGAAAAAGTGTATGGAAGTCTAGGTTTTTTAGCCGCTTGAGACAAGATTGGGTTTAGTTAGGTTTAGTTGAACTTTGATAGTTTGGTTGGGGTTTTAGTTGGGGAAGGGGGGATGAGGGTAGACAGAGCTCTGGTGTTCGTGGGTGGTGTTTTGTGGAGTTTGGGACGAGTTTAGAACGAGTTGGGGTCGAGTTGGACCTCAGTTGAGAAGCTGTCCTTTTCAAGGGAGCTGAAACCAGACCAAAAAGAAAGAGTGGCTCATTCCTGAAACGTTCGCGGATGTTTAGACAGATCCTGACAGGTTCTGACGTTTATAGCTCTTCCGAAGGTAGTTTTGGATGATTTCCAAAATGAACGCCGTTTGAGCTTTGTCCGAGGATACAAACGGCGTACTTTCGTCCAGTTTTCCCGAAGCGACTTGTTTGTCATGTTTGAGTGACTGTTGAGAGAAGAGGAACGGTTTCCAGGAATAGGTTGGGGGGAGTGTATGAAGTTTGTGAAGTTTCAGGAGCAAGTTATATTCCATAGTCGACTCCTCGTCAGTCAACGGTTCTGCTCTACACGCTTTTGGCACGGTCAAGTTCCATCCATGAATTGATGGTGGCCCAAAAATGTCAAAAGACCGTTTTCGACAAATTTGTAAGAAACACCTGAAAGTCGTTGGATTCGCTGAAGATGCCGGGGATAGTGGTTCGAGGAGCCACGTCTTCTTTGCGCCCACAATTCCGGAAAAAGTCTCAATTGCGTTCTCCACAACCAATCGAGGTGCGTCTTTTGGAGCTCAACGACCACTGAGTAGCAATCCAGGGAAAGGATTGAGCCAGAGCAAGTAACCTGTTTAGAGGACGGATTCAATCTCAGACATATATCTCAACTCCATCTTGCAACACAGACATGTTTGCATGTAAATATCCAGAGACACTTGTGCAAATGTTTCTAGCACGGGGAGGAAGAACCGTTACGCCGTTGAACTTTACGATTCAATACGAGACAATTATTATCAAAAACGCATTCAATTGAAATGCTAACGATTTTTTCCAACGTTTATATATTGTAGCTGCTTATTCCTTCTGTTTATTGTGTGTGTGTGCGTTTCTTCATTCATTTCCTCCGCCAGATTTCACTTCAAATCAACATCCGTAAAGCCGCACCACCGTGGATCGAACCCACAAACAAACAGCAAACTTAGGGCCGAGTAAAGTGCTGAGAAATATGGCTGAAACGGTAGCTACAGAACGTGCACGGGAGGCTGTAGCGCCTGTGTAATCATTCCAAGAGCTCAATAGAGAAAAATGAGCGCCAGATGCTAAAATGAACGTCATAACCCCACCCAAAACACCCAGATTCCTTACCACGTGAGAACCCAAACTGGCATCTTGCTAAAACCTTATTTGGGCTAAGCCCACCACCGTCGTTACACTCCACAACACGCGTCTATCTAAATCACGACAGAGCGCTTCTGCCCCATCTTTTTCGAACCAGCCACGCGCGTGCACACATACCACCAATGGTGCTCGAAAAAACACTGCAACTGCCGCCCATGATGGTGCTCTCGGAATTGACACCCGAGGGTGACGAGTTTGTGGTTTCCGAGTTTGACCCCGAAGGCGAGAAGAAAATCGACCTGGATGGCCGGCCCCAAGGAGGCCGGGAGTTCCGCATGAATACCTTCAAGCTGCCCGGCCGCGGCTCCAAGCTGTTCATGATGGCCACCGAGTGCGCCAAGGAGCTCAATTTCCGCGACTCGTACCTGCTCTTCAACAAGAACAAGAGTCTGTACAAGATGATTGCCAGCCAGAAGGACAAGGAGGCGCTGATTGCGCTGGGTCTGCTGCCGTACTCGTTCCGGTCGCGAGTGATTGGCATCATCACTGCACGATCAATCTACCGCCAGTTTGGAGCCCGAGCCATTGTCGACGGCAAACGGGTGCTGGACGACTACTGGGAGACTGCGGCGCTGGAACAGGGCTTCACTGAGTCGGACCCGGTCATCATGGATCGACGTGGCCAGATCACACACGTGTACAACCAGGAGGTCTACGGTACACCTAACCCTCCTAACGTGCCCAAGGCCCAGAAACGCAAGGAAAAGTCCGCGGGCCCCACTCCTGTGCCCACTCAGCCCTCCGTTCGACCATCGCTGTCGTCGTCGGTTCCAGGGCTCTCCTCCTCCATATCTGGAGTGCCCAGCGCAGCCAACACCCTGCATCCCATGGCAGGGCAAGCTCCTCCAGGCTCCTCGTCTGGAACCTCAGGCTCAAGCTCGCTGCAGACCCCGGCACATGTCCACCCTCATGTGTACGCGCAGCTGCAACAGTCGCAGCAGATGATGGGTGGCGCTGGTCCTGTAGTACCTGCAGCTCCGGCAATCCTGGCGACAGACTCGTCTAACCAGCCCATCAACAATGCAGCTGCAGCTGCAGCCCAGGTAGAGACAGCCAACCTCAAGAATCTGCTTCTGTCGACCTATATGCCCGGGACATCCATCCGTGGCTCGCTGGATTACCAGCAAGGTAACATCTCTTTGGCCTCAAAGTACAACATTGCGTCGATTGACTTTTTCCAGGACTACAAGGCGCCCGAAATCGAGGCGTCGTACTCAGCGCTGGAGTACAACCGGTACCTGGGTGGCCAACGTAAGTTCCGCAAAGACATGTGGGTCAACTTTTGGCAGATCAAGAGCGCTGGGGAACTTCCGTCCAAACCCAACCTTGGGGTTCTGGACGCTAACGAGGTCTATGCCACGTCACAGACGCAGATGATGAAGCGCAAGCAGGAGAGCGTGGAGCAGGAGGCGGTGATTGTCAACACCAAAAAGCGACGAGGCCGAGGCGGTATCATTTCGTCCTCAGCTGCCTCTGCGTTAGACGTCCATTCAGGAGCGTCGTCAGTGGCACCAGATGAGGCCGAGCCAACGTTCCAGGATGTCTCCGAGGAACTCACCCAGTCGCAGCCGCCGCCACAGATTCGAAAACTGCCCATGGGCGTCACCAAGGACGAGTACCTGGAGCAGATGTACGCCCAGGAGCAGCGAGTGCAGGCAGCAGCACAGGGCCAGGTGGCTGCAGCGGGCCCTGGCGCGCCGCAAGTGCCCGGTATGCCGCCGGGAGCTCTGCAGGACAAGTCGCCCAAAAACAGATTCAAGCGGGGCGTCATGGCAGGCCCGGGAGGTATTCCCATGGCTCCTGGCCAGGGTATTCCCGAGCATTTGATGCAGCAACTGCCGCTGGATCATCAGATGAACCAGCAGCGTCAGATTGCGGGCCTCGGAGGCGCTCCTATGGTGCCCCAACAGCTACGACACATGCAGGGGGTGCAGGGAGTGCAAGGAGGTATGCCCATGCCGCCACAGCAGTTTCAGGCGCAGAATGGATGGAGAGGAGGAGGGTTTATGTGAGTTGACGGGCGGGCGATACGAGCTTGGTCAACTGATGTAACATACCAGTGAGACCGCCGAGAAGAGCGGTGAGCTAGAATGGTATAGCTGTATGTGGTGTGGCGATTATGCCGTGCCAGGGGATACAGAGACAGGGTCTAACGTGTACAATATTTAACAATAATCTATGTTTTTTTAGAGGGCTTGGAAAGGCTGTATGCACTCGTATCGTAGACTGGACCTTAAATATGGTGTGTAGTTAAAACATCAAAAACAGGACGATAAAGGAACCAAATTTGACACTTTCAAAGGAGACTACGATACCAGCATGATCATAGAAGCGGGACAAAGAGAATGCACTTTTCAAAATTTCAATTGCGTGTTTCTTTGTTGAGTTTCTGGTCATTATGTGTGGTCTGTAAGAGATCAAAATTGGAACTTGTTTTTAGAGCATTGCTCTTCTGATTTCTTGCATTACACTCTCAGATCTATCTACCCACTACTGTACTCGTAGACTACAACAGTGGGATTTCTAACATACAAACATTGATTACTTTACAAGGCTGATTTTGATGGCGCTGTGGAAGTACGAACCAGGGTGGGGGTACTCGTCTACAGCAACTTTTCGTACTTTCCTCGAGACTTGATGAAGACAAAGAAGAGAGCCGACTGGATGGAGACGATGACGGTGAGAGGAATCCACAACGACGGCGTCTGGTTTTTCTTGTCGGACGAAAAGTCTGTGAACTGCGACTTGAGCTCGTTCTTCACCTGAGAGTCGAACGTGTGGGTGAGAGTCTGTAGCTGGGCCTTGATTTCTGACAGGTGGTTGGTGATGTAGTTTTTGGTGTCCTGCGACCGTTCTCGGACGTGTTCTTTGGCCTCGACGTCCATTTCCCGCAGTTTCTGGTCCATGACTCCGATTCGGTTGGACAGCAGAAGCAGGTCGTTTGCGAGCGAGCTCAGTTTCTTGAGGTCTGTGAACGTTTCCAGCTTTTCTTCCACGGCAATGAGTTTCTTGGCCAGTTCGGTAATGTGCTCCGAAGTGGCAACGTCCTGCTGGATAACCTGCTGCTGCTGCTGCTGCTGCTGCTGCTGTTGTTGTTGCTGAGGAGGAGCTTCTGGCTGCTTAACCTCCTGCTTAACCTCCTGCTTGACCTCCTGCTTGACCTCCTCAGGAGCTCCGCCAACTCCATTGGGATCAACACGATAAGTCTTGAGTGAGTAAATCTCAAAAGTATCAGGTCCTTCAGTGGAAGCGGCGGAAATGGAAAAGTAGGGCGAATCGGGAAGAGCCACGGGTCGCTCGTCAAAACACTTGTGGCCGTTGATCTCCACCTTGAGCTTGCCGTTAATGTAGTAGGTGGTGATCTTGACGGGCGCACCGGTGTTTCTATACTTGAGCTTACACAAAGCCATGGCGTCCTTCTCCACCTGAGAGGGGTCCATCTTGGAGTACTCGCCTCCGGTGTTGTCATGGACATGCAAATGGCCCTCTCCGTCGTTGCCAATCACCGAGTCGAGAATCAGCGCAAGACCGTTCCACCGGTCCTTCATGCCGTAAACAGGACCGCCCTGGTACGCCTGAGGGGTGAAGAAGATTCCAAAGCCTCCGCCAGGGAGAACGGGTCCGTAAACCGCCAGAGAAACCTCAGTGATAAAGTCCTTGGAGGGAATGGGCTGGTTGCCCGACACAGATCCGCGCTGGTTGGGTCGTCCCAGCTCCGTGAGCGAAATCTGCGACCGGCCTCCAGGTCCACTGCTTGTGAGAACAGCTGATCCCGAGGCGTAGAAATGTGTCTTGAACCGATCATCTTCTGCCATGGAGTTGGGCAGAGAAAGCTCGTACATTTCCGACAGCCCGTAGTCGGCGAGCACGGGCAAAACCAGACATGCAATTGTGGCAATGCTGGGCAGTTTCATTGTGTGTGTGGTTGTGAGAAGATGACAAGATGACAAGATGAAGACGCGTCAATGCTAATTACTTGTCGCGCCCTACTAACTTTGTTAGACTTTAGTTGCATATGCATGTGGTTAGGGTCCCTTGCAACCTTTCAAATGACGTGGCTGCAAGGCTATCCGGGGAAGTCAAGACAAGGGTGTAAGGTATAGATGAGCTATGGCAGGGGTTAGGGGTGGTAAAAAGTGGATGGCAAGACAACTGGGGGCCGATAAATCGATAGGAAACAGCTCTAGTCACCCATGTCTTCTACAACACCCCACAATTCGCTTTTACTCCCATGCACTACAACCCCTCCTTTGCATTTTCAGTTTTCAGGGTCTAAACGAAGTATCGCTTTAAAACTTTTTCTAGGGAAGCTATGGGATTAAAAATTACATGCAAGTGATCACAGAATTCACAGATATCTCCTGTCCAAAATCCACTCCTCCACTTCCAAATCTGACCTTTTTCAGCCATCCCCCCGTTTTCTCCTTTGTCAATCCCGGTCAACTTTAACTGATCGCGTTATTTTCAGCCTTTTTTTAAAATTCTCTGTAACTATCTCAAAAGTTATTCAATTTGAACACAAACAGATTCAGTCGAATCTCCATATCTCAGAGATTCTAACAGGACTATTATCTTCTTTACGCCTATTCTCCACATCCCACAGCCAATACCCATCTACCCCACTTTAGCGTAACGATATGCACGGTACACGTGGCTGGTGCATAAATTAGACGTCGAAATGGTCAGAATGTGATGATCTACCGGATCGTGGAAAGACCACGGGAATGCAAAACGAGGGGAAGTGATGTTGTGGTGACGTAGGAGGGCTTAGAGGAGCAAAAAAAAATCTCCCGGGGGCGAGTCGAACGCCCGATCTCAAGATTACAATTTATACCATTACAGTCTCGCGCCTTAAACCAGCTTGGCCACCGGGAGATGGAAGAAAGAATTTGGGCCCAACCGGGAATTGAACCCGGGACCTCTCGCAAATTGCCTAGGACACCCTAAGCGAGAATTATACCACTAAACCATCGGGCCGCAAAATTTTCTGCTCGTTTGAGAAAAGTGGAATCTACTATCGTTACTCTGCCACAGATTATGAGCGACATTTTTTTGCCACCATCGGGTTCCCCTTATTCTTTTTAGTTGAAAAATGTATTCTAAACTTTGTTATCTTTTTTCCTTCATTCTCCATCATCCCGTTTGTCTCACCTAACCCTCGCAAATTTTAGTTGCTGACGAAACTTCACACACCTTCTTTTCAGGATCAACTCCACAACACCACACTTTCAACACAAAATGTCATTCCTTGGACTTGGAGGCCAATCCCCTAACGGACCCAGCAACCCCCAGAAGCTGCTCGCCGCCGAGGCCGAGCTCGACATGGTCACCGACATGTTCAACCGACTGGTGGAGTCTTGCCACGAGAAGTGCATCAAGGCCGACTACTCTGCCGGCGATCTCAACGCCAACGAGGGTCTGTGTCTCGACCGATGTGTTGCCAAGTACTTTGACGTCAACACCAAGGTCGGAGAGGTGAGTATAGGAGAATTGAGGCTGATTGACGCCACCACAACAACTACTAACACAGTACATGCAGAAGCTTGGAAGCAGCGGATCCTTCATGGGCCGACCCTAAATGTGAAATATGTACATAGAATAAAAGTTACATGCGACTGTGATTTGCGCAGAGTTGATTGCCCTCCATTGAATTGGCGGCGGTGTAGTTGTGGTGCCGAGTGTAGTGGTGGAACCCTGTAGAATGCGTCATTTCATGTACGATAGATTAGTCATCGGGAGGCGAGACAGATGAGTTGAGATGACATGACATGATCTCAGAAGTGATAAATTCGGCCGGAGCATTCATTGAAGATCAAGCGACAGCCGACGTGTTGTTTCTTGCAACCACACTGATCGAAGACAGGGGTGTATGCTCCAATACCTTGTTCAATGAGAAGAAATATCAACTTACCGGAGTTGAGTCCGATTCGCAACAAAAGGCATATTGTTCGAACAAACAAACGATTTCAAACAGTTTGCACTCTTTGGATTTTCGATTGCTCCGTTATTGGCGGAGTTGGGGTGGTCCCTTAGTGCCCAGCTGTAGCTAAATGACAGATCCCTCTTTAGACGTCTAAGCCAACAACTATGTACAGTATCAGTATAGTCCATTACAGTGTTTAACGAGCTACTACAAAACAACTCTTGCTGATGTATCGACAATTCGTGTCCTCCGTGTATCTATCGTGCTACCATTGTCTACACCTCCTCTTCTCCTAAACTATCAATATGTACATTAAAATTATGAGTGTTTAGTTGTATACTCGTAGCCTGGTTGTCAATCGCTCACAGTGCTTCCAGCAGCCATGTCTTGCTCCGCTCGCCATGTCTACTTGAAGCCAAACAAACTCGCCACTCTCATTCTCACTCCCTCGACCGAATTCACCTTTGGTCTAACATCCAGATAAAAGGACGGCATGCCCACCATTCCGGGCATCTGCTTTCCCTCGTAAAAGTCAATGACATAATCGACCTTGGTTCCACACCGGTCCACCGTCCAGTCGTGTCGATCAAACGGCTTCTGGTATCCCAAAAACCAGTTGTTGAATCGGGCCTTGGGGGTCAGCTTTTTCGAGTCGCCCTGGAACGACACCAGCTTGGGTCCTCCGCACGAATCGGCCATCTTGCCCTCCCATCGCAGAATCTCGTACCATGCCCGCTCGTTGACAGCGTTGTGAATCGGAACAATGCTCTGCATATCTTCGGCCTGGGGATCCCACTGCTTGCGTTTCATGGCGTTGAAAAACTGCTGCTGAGAAGGATACACCCAGTTTGCGTCCGAGCCGGCTCGAGGAATCGTCGACACTTCTCTTTGCTGATCAAGACCAGTGTTGGGCTCATTCAAGGGTGCGTTTCCGTACGGCTCCACGTCCACCGAAGCCGCCGAGCCGTGAGAAGCGACATTTTGCCGCTTGGTCCACACCTCGCGAGTCTCGTGATCCACAGGGCAGCTTTCTGTGTTGGTACCGCTTGGTTTTGTGTCGGTTGATGGCTTCATCTTGGTGTGATCAACAGGGCACTCCTTGGGCGCACTTTCCGAGGTGGTGGGTTCGGAACTAGCCTCCAGCTTGCGAGCCCACACTTTTCTGCTCTCGTGGTCAACGGGACACTTTTCGTCGCTCATCGCAATGGTTGTGTTGTTAGTAATGGAGATTTGTTTGAAATATGACTCGCTGCAAAAAATCACTGACAATTATTAACTAAAACTTTAACTCGCTTAAACGTTACAAACACCTATTATCTCTCCCATATACTCTATTTGAAACCCTAGGCAAACCGAAATGATCTTCGACCGTTTCTTCAAACACGATATGACCACGTATTCGGCTCCCGGAAAAGCGCTTCTTTGCGGCGGTTATCTCGTCATTGATCCAACTTACTCGGCCTATGTCGTGGGTCTCTCTGCGCGTATTTATGCCACTGTCACCTCCTCCGAGGCTCCCACAACAAGCGTCCATGTCACTTCTCCTCAGTTCGACAAGGGGGAATGGACCTACCATTTCACCAACGGTCAGCTGACGGCCGAGGGCCACAATCCGTTTGCTCACGCAGCCGTCAACACCGTTTTGCACTATGTTCCGCCCAAAAACATGCACATCAACATCAGCATCAAATCCGACAACGCCTACCATTCACAGATTGATAGTAAGCAACGTGGCCAATTTGCGTACCATCAAAAGGCGATCCACGAGGTTCCAAAAACCGGACTCGGCAGCTCGGCAGCCCTAACCACCGTCCTGGTAGCTGCTCTGCTCAAGTCGTACGGGATCGACCCCTTGCATCACACCCATCTGGTCCACAACCTCAGCCAGGTGGCACATTGCTCGGCACAGAAGAAAATCGGCTCGGGCTTTGACGTGGCCTCGGCCGTTTGTGGCTCATTGGTGTACAGACGGTTCCCTGCGGAGCCTGTCAACGTGGTCATTGCAGCGGAAAACAGCCCCGAATACGCGTCGCTGTTGAAAACTACAGTCGACAGCAAATGGGACGTGACCCTCGAGCCGTCGTCATTGCCCCCCGGAATCACCCTGCTCATGGGAGACGTCCAGGGAGGCAGTGAAACACCTTCAATGGTGGCCAAGGTGATGGAATGGAGGAAAACCAAGCCCCGAGAAGCCGAAATGCTGTGGACAGACATCAATGCCGCCAATATGCAAATGGTGGAAATCTTCAATGAGCTCCGCAAACTCGCGCTTACTAACAACGAGGCTTATGAGCAACTACTGGCCCAGGCGGCTCCTATCAACGCCCTCAAAATGGTCATGCTGCAAAACCCCATTGGAGAACTCGCACGGTGCATCTTCACCATCAGAAAGCACTTGAAGAAGATGACTCGAGAAACCGGAGCGGCCATTGAACCGGATGAACAGTCGGCTCTGTTGAACAAGTGTGGCACGTACAAGGGCGTCATTGGAGGAGTTGTGCCGGGAGCTGGGGGATACGACGCCATTTCGTTGTTGGTCATTAATTCTGCTGTTGAAGATGTTAAGAATGAAAGCCAGGGCGTTCAATGGATGCAGCTCAAGGAGGAAAACGAGGGTCTTCGGCAGGAAAAGGGCTTTAAGGCATAGATGGGAACGTTTAAATAGGTTATTCTGAAGCACGACATGGCTACGGGCGTTTTTGGTATACTGTAAGAAGAAGCGGGTGGATTCATTCTTGGATGGTCGGTTTTGCTTTTTATAAAACGGTTGAACTTTAAGTGGATTAAGGTTCGTAATACCTCCTCGGCTTTCAGGGGTGTTGGTTTTCCGCTGAGGCACAAGCGTGAGACTGAGATTTTGGTGGTTGATTTATGTGAGTGTTGAGAGTATGTGATTTGATTTTCAGAGCTGTTGGGGCATTGCTGATGAAGTTGTGGTACGTCTGTTTTGCTGATGATTTTAGTGAGGTAGGTAAGTAAAGTTTAACTAAATGGGAAGGAGAAGAGTGTGAGGACATGGAAAGATGTTATATGAGGGGCGAAGTACTGTATCGTACCGGGTGGGAGGTTGTTTGGGTGTCATTGGGTATTATTTTGGTGTATTTTGGGGTGGTTTGGGTTTGCAAATGCGAGTTTTGAGTGTGGATCTGGACTACTGGTTGGTGGGTAAAATACAGGAGAGGATAGCTGAGACAGCTGGCAGCTGACCTTTGAAATTAGGGAGTTTGCAGGTGTATTTTTCAGATCGATCATAGTCGGAAATTCCTTGTTCCTAGTCTCTACCATTCGGGGTGGACCTGGTCTGGTGGGTAGAAGCTACTGGATAGGCACAATACAGGTAGAAGAGGAGGGAGGCACTGTACCGGTACTCGTACAGGACTGCTCATCTGTGGCTAAAGAACTGATGGAACTGGTTTCTGTTTATTTTCCAACTGTTCTAATTTCATCGCGGTACAGTATGTCCAAATCCTGAACACTGTATAGCCGCTGTACCCACCCAATGAAGACAGAACTCGTACTCGTTCCGTACTCGTACGATAATCACCGGACCCAGTGACATGTTCCGTCTATTTCTCACCTTGTTCCGTCTATTCCCATCTTGTTCCGTCTCATTTCGTGAGACAACCCCACATATGCCCCACATGATCCACATGATCCCCAATTCCTCAACACTCAACAGCTCTTTTTTTTGTACTTGTAAGACATTGTGCATCTTAATTTGAGGGTCCATATGACCTGAATGAGGGTCTGAAACAGACAAGTGCGCGTTTAATCAGGAACAACGCCCTATCTGTACTTGTACAGTATCGTACAACCACGACCTCTCATATGTTTTATAATGCAATATCTATATACAATGTTCTATTCCGGCAGCTCTCGTCTATCACTTCTTGGCATCAAAAGCCAACTTGGGCTGCTTCTTTTGAGGACCGTTGGACTTTCCAGCGGGCTTTCCAGCGGGCTTTCGTTTCCGGTTCTTTTCTCTCTCCTCTTTCTCCTTTTGCAAAACCTCGGCAGATTTCGTATTATCAGCAATCAGCCCCTGGACCGTATCCCGGGCCTCCTGCTCCGTGTACTCCACCTCCTTAAGCGCCTCCTTTGTGTCTTTGTTGGCCTCCATTTCACGCAGCACCTTCAAGACATTGTCGGCTGTATTGTCCTTCTCCACGGGCAAGTCCACAATGAGCTTATACTGGGTTTTCTCCTCGTCTGTAAACGGTTCCAGCCGCTTGATGAACCCGCCCATGATCATGTAAATCTTGCCGGGCGCAAACTTGTCGGTGGACACCGTCTGGTGGTCTTTGCGCGCAAACACGCGTTCCTGGGTCACTTTTTTCAGCGCCGGAATGGACTGCTCCGAATGAACAAACTGCAGCCCGATCAGAGACACATTGTTGCTACCCAACTCTTTGTGCAGCCCGTCCACGAGCTCTTTGCGTTCCTTGACAGATGAGTTGTTTCTGTCGGCAAAGACCACCTCGTTGACTTCGAGCTGATCGAGCACGGCCTTGAGGAACTTGGGGCGTCTGTTTTTGATGCTGATGTCGATATCGTCATTTTGGACGTGTCCGCAGTGAGCGATTTTCGCCAGTGTTTTTCCCACCGTCGATTTGCCACATCCCAGGGACGCCACCGGCACAATCACGTATTTGTGCATTTCCGGGGTTGATAAAAAAAAAAAAAAGGCAAAAAAGAACAGAAAAAGGTCGGGTTCGAACCGATGACCGTTGGACGGTGATTTTCACCTTCGGTGTCGTGACGTCAGTACGGTTTAGGGGTGCATCAAAGTCATGTGAAAAGACCAGTTGGAAAAAGAAAGTAGCATTTTAGGGTGTGAGGTTTAGCTCCGGATTTTGGCACCAGTAAGATGGAGAAGAGTTGTAAGACTAATCAACCTTCTAGTGGGGTGATGATGCGGCAGACGAGAAAAGGGCAGGGTGGAAACACCACGGTGCCTGTGTAACTTGTCAGCGTCTGTGCAACCTGTTTGCGTCTGTGTAGCGTGTTTGTGTCTGTGTATCCCGCTCTTTTGTACACTCGTGTGGGCCGTCACTCGTTTTCCACGTGCTCTCCCCCTGACAAGGTTTGAGGTTGCCGACTTTTGGTGGGGAAAAAGGGTGGGGAAGCTCTTGAGGCCAGCAGACTTTTGTCTTTTTTGTCTTTGCGGTTGTTGCTTCACCAGCGTGTGTCGATCCCTGCCTGTTTGGACCGAGTACCCCGCCAATAGAAGTCAGCGCGATTTTCCTTGCTTGATTCCACACTCCACTCGACTCATCAGCAGCCTGCGACGCGTTTAAGACATTGTGAGACAAGTACGTTACTAGACCCCTGACAGCCACTTGAACACAGACCTCTACACACAACACCTTCAATGTCGCTTCAACTGCTTATCGACGAGACAGGCAACTTTACCGACGCGGACGGCAAGTCTGTGATTCTTCGAGGAATCAACGTGGCCGCCGACGCCAAGCTGCCCGCCAAGCCGTTCACTCCATCGCAGCAGAAGGCCGGAGACGACTTTTACGACACCTCCGTTTCGTTCGTGGGCTCGCCATTCCCGCTGGAGGAGGCCGACGAACACTTTGCACGAATCAAGGCCTGGGGATTCAACACCATCAGATACATTTACACATGGGAGGCGCTGGAGCATGAAGGGCCCGGAATCTACGACGAGGAGTTCATCGACTACACTGTGGCGGTGCTGCGTAAAATCGGAGAGCATGGCATGTTTGCATTCATGGATCCGCACCAGGACGTGTGGTCACGATTCACCGGTGGCTCTGGAGCTCCCCTCTGGACGCTGTATGCTGCTGGTCTTGATCCACGACACTGCATGACCACTCAGTCTGCTCTGGTTCAAAACTTGTGGGAAAACCCGTCCAAGTTCCCCAAAATGATCTGGAGTACAAACTACCAGAAACTGGCGTGCCAGGTCATGTTCACCTTGTTTTTTGCTGGCAACCACTTTGCTCCAAAATGCATCATCAACGGCGTCAACATCCAGGATTATCTCCAGGGCTGCTTTTTGGCGGCCAAAAAATACCTGGCCGAGCGAATTGCCGCCGACCAGCACCTCGTGGAGAACGTGGTCATTGGATTTGAGTCCGTGAACGAGCCCAACCATGGTTTGATTGGCTACGAAAACATTGACGCTATCCCCGACTCGCAGAAACTGCGACTGGGACCCACCCCAACGGCCTTTGAGTGCATGCGAACGGGAATGGGCGAAACCGTGGAGGTGGACAACTACGAGTTTGGACCGTTTGGAGCCACGAAAAACGGAACGGTGGTAATTGAACCCCGAGGAACCCTGGCCTGGCTCAAGGACTTCTCCAAATGGGACCAACTGTACGGGTGGACTCGAGGACCCGAATGGCAGCCCGCAATGTGCATTTGGGCTCAACATGGCGTTTGGGACCCCAAAACGTCCCAACTGCTCAAACCAACCTACTTCAACGACGGCCACTCGTTCCACGGCATTGGATCCAAGATTGACGAGGAGGTGTGGGTCAACAAGTACTTTTTGGGCTACTGGCTGGACTTTCTCAAGGCGATCAGAGAAGTCAACAAGGACTGGCTGGTGATGATGCAGGCTCCAGTGATGCAAGTTCCTCCGGATCTCGTCAATCACCCGGAATTCAACGATAAACGAATCGTTTACTCGCCACATTACTACGACGGACTGACGCTGATGAACAAAAAGTGGAACCGTCTGTACAACGTTGATGTGGTGGGTATTCTGCGAGGCAAGTACCCTTCCATTGTTTTGGGTCTTCGAGTAGGAGAGTCTGCGATCCGAAACTGTCTGCGAGACCAGCTGCGGTTTTTGCGAAAAGAAGGACTGGCGAAAATTGGAAACTTCCCCTGTCTCATTTCCGAAATTGGAATTCCCTACGATATGGACGATAAGTACGCGTATCGAACCGGCGACTATTCGCAGCAGATTCGAGCTCTGGACGCCAATCAGTACGCTCTTGAGGGATCCAAGCTGCACTACACTCTGTGGGTGTACACTGCGTCCAACAACCACAAGTGGGGCGACAACTGGAACGGAGAAGATTTGTCCTTGTTTTCCAAGGACGATGTGGCCAAACAGCTCCAGAAGAGCGGAGGAGCAACACAGACACTGACCAACGGTAGTGCCAACGATTCACAGTCGTCAGAGGAAACCCCTCCTCCCACGTACACTTCGTACGCCTCGTATTACCTGGATTCGTCGTATCTGGGCAAGACTTCGATCGGTAAGTCCATCAAGAGCCGGGTTTCTAGTCTCAAGGGCGCCATTCGGCGTAAAAACAAAACGGCAGCCGTTCCTCTGTCGTCACATGGAGACGCCTTCAAGCCTCCCCCTGAGTACGTTCTTGGAGCTCGAGCTGGCGAGGCGTTCATTCGTCCTTGTCCTCAGGTGATTTCTGGAACCCTTGATTCGTACGGCTTTGATCTGCAAAAGTCCGTGTTCACGCTGAAAATCAAGGGAGCTGCTTGTGGAGATCAGAACAAGTGCGAGGGCAAGTTGTTGCCCACCACCATCTACCTGCCCCATTACCATTTCTTGCAGTGGGCCACAGGCGTTTCCACGTCGTCTGGAAAGTGGGAGTATGATGAAAACACTCAGATTCTCACGTGGTGGCATTACGAGGGCCCCCAGCAGCTGCAAGTCAAGGGTAACATTCGGTTCATTACCGATTACATTGATACCGCCAATAATATCAGCAGCAGTCAGTGTCGATCGCAGTAGAGTAAGACACCAGGCATATTGAATCATAGAGATATAATTAGAGACATAATTAGTAAAATACCAGTGTACATGGCGGTACTGTAAGATACTGTGCTGTATCTATGATAGAGCACGTGCCTATCAATTCCGATACCTTTTATTGCTTGGCAAGAGGGTAAAGTTGCCATTTATGATAGTTATGAGAGAGTCACAGGACAGGAGAGAAAGACAAGATACAGGCATTAGATGCGATATATGCACCCGGCGTAATTTGACAAGGACGACGTATCGCCATACCAATGTACCGTCGACGTACAATTCCTGCAACATGTCTCTCATTGATTGAAGGGGTCAATTGAGGGGTTTCACAAGACTGATTGCTTTTTTTTGTTTGTATGGGTGGACAAGTTCACGGCTCTGACGCTGTTTCAAATTTTAGTGGAGTAAATTGGCCATCTCTTGGTGTGGTTTTAGTTGGAAATTATCAATATCATAACAACCACCATGGTTATGCAGCCTGTGCATAATCTGTGCAATCTGATGCAGGAGGAGGAGGGGG
>ULGV01000003.1:356611-487762 GCA_900519065.1 Yarrowia hollandica | reverse complement strand
GGGGGGCAGGAGAGACAGACGTATGGTGAAACCCATGTTACATCACAACCGTTTGGTTCACCGAGTCAATCGAAAATATCTCCGAGTCACCGATTGATAAACCCCCCACCCATCACCATTCAGGCCTAAGTAATGGGTGCCCTTGTCATTTTTGTTTTTTCGCTTTTCTCACCGGTCTAGACTAGCCCACACTATCAGTTGGAGACCCAAGTGTCGGGCTAGCCTCTTAGCGCCGGTCTAGCGGGCTCCTTGTTCATGGAGAAAAGGTGTGACAGATATATTCCATTCTACCGGTACAGCCACACGGGCGGAGTATTTTTGTGCTTGTGGCGGTTTGCAATATTTTGTAATTTTTAGTGGTAATATCGCCCGTAGCTGGTTCGGCACATGGTCACTATACTAACTGACTGTGACGCTACAAGAATCACCGAAAACCTCGCCAGCAGAGAGATGATGGAGGAAGGATAAAACGCTGGAAATACGACAGGTCCATGTAACACAAACCCGAGCACATCATGTTGCCATCTGCGTAGCGCGAAGACCCTTCCAGAAGCTCACGTTTGTGGGGAGTAGTGTGGTGCCCTGGACGGCGCTAGTTTAGGAGACGTGTTTGATGCTAGTCAAGTGTTATCCGCTGCTAGTCTGTGAGGAGTATGTATCGTACTGTACACACATTGGTGACACAGTCCATGAGGTGACTGCTCACATGTAGGTGGAATGCACAACTTTTCCAACCGCCATGCAATATACATGGTACATGGAAGCAACACCAACAGCAAGCATGCAACACGACCCAACCCGCATTCCAGACAGCCAGCCCCCTCCCTCTCCCCCCGCTCCTCTGGCTAGCCCGTCTCCCTCTAGAGACGATGGTACCTATCTAGCTCTAGACCAGGCCCTGGCCCAGTTAGGGGTCGACAGGGAGGCCTGCGGAAACTTGAAACACCTCGTTTGGCTGCACACAAAGGACCGGCAGCGTCTGCGGGTGTTGCAGGCCGACTCTGTGACGGTGCAGACCCTGCTGGCAACGCTAGGCGATACGCTGCGAGAGAAAAAGTGGGCTTGCGGGCACAAAAGACACGAGTACCAGTCTCCTCCGGAACTGCGCCGTGGTGTCTGTGCAGAGGTGCTTACACGTTCTAAAAATATTATCATGTGTGATGTGCAAGATGCAGAAGCACCAGCAAGGTCTAGACCGTGGGAGTCCAATCCACGGGCAAAGAAACGACTCAAAAGCTATTTGGACGAGTGGGATTCCGACTCCTCGTTCCAGTGGACTGATTTCGCTTCTTCTGAAACCTCTGACACGCATAATCAGCAGTTAATTGTAGCTGCAGCCGACGAAGCAGCTGTCTTAGATGGCTCCTCCCCTTTGCGCCATATCCCTTCCCCTATTGGATCGAATGTACCGTCTCCAGCACACAGAAGCGTGGAAGCGAGCTTGTCTGATTCGAGGGGGCTGTGGAATGAGCTTGATGCACCATTGAGCAGCTTCTCAACCAGCCAACGCGATGTGACCATCGATCTGGCCAAGTTTCTCCCTATCGAGCCCTCTCGCCAACATGCAACCCACGAGACCGGCAGGTTGCTTCTAGAAACAAAGTGTACAGTAGATACGATCGATACGCCACGCAGAGTTCCGGCCCACAGCCCAGTCAGGCCGAAAGATGCCTCTCCGGAGATTAATCTTTCTCTTCCCGGAAACTACTTGCTTGCGCCTGTATCGGGTTCTCTGGATACGGACCTCTACCATGAGTTGGAGATGGAGCATGCTCTGTTTTACGGCGAGTCGATTTTCGCTGACTCCATTCTACGCTCACGAGGTGTCAAATCTCGAGATTTGAGATTCGACGTGAGTATCGTACAGTGTACTGTATATGATACGATGAGGTGTTTAAAGATCCTCATCTCTTTTTGCTACCAGTACTTTTTGCTGCCATGATTTTTTTTTTTATTTATTTCTTCTTCAGCTTTTCACATTGCCTTTTCACTAGGTTTGAAAGCGGTGTTGCGCTTCACTCATGTCGTATGTGTGCTAACTCAGGGTGCGTATCAGTTTGATTAATTAGGGGGGCATACATAGCAAGGTGCTGAAGTCATGTAATGTACCGGGGGGGCAGTGGGCGGCGGCGTGGGGAAGGATGCTGCCGCAGAGCAGCGATAGCTGTACATATCTAGACAAAAATTATATGCTTGTTGCTTGTGTGCGAGAGACGACGCTCCATATGCGACCGGGGTTCTGGAAATAATATTACCACACATGAGAAGCATGCCCGTTGGGGTCTTGGTCGTGTTTCTCGATTTTCGGCGGTCTATTTGACCATCCTGAAACAAGCGGTACCGTATACATGCCCCATGGTCTTGTCTCAAATGCAGTCTGCACCCAGACGCACGAAAAAGCACTTTTGTCTTTGCGTGTGCGTACAGTGTGCGGTCACCGTGCATCTCTAGTCTGCAGCTCTGGGTTTTTGGAAACTTTAGTGGCGGCCGTTAATTAAACGTAAACGGGAAAAAATAGGGGTTACTGTAGAAAAAGTGGAAAAGCGCATGGGTCATAATTAATTATTACTTGTACTATAGACTGAGCGTGTTTTGTGTCTTGAGGGAATCGATTTAATGCAATAAATACGGTCTAGAAAATGGGGTGGGTAGGTCTTGAAAAATAAATCTTTCAAGATTGGTAGCTACTCGTAGACCAATAAATAAACGAGGGTCGTTATGTGATGGGATGGGGGGAGAGGGTAAGGGGACAATCGATCGAGGAAAGGACGGTTGAAGAGGCGCACAAAAAAAAGTGGAAAAAAAGAAACCTGACATCAACAGAGACAACAGAATCACTCCACACAGTTCCATCCGTTATCGTAATATGCGTAGCACAAGGAGGAGCCCAAGAGTGACGAGTTTTCCGCCACTCCAAACATCTCCTTGAATTTTTTCTGGCAGGCCAGCGGAGTGACCTTCTTGCCCAGTTTTCGTGACAGCTCGCTGGAAATGTGTTTCCATTTGTGTCGTTCGGCGGCCTCCAGCAGGTCCACCAGCGCGTCCAGATCGTCCTGCTCCCAGATGAGGTTGCCGTTCATCTGGGCCATGAGCACCTCGTAACGCCGTTGGATGTTGTGTGGCGTCTCGCCCTTGACCATTTCCTTGATTTCCTGCCAGGTTTTGTTTTCGTTTTTCATGCTGATGATGAGCCGGTCCTGCTCCTGCGTGAACTTGGACCGGTACGCTCGCCGGGCCTTTTTGATGGTGGCTCGTGACGAGTTGGAAGATGGCGAGTGGTAGGGCTGCTGTTGCTGCTGCTGCTGCTGCATGTGATGGACCATGGCCATGGACTTGTTGGTTTGTGGCGCTGAGTAGCCGCGTTTACGGGGCAGCGGCTCGGTGGTGTAGTTTGGGTAGTTTTGGGGCACAGAGGGAGCCGAAGTCTTGCGCTCGTCATAAGGAGACTGGGCCGGGGTAGGGGAGGAAACGTCGTACTTGAAGGGATCGTCCGTCTCACGCTTGAACAGCGGCTTGTAGCCCAGGCGGTAGGACGAGTCCAGCGGCGGCATGTATTTCGGGTTGAAGGTGCTCGTCTTTCTACTTTTCGGCGACGGTGGCGTCTCGACATACTGGTAGCCCAGATGGTGGGGCTGAGCCTGGCCTGGAGACGGTAGAGAGTGCATGGGGACCATTACTGCGTGGGAGTTGACGAGCCGGGAGTTGGTGGAGTTCATGTGGGCCTGGTCACGACTGCAGACGTTGGATCTTTTAAAGCATGGATCTTCGATCGGCGGTAGCCTGTGTGGACAAAAGATGGAGCACTAGCATATCCCATGTACCATTCTTAAAATTGGCTATGCAGCCGAAAATCCATAAAGTGTAGAGACAAAGACGCATGTCCTGTGTGTCTGCGGAAAACGCAAAGGTAAACGTTAAAAAACGCTAAGCCAAACCTTGTCATCCAAACCTTGATTGTACATGTGAGACAGTTGAAATTATACCCCGTCAAGCCCCTAATCGTCGGAGCACCATAGCCACTGCGGCATAGCGAGCAAATGTGGGCGTGAGGTGGAGGATCGGGGCGAAGGGGCACGCTGCTTTTTCTATTTTTTCCCTGTCACCGCCCTCACAGCTCCACCCTCTTCAATTGTGCTTGACGTGTCCGTACCTACCCCTGAACCATGGTGCTACGAAGGCAATAAAATGTGAATCTGAAATCTGAAAAACACTGTGTTTTTTGATTTTTGGCCATGCGCGCCATTTATCATTTTATCTTTTGGCGACTGGTAAAAAGCCAAGAGCACTGGCCCTCGACTGCCACGGACAAGAGCCCGAGCCAAGATTCGGGGTTATTTTTCATTTGGGGGCGGGAAAAGTGGAAAAGAGGGAAAAAAAAAGAAAACACTGGATCGCTCAAACATAGCACCACTCCAAACCAAATCAAACCAAGAACACCATGTACGGGAGCTGTACTGGCACGTACAACGTACTCTCTCGTAAAGTACCCATCTCATACAAGCACGATACGCAACCGACCTATAATTAGCTTGCCCTCAATTTACCCCTGACGCTGACGCTGTACTGTCTCCCTGTGATGACTTCCCCTGGAGAGCGTATAACCCGCAGATATAGATATACAAGATAAATGGCAGTCGGTCTTTTGATCTCCGAGGAAGCGATGCAAAAAAAGGACACAAGGAGACAAGAAAGAAGAAAAAAAACCGAAAAAAAAAAAGAGTAACGGGTAATTAAAGGAGAAATCTCTCTAATCGGCAACAAAAGGAGAACCAAGAGCTGACCACCACCACCGCCACCACCAACCAACCAACCAACAACCACCAACCCCTCCGGTCGCACCAGAGCAAATATTTGCCCACCGTGGGCTGGTGGATAGATGGAACATCCTTATATGTAAGCGTGCGTACGACTGTGTTTGTGCGTCGTCTTTCTTTTCCTTCCTTGGTCTTGTGTGCGTTTTTTTTTGTGTCGTTTCCCTTTTTTCCCTTTTCCCTTTTTTCCCACTACTGTAAAGGGCTCAGTGTGCCTTTTTTGTTTGGGCCTCTTTTCTCTCTTTCCCTTATTTTCTCTCTTTCCCGCTTGTCCTTAATCTTTGTTTTTTTTGTTTTTTTTTTATTTTCCTGTTCTCCAACCAGCCGCGGTGTAACGTCGATTCGACCCCTGATAACTCAAAAGGCTGCTTGACAAATTCACCCACAACCTTGTGAGAGCCCACACACAGACTTGTGGGCTTTGGGGCTGTGACGTCACGTGACCCAAAACAGTGGCTGTTTGCCTGGTGCACGGCCCCGCCCCCCAACCTTGACAGGGACACCAACACACACAATGCACTCCTCCTAGCGTTCGGCTAATTTCCCAGCGGTAGTGTGCTCCTTTTCTCCAACGCTCGGTTCACGGAAAAGTGTGGCCAACCTTACCAATCACGCAGGTACAGTGTCTCTGTATATCATGACAGAGAGTAATGATATAGGGTTCCAAACAAGGTTTTTGAGTTTGAGATTTGGTTTTAAGCTCTGGCACCTTGTGCCCATGAAAGTGTCAATCGCAGAGTAGCTTGGGTTGGGAGATTTCCTCTCAGCAGGACCGCCTCTCGAAAACTGCTCGTACCCAACATGGCCTAGCGACAGTTTTTCGAGCCAAGAAGCTTTTCGTGAGACATGAGCTGCGTCGGGTTTAGCGATAATACGGGGCTGATTGATGGTGTCAAGATAAGCAAGCATGCTAAGTGGAAAGCTGCGATGCCGTTCGCGGACGAGCGACTGAAGTTTGGGGCTGAATGCGGCTTTCTTTGTGATCCCAGAATCAAGCTGGGTGCGTTTGCAGCGATACGAAAACTTGATCTCTGTGTTTGTGTTTGTGTTGGGTTTGTGTTTACGTTTGGGTGTGTGTTTGTGTTGGGTTTGATTTGTGTTTGTGGCTCTCATTGCGTGTGGTCTTGTGTCTCCGCCGGTTGCTGCTTGTGCCTGTCAGTTTGTGTCTGGTCTGCTTGGTTTGTGTGCCTGCCTGCTCATGGCTGACTTGACATGACAAGTGACGTGTAAAAAGAAACGTGGGGCGCAGAAGACAAAAAGCATGGTAACGCCACAGGGCCCGGCCCGGACCAAGCACCGTTTTTCAACTCCCGGTAGAGACGGAAATTCGCCTCCCGCTCAACCCTATAACGCCCGCAACATGCCGCCCACCTCCGTCCACAAAAGTCCGTCCACGACCGCACCACCTGCGTTAGTTTCTTTACGCCGGCCCAACGCGTTTCAGACAAGTAATTTCCTGCTTGTGACGGGTCCATGACAGGCACTGGGCCCGGCACTAAGGTAGTGGGAGACAGGTGCGAAATTACAGGAGGGCCGGCTCGCACGTCAGAAAATTATTCTTCCCTGTTTTTAGCCCCTGTTTTTAGCCCCTTTTTTCTTATTATTTCCCCATTATTTCCTTCTTTTTTTGGAGCCCGCCATTGCAACCGTTAATTATCCCCCATTTATTAATTTTAACTCGTGAGCCCGTTGGGAAGTGCACTTTTAAAATTAAATTACCCGTAAGTAATAAGCACATTGCCGGTTAGTTTGCTGTAAATATTATACACAGTGAGACGCAGATAATTTGCCGTCTTACTTGTTGACACGCCTCTCTTGTCAGGAATAAGATGACGCCACTTTGGAGCAGCCATGCCCCAAAGAGCAAAAAACTTCACTCATGTGTCTGTGCCACCTGTGTGTTTGTGTCGGCGACTCTTGTCATGTCTCACCTTGATATCGTGTGGCCCACAATAGACGGGTGCCATTTTTATTATATAGACCACGCTCCAAGGTCACATTGATTCGCGTAATAAAACGGATTCGGGCGCGTTTTTACCTCAGCCGAATACGAGCGATAAACAGGTGAGAGAGCTATCCCTGGAGCAGTTTGTGTGCCGTTTCTGGACTTTTCATTTTTATTTTATTTTATTTTCCCGTTTCCCCTTTTACCCTGTACCAGTATTTCTATTGCTGTTATTTTCACCTTTATTTTTAGAACCCTGAACTGACGACGGACAAGTTTGTCTCCACTCACCGGTACAATAATAACGTCAAAAAAGAACGTCACTGTCACTGTCAACGCCTCTTGTTGCTGCTCGACCCTTCCCCTCGATTCTGGAACTAATTTCGTAGCATATGTCAAGCAGGGTGATAATATGCCTTGTTTATCTACTTACACAAGACGGCATTGTACAAGCAAGCTCTGTCTACAGTCCCCCCGCAGTTCAAAACAAATCAAATAAATATCTAGTGTAGGATTGAGAACAAGTCGCAGCGGAGACAAAGAGCCTCCGACATCACCGTAGGCCATTCCATCCATGTGAGCCGTGCATATCCAACACCAATGGCCACATGCTAGCGTGCAACTACCGGTACAGTACCGGCACTTGTAACATGCACATACCACCTAGTGTTACCTCCAACAACAAGAATGCAAGGGGTAACATCCATTGCGCCCTACACCCCGTGAATTCCACACACTAGTGCCTAGATTGCGCGCGGGAAGTACTGGTACTTGTACCTCGGCACATGACAGAAGACAGCTCTCATTCATGAACAATGTACAAACTGACGTGTGCTGGTTGCTCCCTTCGGCTTTCTCCCTTCGGCCTTCTCACCTTCGGCCTTCTCTCTTCGGCTTTCTCTCTTCGGCTTTCTCTCTTCGGCTTTCTCCCTTCGGCTTCTCCCTTCGGCTTACTCCCTGCGGCTTCTCCCTTCGGATACGCTCTTCGTAGTGCGTGGCTAACCCCAAATCCTATCAATGGCCCAACATCCGTAGCCACGCCAGGTGATGGTCCACGGAATCCACCCGATCCACCAGGGAAGCCAGTCCATGAGCCCCACGCATCCATGGCCCTCAGCCTCCATCCCCTCCGACGTTTCTATTGTCCGTCTAATGCGACAAGTCCGCAAAAAGTTCCACCACTTGTTCCGTTCACACACCGTGTGCCGAAGCAGGTTTTTGGCCATGGGACCACGCGGACCATCAATGTATCGCCAGTTGAAAGGATGCCACTTTTGTCGAGGATCACTATTGGGCAACTGTCTATCGCCCCATCGGCCGAGATAATTGAGCCAAGAGGGGTGTGGCGACTTTCCATCCGACGTCAAAACACGGCCCTCAAACATGATCCGATCTGCGCCGGTTCTTCCACGCTCTCGATGAGTCAAAGTGTATCCATAGTAGTTTTGAGCAGGATCCCACAGACCACCTCTATCAGTAAAATCAGAAAGCATGTAAAAGGGCAAATCGTGCGAATGCTGGCCCACGGAGCCGTAGTTGGCATGCGTACCTCGTGCAGAAAACAGAACCCGACGCTCAGCATCATTGTCCATCTTGTGAGCAGCATCATAATAGTAAGCATTACCTCCTCCGTGGGCACTCATCCACAGAATTTTGGGAACGCCGTCCTGGAATCGAACCAACGAATGCTCCCAGTCTCCAACATGGTTTCCATAAGGTCCTCCTCCCATGACAAACGGCCCCAGATTGAAAGGATAGAAATAAAACCAAAAAGCATCCACCAACCCGTCGCCTTTGTCAACAACAATCAAAACTGATTTCGCCCCATCAATCTTGCCTGAAACCAAATGAGGAATGTTTCCAACCCCTGTAATCCAATCCGGATCGGCGTCAAAATCAGTCAGCGAAGTCATAAAAGTCCTCGAAGAATGCTTCTCAAACGAATACTGACCGAGCCGAGCCAAAGTCACTGGGTCCGCCTCACTGCCGTTCAAAACCGTCTCTCCATGCTTTGTGTCAATCTGGAAATTGGTCACATAATCTGCTGGATCGCCCGGAAGATACTTTTCCTCGGAATAAAGATGAACCGCAGGACAGTGCCGAATCACGTAATCTGGGATCTTGCCGGGATCCACCGTCCACTCGGGGCTCCTTTTCGGCCGAGAAACTGCCTGTGCCAAAGTCGCCACAAAAACAAGTACCAGGTTTATCTTCATGTCGTGATGTGTTGCGCTGGTGCAAAGTAGATTGTATGCACGATTATGTGAGGTAATAAAGACGAGTCATGTGACAAACCTTGTTCTTCAGGGCAGATGAGATCCAATTTTAGGAGAAAGTTACCCGGCCATATATAAATAAAAGCCCTAACCCGGCACCATACAGTCACCAGTAGTAGCTCCCACCTGGTAATTACCCAACCCCAAACCCTAACCCCCGGGGCCACCCAAACCCTCCCAGCCACCTCCCACTCACCACCCAAACCCTAACCCCACACACTAGCTGACTAAGCACAACCGCCGCCAAACTCTAATCACCACGAGACCAACTTTAACCGCCTTGGTGGATCCGAATTATTACCCACTTGATCCGATAAACTGCCACAAAAATGGCCACAAAACACTACCACTTTCCCCAACTAATTATACGCTGCTCACCCGCCGATGTTTATGCACCCATGCAAGCCATGTATGTGTGGCTGCAGGGTATGTGAATATATGCCGAGCGTATGCCGACTGAAGCTCGGCCGAAAACAAGATAGAGGAGCGAATTGAGGAGCAGCGATCAATCAGAGTGAACTTTGAGGCAGCTCAACCAACTGGTGGGCAGGGTTACATAAGCTAAGGACGCAAAAAGGATAAAAAAATGGACAAAAAAAAAGAAAGAATAAAAAGATGGGCAGGGGAAAAAAAAAATACATGCACAATTTGCCCCCCGGAATGCTTGAAATCCAACGACTGACATGTGATTGTAAAGGTGCGATTGAGACGCGGTCGTCGCTATCATTTCGCCGTTACTCGGGACAAATGTGCCTGTCAGCAGCAGGGGAGTTTCCCAACAGAAAAAAAAAGAAAGTGGAATTGGGATATTGGGAGGACAAATTCTAACTGGCAGAATGCAATGGAACCGTGAGCCTGATAAGGCACAGGCATGTGGAGGGTAGAGGAGGGTGAGTTTTGACGGTGGAGAGAGGTGGGGGATGTTATCAGTAAGCTGACGTGCTGACTAATCTCTTAGTCAGGTTTGTTTTTGTGTTACGTAATTTTTTCGTCCCCTTTCCCTACCCTACCTCTCCTCTGTTACCGTATAAAACACGTATGCAAGATTCCGCTCCCCACAAAGTAAAAAATGTCCCTTTGAGGCGGGCAGCGGGAGTGACGGAAGAATGGACTTGCCATGACTGGTGACTGGTGGGGTTATGTAATAATTGTGTTGACGTAATTAAAAGGAGATGGTGGCAATTGGTTTTTGTCACGTGGGCCGCCTTAATATAAAAAACTACAAACTAATCAACTCCCTCCACTCCACTTACCCCGACCTTTAAGTGCGCATGAATTAGCGTGCTTGATATTAGCATATGAAAGTCACGGTTTAAATTCCAGCTATCTCCCACTAGTGTCTGCTTTCAAATCTGGTCGCGCGACACTGCAAAACGGCTGATAACTTTGCTGCCATACACTCATCATCATGGCCGTTCCTTCCGCTGCCATCAAGGCTTCAGGGGTCGATTTGGGGTTGAAGAAGAGGTCCGACAATGAAGACAAGACGACGATTGAAATCACTGACGAGAAGACGGAGTTGAATGAGACTACAGACAAGTCCGACATCAATGAAAAAACCGAAGACAAGCCCGGGGAAACCGAACCCACAGTATACTTGGGAAAATGTCCCGATGGAACGACTTTTCTGGTGCCGGAAACCGAGGATATGTTGACCAATCTGTTTGATCCGCGAATTACAAAGTCGCTGACAGACGTGATCATCGTGTCGATTCTCGCAACCTTCATGGGTCTGTTTTTCGTCGTGCCCAAGTCCTGGAGAGTCCCCATCTACCTGTTTCTGTTTGCCTTCTGGCGTCTGGCCTACAACGGAGGAATCGGCTGGCTGCTGCACAACCAGTCCAACTACTACAAGCTGACCAAGTGGGCCGTCAAGTACCAGGTGTTCGACAAGGAGAACAAGACGTGGTGGCACCAGCTGATCAAGCGAGAGTTCGAGACCCGGTTCCAGAACCAGCCCAACTACTCCTTCTACGACGTGCCCATCGAGTTCAACACATGGATCCTCTTCCGACACGTGGTCGATCTGATTCTCATGTCCGACTTCACCTGCTACTTCATGCTGGCATGGTCCTGTGCTCTTTCTGTGCGAACCAACCAGCCCTGGTGGCTCGTCATCGGACGATGGCTCGCCGGAGCTCTCATGCTGGCCTTCAACCTGTGGGCCAAGACCGACGCCCACAGAGTCGTCAAGGACTACGCCTGGTACTGGGGAGACTTCTTCTTCCTCAAGGACATGGAGCTCACCTTTGATGGAGTCTTTGAAATGGCTCCCCATCCCATGTACTCCATCGGCTACGCTGGTTTCTACGCCGCCTCGCTCATGGCCTGCTCCTACACCCTGTTCCTGGCCTCTCTGGCTGGCCACGCCGCTCAGTTTGTCTTCCTCTCCATTGTGGAAAACCCCCACATTGAAAAAACCTACAATCCTCACCAGCCCAAACAGCGGCGAAAGGCGTCCCACGTCCGAGACCGGTCTTCCATCCAGCTCGGCCTCGATCAGAAGCAAAAGGACGAGCTGTCGGCTATTGTTGAGGGCGACGAGTCTGTCTCCATCGCCTCAACTCCTATCTCTACTACTTTCGATGACCCCACCGAGGCTGTCCAGAAACACTCACTGCCTCCTCTGGTGGTCTTCAGCAACTTCCAAATCACCCGAGTCACCGATATCATGACCGTGGGAGCTGCTGTTTACACCATGTTGCTCTACTTCCTCCCCTCCAATCGACTCTGGTACACTGTGACGTTCCTCATGGCTCTGTCGGCTCGTCTGTTCCACACTGCCGGTCTCGGAGTCATTCTGCGACGACAGTCCGAGCGAAGATCCTTCACCAAGACCTTCCTGAAGTTTGGAATCTACCCCTTTGAGGCCTACGAGCAGTGGCAGGTCTGGTACAACCTCTCCACCGTGCTGTCCTACACCACCTTTGGTCTGTTTTGCCTGCGACAGTGGAGAGCTCCTTCCACTGACCCCTTGTGGCCCCTCAAGTACATTCTCGGCACCCTTCTGATTGCTCTGCATTGCTGGACGTCCAAGTCGATCCATGACTCTCTTGGACACTTCGGCTGGTTCTACGGTGACTTTTTCCTCGACCGAAAGCAGAACCTCACCTACTCCGGAATCTACAGATACCTCAACAACCCCGAGCGGTTTTTCGGTATTGCTGGCATCTGGGGCCTGGCTCTGATGACCAACTCTCCTGGCGTCGGAATCCTTGCCTTCCTGTGGACCCTCGAGGGAATGGCCTTCATCAAGTTTGTCGAGCAGCCCCACATGCAGCGAATCTACGGCACCAACATCCGACACGATGCTGGTGTGACCAAGACCATCAAGAACTCTCTCAAGCTGCCCTCTCCCTTCGAGAAGCGAGTGCGACAGTTCCAGGGATCCGTCGACAAGGTCATCAACGATACCCTTACCGTTGTTGAGGAGTTCATTGGTCTGGCCAAGCCCACTCTCAACGAGGTTGTCAACGACTCCAAGATTCTGCTGCGTCAGTACCCCGCCAAGCTGACGCTCACCCGAATGCTGGACGTGCCCGAGAACATTGACACCGCCGACTACTCTGTGAAACTTGTTGGCGGCGAGAAGTGCCCCTCCAACCGAATCTCCTACGCGTTTGGCGCTCCCATCCACGTCAAGTGGCAGGCGTCTCCTAACCGATCTGCCAAGGACTGGATCGGTCTGTACCGAGTGCATGATAACACTTCTCCCGAGGTGACTTCGTTGCCTTCCAAGGGCCGATGGTCCGGAATCGACGAGACCGGCCACGAATCGCATCTCGACGGCATTGTTACCTCCTCTAAGACCAACGGTGAAGTTGTTTTCCGAGGAGACACGCTGTTCTGGGAGTGCGGTGTCTATGAGTTCCGATACCACCATGCTGGCAAACACACTGTGCTCACCACATCGGAACCTTTTGAGATTGTTGCGCCCAAGATTGACATCACCGACGACGAGGATGCCAAGACCCTGGCTCTGCAGATTCTGCCCATTGTCCAGCGATGTTTCTCGCTGTCCAAGGAGTTCCCTCCTGAGGAGGTGGATGACTACTGGGCTCTGGAGGAACCCAAGGTGATCAACCGAGTGCAGTCTGCGGTGCAGGCGTACTTTAACGTGGAGTTGGCGCAGGAGGTGCTGCAAACCGACGAGTCTGTCGAAAATCTGGCTGAGCGTCTGCTCAGAATTCGAGACGCCCTTAAGGGTCTCACTGTTTGAAGGAGTGATGTATGTAATAGATGAATGTTTATGTTAGAACAAGCCCCCAACACTGTAGGAGTTCCGTAACCCAAGATCAATGTAACGGTCAAGATCATACTCACCAAATAACGTGCCCAATAGCACACGAGACAGCTGGTCTCAGTCAGCACCGACTCAAACGAACGTAGACTTCACACGATACCGACCGTGTCACAGAACAAGTTTCTAACCAACCACTCCCAAACAATGATACTATGCGTTAGAGACGATGATGAAACGGTGTGTCCGCGGCAAGGGGTCTTGTAAACAGGGAGATTTGGCGATCTGGAGTTGCTGTGTTCCGCGAAGGGCTTGTTCGGTGGAGGCTGTGTTTGTGTTTGCAATTGTGTTTGTGCAACAAAGAGGCGCATTTGAAGAAAGAGATCGGAAGGAAACTCGCCTTTATATACTTGGGACTTGTGTTTGTGTCCGTTACAGTACACACACAAGGTGACGATGGGCAGAACAAGGCCAAGCTCAAGCATGCCAACCTTGAAGGTCATGAAGTCAACTTTGAATGGAAAGTAAATCTACAGCATATATTACACACAAGAATACGAAAATGGGTGTACTGGTACGAGGAAAACAACTAGTTGTACAGTATATCCATCTACGTTCTTTACGAGTTTTTGGATAAGAGTTGCTGTATTACTGGAAGCAGAGTCAGAAGCAGATCCTGAGTTTCCAATTGAACAGCCTAGAGCATCAAGGTAGCAGACAACTCTTCCTGTATCTTAAAGAGTGCGTTCGATCCGCCTCCTTCTGATTCCATCCATGGACGCAAAAGTCCTCAAAATTGTCTACAATACCCACTCTACTGTGCTTGTGGCGTCTGTCGCCAGAGTATTATCCATGAATGCTAATATCTATTATATAATATGAATTGTGAAACAGTTGTACATTTTAGAGGCCAAAGTGGATCAGCCAAAAGTGAGTCTACTAGTGGAGTAGTTCAAATGGTGAACGATACATCCTGAGTAACGTGATACGCCACACGCGATGAGACACGTGATCAACTACACAATCACGTGATGTGACGCACAATCACATGATACGCCACACTCGGTTCGCTCATGTGTCGGTATGCTCGTGTGTCGGTTCGGTCGTCGATCCTGGACTATCGCGCACCCTCCAACAACACCCCATGCAACACCCCCCTCACCTCCCTCGCCATCTCCTCGGTCTTATCGAAAACCTCCTCCATCTTGTCCTCACTGACATTACCTCCCTCAATCCACATACCCACAATCTTCTTACTAGCAGCCATGTATGAAACAACTCCATCAATCTCACAAGAGGGAGCTCGAGAAGGAGAAACAGTGGACTTTCCATCCTGACCAATCAAAATACTGCCAGCAGTGACAATGTCTGTGCACTCGAGTCCAGAATCAGCCAGAGCGGCTCCTGCACAAGAAACAGCTGCTGCTACAGTCGTCTTGGTGTTGTTGGAAGAAGAAAGAACAGATATGCTGACATCAATAGTGGACTTGGGATACTTTTCAACCAATATACTGGGAAGAAGAGAAGTGTGAACGTAGGAAGAAACATTCTTCTGAAGAGAAGAACTCTGTGTACTGTTTGCTGATCGAATGTACTGGGTCAACTGGGTGGAAGAAACAAGAGCACTCTTGCTCTCAATATCACAAAGAGCAACAGGAAGGAACTTGGTGTCAACATTGAGAATCGCAGAGGTCGTGAAAAGACCTCTCATAGGTCGAGGTCCATGAACAATGGCCACGATTTTGATATCATCGAATTCAAGGTACGCTGATCCGTTTGCGTTTTCAACCACTCCGGTTTTGACGAAAATGTTGCCTGAATCAAGACTTTTCTGGGGAATGGATGTGGGCTTGACGTTATCCAGGGTGAACGGAACAGCGTCAGCTGGTCCTAGTACTCGTCTTCGGTCGCTCATTGTTGATGTGATGCAGAAATTGTACAAGTATGCAGAAATTTATTTGCTGTATGCATGTTGGGAGGGTGCTGAATAAGCCAAAACGAGCGTAAAACCTTAAATGCTTAGTCAGTAGCCACCACTCAAAAATACGCTTAGTCAGCAGCCACGTCTCAAAAAAACAAACAATTGCGTAGCAGGTAGTCAGCAACCTAGACATGAAAAAAGAAGAAAAAAAACCCATGTAGAGCTGCTAATCAACAGCCACAGAGAACAGCCTTGAACAATAGTCCCTAATTAAATGTCTCCGCTTATTCAGCACCCATTATCCCACCAGCACCTTAAACTCTAATATGCGCCGCCCAAGAAACCTTGATCGCGATGACTAAGCACGGCGCTAATTAAGAGTGGACGACAAAAACCACATTAATAACCCACAGACAAAGCCCGATTTCTACTCAATCCCATTACTAACAAGGTTATCTGACTGCTCAAATCGCTTAAACCCAAAACCAGCAGATAAATTGCTCCACATTATCCGCTACCCTAACCCTACATCAAGGTTGGCTTTCCACACGATTCCTTGCCACAGTATCGTCTTACATTATCTACAACACTATTGCAATGTCAGACAAGTCAGACAAGATGCAAATTGACAACGCAGGCGAAATTGATGAGTCTCTGTACTCTCGGCAGCTCTACGTGCTTGGCCACGAGGCTATGAAGAAGATGGCCAATTCCAACGTTTTGATTGTTGGACTTCAGGGCCTTGGAATCGAAATCGCAAAGAACATTGTTCTTGCTGGAGTCAAGTCTCTGACTCTTTACGATCCAGGCAAGACCGAGGTTGCTGATCTCAGTGCCCAGTTTTTCCTTCGAGAAGATGATATTGGTAAGCGACGAGATGAGGTTTCCCAGCCTCGATTGGCAGAGCTCAATTCGTACGTTCCTGTGCATCTTCTGGAGACTGAGGGACTGTCTGAGGAGACTATTTCTCGGTTCCAGGTTGTTGTTCTGACTAACGCTTCTTTGGAGGAGCAGCTTCGAATCAACGACATTACTCATAAGCACAACATTGGGTTTGTCAGCACAGACACACGGGGTCTTTTTGGCAGCATTTTCGTGGACTTTGGTTCTTCGTTTGCGCTCATTGATGCCAATGGCGAGGAGCCTCATTCTGGTATCATTGCTGGAATTGATGAGGAGGGCAATGTTGCTGCCCTTGATGAGACTCGACACAATCTTGAAGATGGCGACTACGTCAAGTTCACCGAGGTCCAGGGTCTCGACATCAACGGAGACACTCCTCGAAAGATCAAGGTCACCGGTCCTTACTCGTTCAACATTGGTTCTGTTGACGGTCTGGGCACTTACAAGAAGGGCGGTCTTTTCACCCAGGTCAAGATGCCCCAGGAGATTTCGTTTGGTTCGCTCAAGGACCAGCTGGCTCAGCCCGAGCTGCTCATCTCCGACTTTGCCAAGATGGAGCGACCTGCACAGCTTCATGTTGGATTTATGGCCGTCCAGGCCTTCCAGCAGAAGAATGGACGTCTTCCTCGACCCCAGAATGTCGAGGACGCCAACGAGGTGCTCCATCTGGCCAAGAGCGTCACTGGAGAGTACCCCAATGTTCTTTCCGGAGCCGAAATCGACGAAAAACTGCTCAAACAGTTGTCGTTCCAGGCCTCGGGAGAACTTCCTGCCATGACTGCTCTCTTTGGAGGCATGGCTGCACAGGAGGTGCTCAAGGGCTGCTCTGGCAAGTTTGGTCCTATTCGACAGTGGCTGTACTTTGACTCTTTGGAGTCTCTGCCTAAGGACGTGGAGCTGACTGAACAGTCTGTGGCTCCTCAGGGATCCCGATACGACCGTCAGCTGGCTGTTTTCGGCAAGGAGTTCACCGAGAAGATCTTCTCCGTTAAGACCTTCCTGGTTGGATCTGGTGCTATTGGCTGTGAGATGCTCAAGAACTGGGCTCTGATGGGTCTGGGTAAGGACGGTGAGATTCACGTGACCGATAATGACGTGATTGAAAAGTCCAACCTCAACCGACAGTTCCTTTTCCGGCCCAAGGATGTCGGAAAACACAAGTCTGGAACCGCCTGTGAGGCTGTGGCCGAAATGAACCCCGATCTCAAGGGCCATTTCGACGCCAAGCTCGACAAGGTGGGTCCCGACACTGAAAACGTGTTTGACGACTCCTTCTGGAAGAACCTCGACTTTGTCACCAACGCTCTCGACAATGTTGACGCCCGAACCTATGTCGATCGACGATGTGTCTTCTTCCAGAAGGCTCTGCTTGAGTCTGGAACCCTCGGAACCAAGGGTAACGTCCAGGTGGTCTACCCCAACCTGACCGAGTCGTACTCTTCGTCCCAGGACCCTCCTGAGAAGGGTATTCCTCTCTGTACGCTTCGATCTTTCCCCAACAAGGTCGATCATACCATTGCGTGGGCCAAGTCCATTTTCCAGGGCTACTTCACCGACAATGTTGAGTCTGTCAACCTGTTCCTGAGCCAGCCCAACTTTGTGGAGTCCACTCTCAAGCAGACCGGCGACCAAAAGTCCGTTTTGGAGAACATCAAGGCGTACCTTGTGGACGAGCGACCTACTACCTTCAAGGAGTGTGTTCAGTGGGCTCGTCTGGAGTTTGAGAAGAAGTTCAATGGAGACATTTCTCAGCTTCTGTACAATTTCCCCAAGGATGCCACCACTTCTACTGGTGCTCCCTTCTGGTCTGGACCCAAGCGTGCTCCTGACGCTCTGGAGTTTGATTTCAACAACCAGGATCATCTTGATTTCCTGATTGCAGGCGCCAACCTGCGAGCCTTCAACTACGGCATTCGAGGCGACGATCTCGACGTTTCCGAGTATAAGGAGGTTGTTGATTCGATGACGGTGCCCAAGTTTGAGCCCAAGTCCGGAGTCAAGATTCAGGCCAACGATAACGATAACGTCGACCCCGTTGACGCCGATACCGAGGAGCTCACCCAGCTGGCCAACTCGCTGCCTCCTCCTTCTTCTCTGGCTGGTTTCCGACTCACTCCCGTTGAGTTTGAGAAGGACGACGACACCAACTTCCACATTCAGTTCATCACGGCTGCTTCCAACTGTCGAGCCCAGAACTACGCCATTGACGGCGCTGATCGACACAAGACCAAGTTTATTGCTGGTCGAATCATCCCCGCCATTGCCACCACTACTGCTCTGGTCACGGGACTTGTTTGTCTGGAGCTGTACAAGGTTGTGGACAAGCGAGAGGTGATTGAGGACTACAAGAACGGCTTTGTCAACCTGGCTCTGCCCTTCCTCGGCTTTTCCGAGCCCATTGCGTCTCAAAAGATGGAGATTGCAGGCGTGGAGCTGGACAAGATCTGGGGACGATACGATATCGACAAGAACCTGACCCTCAAGGAGTTTTTGGAGTACTTTGAGAAGAACTACAACCTGACGGTGACCATGTTGTCTCAGAATGTGTCTCTTTTGTACGCCTCTTTCTTCCCTCCTGCCAAGTTGAACGAAAAGTACAACTTGACCTTGACGGAGCTGGTGGAGGCTGTGACCAAGAAGAAGCTCGAGCCTCACGTCAAGACGCTCATTTTCGAGGTTTGCGCCGAAGACAAGGACGGAGAGGACGTTGACGACATTCCCTACGTTTGTCTTCATCTTTAGACCATAGGTGTCTAGAGGCACATCGACATGTAGAGTGATGTAATCAATAATGAGAGCTAATGGAGAGTTAGTAAGCGGTTGTAATGCTTCAGAAAGCGGTTGAGCCGCAGTTTTTATTATATTTTTATTCTAGTAAGCGGTTGAATCATTCAGTATTGTGGTTCTTTAGTTAGAAACGGTAGATTTCGAGGCGTACCTTAACAAAATACCAGTATTGTACTTGAATACTTCAGTAATCCTTTAAAATGAAAGGTCGTGGGTTCGATTCTCACGGGGAACGAATTTTTGAATATTTGAAAAAGAAGATATACTATATATAAAACGACGATTGTTGCTGTAGTGTCACTGTAGATGCGTATTGGGGTGCGTTTAAGCCACTCAGAACGTCATGTATCCGTTACAGTCGGTGGTGAAGTTGGTTTTATCACAGGAAGTGTCATACTTCGCGCAAATGAACAACACAGTTGATGTCCATAAACCACCGACGAGTAGCTATCGATTGATTATGTTGGTGTCACCGCACGACGTCTACTAATCGATATACAATGATTATGGTGCTGTTCAGTTCCCCACTCTGGATGTTCTATTTTTGAGACTTTTGGGCGTTTTCCAAAAGATCTAAATGCGTTGGTAGCATATGATACAGGTACAGAGCTAGTGTGGTTTCAAATCGAGCTACTAGTTGTACCGTGCATGTTTTTCTAGGGTTGTATGTTTCTGTTTACAAGCATGTTGCATGAGTATCGTTAGGGACACACGACCTCATAAAAAATACATTACATCTCATCATCGTGTCCAATTGTGCTGCAACAGCCTGGATGCAACCGCACGTATTCGCACCCGTATAGCGCATGTCGCTTAGCGTCCAGTTTGCATTAGTTTGCTTTTGACAAGGACGTGTCTCCTTGCTCCGGAACGAGACCAGTACAGTATGTACTTGCACCGTTCTTTTCATGATTATACTACATTTATTAATGATTAAATATACAGGATGGGGTTGGGGTTCCGTCTATGTGTCTAGGGAGTCCCACAATCGCTATAGGCGGCGATTTCGGCTCTGATATCTGGAATGGCGGTGAGCACCACGTAAATGAGCTCCATTCGACGGACCGGAAGACTGTAGGTCAGGTCGTGGTTTCCGCAGATGATGACTAGCTCTTCAGTTGACGCGGTATATGCGTTCCAATCTGGTCAGTTTTTTTTTTGGAGGGGCGGACGAATCAAACACTTTTCTCATACTCACTCGGATCAAGATAGTAATATGCGTATTGGGTGGTCATTTGGCGGAGCCCGACAGGCAAAAGGGTAACGAACGGCAGGTCTATGGAGATGAGAGACGAGAAGGCGCGCACAGATGAACACCGCATCATTTCTTGCCCCGGCTTTATATGGCAAATAATGACCCTGCCCACAAGAAGGGGACCCCCGTGAGCAATAGCCTTTGGCGTGGTGCTTGGATTACGCACTCTATCGGGTGTAACATTGGTGGTTGGTGGGGTGTGAAATGCGCAATAGGGGCGCAATCAGACTGGGGAGTCGCCCAAACTGGGCCTCTTGACGGTGCGCAAATTATTAACATTTGTCCTGATTTTTCTCGATTTTATCCGATTTTCCTACGCCCTTTTCCCACACCACTCCCTCCAACAATAATATTATTCGTTAGCGCGGTGGAAATTTAGACTGGGTGGAATAATGAAGAATGGGATCTGACAGCGTGACAATCGCAGACAAACAAACCCCCAGACGCAAACACAACAGGATGGGGCTAAAAAATGTAACGTGGTGTGAGATGGCCGTGGAGCGTGCAACTCACATGTCACCGAGATTGGAGGTGGGTAGGTACTACTGGGGTGAACTGATCTGGGCAGGATTTGCTTCTGGGTGGAAAAACGTGGGAAAAACGTGGAAAAACGTCCGAAAACGTGTCTTGCTGTTTCCGGCTTGACGTGTCACTGGCAGATAATGGCCTTCCTCGGCAAATTTCGTCAGCGACATAGGTACAGCTGACAATGATGGAGTGAACAAAAGAACGTACAAGTGCCTGGGATACGAGGCAACCGTACGACACTGTTGCTGGAGATTATGCGTACCCGTAGCCACTCCATGATTGTATATTATCAACCCCGTACCCGTCCATGCCGCACTGTACGCAACCCTGGCATGTGTCAGCCGTCAAGCAGATGAGTTGGTGACATGTCGAAGCTGTCAATTGTTTCCAATGGAATGCAGCTGTCATGTGGTGCGGGCCATTTGTTATCTCGTGAATAAACAGCCCATAGATACTGTACTACCTTGTCACCAGCTCCAACCGTTTTTCACCGTCCGCGACGTGACTGCTACGGCGAAACGTTCATCATCGCCAAGTCGCTGTGACTCTGGCAATACAACCTGGCGGAGTACCTACGAGTAAACGGTATGGTCACGAGTCTTGAATTTTCGAAAGATGAATAAATAGAAACCAGACTGAGACAGTCGAGAACCCAGAGGGCGGGTTTGGCTGAGACAAAAGAAGACAGTGGTTTGAGAACTGAAACATCATCTGTGGGTTGCGGTTCATGGTATCGGTACCGGTCCCTGGATGCCGCTCTTCACCGCACCGGTACCGCAGCCCGTTACACTGTCCACCACTTACACCCACACGTTTTCAAAAAAAAACAGAACAAAAAGCTACTACAAGGGTTATTTCTTATTGGATGTTTGGAATCACACGAGCTCAGGGATTAATTTGGTATATTAATTACCCCATCTGTGGCTCTGTAAACGCCACATTCAACTAATTAACCAAAAGTATGCCGTTAGTAGGATACACAGCTGACAAAAAATGTAATTACCACAAGGGTATGATTTTATTGTATCAAAATGCTCTCCACGTCTCTCTGATTCGAATGGTACCATTATTTCTACATTTCCACTTGTTTTAATACAAATACCCTTCATGTTAATTTTTTCGCATGAGAGAATAGACAGGGCATCGAACCAGTACATGCCGGTACCCCTCCATAGACGTCCAGTGAAGATCAAACTTGCCTAAACACGCCCTCGCGAACAAAACGCACTCTTTGGATTTCCCACATCTCCTTCCTAGTGCGCGGGGAACGAGTATCGTGTTTGTTGGTGTTCTACAACAGTTGCTTCACGTGACCGAGGGCAGCCTTCACGTGATCAAATAAACCGTCACGTGACCATCCATACACACACACGTGACCATCCACACACGTGACCATACACGCACGTGACCATACACGCCTTACGTGACTCATCCCCCTCCCTGGTTGGTCTCATCTGTCACTCTCGTACTCGTACTCTACTGGTCTAGCACCGACACTAGTCTGTACGAGCTACCTTTGCCCACGTTCACCTCTCGTATCCATTTGCCGACGACCCAATTGGGCACTAATGGCTGCCGTTGAGACTGCATTTTTCACGCAAAAGAAACGCCCCGACGTGTGACCTGGTAGCCGAGGTCGAGGCAGGCGTTTATAGGGCGGTACGATGGACGTCTCAATTTCGCTAGGGGCAAAAAGTGGGGTACATTGCACTAGTTTAGTACGCGGTTTAGCGGATTTCGGATGGATACGAGCCATCCGGAGGAGTCTTGTTCCTTCCACCTTCCGGTTCCACCGTATATGCTCTCTTATGCTCTCGTACCGTGCCCGCTCTCCGCAGTTAACGTTACCACCGAAGTCAACTGCTTAGGTTTGGTCGGAGATTCGGCCATAAGAGGTACTTGCAGGACGGATTCGTAGTTGACATGACCAGTCGAGTCGGTTACGTATGCCGAGTCGCTTAAAAATGACCAGTCGAGCGGAGCGGAGCCAAGCCGTGCCAAGTCTCGCTTAAGGTATGACCCATCATGTCCTCACGGACCAGTCGTCTCCTCTACGGATAACCTCTCGGCAGCCAGCAAGCCCGAATATTAGCGCATGTGGGCTGCACGCACCATGGATCGACTATAAGAGGAGGCCCAAACCTGAGCCCTCTTCCCTACACCAACTACAACTATGACTACAACTATCAACTCGAAAACACTCAATGGCTCTTTTGAGGGCGTGGAGATTGGCAAAACGGTGCAGTGGAAGAACGTGCTGTACGCGGACGTCAAGCACCGGTTTGCTGCTCCGGTGCTGAAAACGGACTTTGAGGGGAAAGCTATCGACTGTACCGAAGACGGATACGACTGTCCTCAGCTGCCCAACAAACATGACATGCACGACGGAGAGTACAAGAGCGACGAGCTGCTGTGCACCAACTTGCGAATCGTCAAGCCCGTCGGCGACTTCAAGCACCCCCTGCCGGTCTACCTCTACATCCACGGAGGAGCCAACCTGGTGGGCAACATTTACAGCAAGCGAACGGACCCTGCTCCGTTTGTCGAGCATTCGGCAGCCATTGGCAAGCCCGTGATCATGGTGGTCATCGAGTACCGGCTGGGCATGTTTGGATACTCCACTGGCAAAGATGGCCGGGGAAACTGGGGGCTCCGAGACCAATGGACGTCTGTGGAGTGGGTCAACAAGTTCATTGGCGAATTTGGAGGCGATTCTCAGCGGGTGACTGTCGGGGGAGAGTCGTCCGGCTCAATTGGAGTCCATGCTCTGGTTATGAAGGACGGAATCGAACACCATGGCGTTCTCAGTCGAGCCTTCATGTCTTCCGGTTCTCTGGGCTGCTTCCCTCCTTTGCCTGCTGCGTATCTGGATACGTACCGAGCCAAGGCTGCCAAGGAGCTCGGTGTTGAGGAGGCCGATCTGGACGACCTCGAAAAGGTGCCTCCTTATGCGCTGGTCAAGGCCTCCTACAAGATTGACTATCCTTTTGGCTTCTACACTTATGACGATTTTCTGCCCGAGAATCTGCTGCAGGCTGTGCCCAAGCTGAGAACCGCGCTGGTGTCGGACAACGACTACGAGGGGTCTCTTTTTGTCAAACGGGTCCTTCCTCAGGCCGAAATCGAGCCTCTTCTGGACTCATCCGAGATTGGTAAGAAGGTGAAGCAAATCTACAACATCAAGACCGGCGCCGAAGTGTGCAAGTTCCGAGGAGACAGCTTTTTCGTGGTTTCCAACGCGCAGCTTCTGGCCCAGCTGGAGAAGGGAGGAGTCGATGTCTACCGGCAGTTTTTCGACCAGGTTGATCCGTTTGACGCCAGCTTGAAGGCCCGACACGCCGTGGACCTGGTGTTCATGTGGAAGTGTCTGCCTGGTCTTCCCGATTGGGCTCTTGAGCTGGCTAACAAGTACCAGACCAACTTGGTCAAGTTTGTGTATGACGAGTCGCCCTGGCCTTCTGACGAGGTGGCGCTGGTTGGCGATAAGACCATCAAATACGGACAGTACAACCCTAGAAAGCTGGCGGAGAAACTGGAGGGGCTGGATATGAAGGAGTTGAGAAAGTTGGGCGAGGACTTGACCCCGGAGGGAGAGTGGGCAATGTGAGGGGGATACCAGGACGGAGCATACAAGGCGTAGCCTGAGTGTGCGGAGCCGCCATTAGACGGATGATACGAAGCGAGCCGTCAGACATGTAAGACGGATGATACGAAGCGAGCCGCCAGACATGTAAGGTGGAGGATACGAAGGCAAGCCGTCAGGGCGGGGTACACGGGACGTAGTCCCTGTGTATTGATATTTACTTAACAGATACTTACGATACATTAAGACGTACCAGGGATAGCCTGAGTACATGTAGATTTATCAGTATCAATACACTGACTGTCGAAATATATGAATTCGAAGCATGAGTAGACGAGGGGTATTGCCAACCGAAGAATATCACAACTACTGGTGTACAACGGTAAGTACAGTAATACTGGTATTAGTGAAGTGCAAAGGGTGTATGTATGAAGATAAAAGTTGACAAATACTGACAGAGGAAGAACGTACGATACGATATTATACTGTACAAGTACGTATTGTACGAGCCATATATAGTACAAGAACAAGTATGTACTGTACGTTCCACATATAAGGTACATATCGTACTATTGTAGAGAGGTACTGGACAGAGATTTAAACAACAATACTAACCACAAAACATAAACTAGTTCTCTCTAAGATGACGAGAAGCGAATTGTGGATAAGTGAAAGGTGCCAAGTGCGATGATGAACTGCTGGATCTGTTTCTGTACCGTTCGGGCCGACAAGAGGGGATTGTTGTTTTCTTCAGTAACGTCAAGTACTAATACTAAAATGTCCATAACAGAATATTTCACTACTGTACCATGCGGATATTTTTATACTGTTAGGATGATAATCGAAATTCTTACCTGACTGTGTCTTCTGTTTTTCTCTACAAGTGTCGTAAACGAGGATAATAGCGAGCAACGGCCACTGCCCTACTAAAAGAGGAACACCACCTTTCACATTTGAGTGATCCAGAGCAGCTATGAAAATTCTGAAGAGTGCATTTACGAAGAAATGGACAATTTAACTACTAAAATGTGTTTTATTTTGCCAATATAACAACATTGACAGAGTTGAGTGGTGTCTAGTGTTGTGGGGATGTATACTTGATAGTAGTACACTCCTACAGAAGACCATACAGTAATGATTGAGAGCCCAAAATATCAGGACCAGCAAACACAGATCTTTGCAGTAGAATGCACTCTGGGGATTTTCTCTACCGCTTCTCTACCGATTGTTGTCGTACACATCACGTCTCCTCAAAGAGACACTCTTACGGAGTCAATATAACAGCTAAAAGTATAGATTTTTAAAATTCTACTACGTGAGCTATTTACAACGTATCCGCTTCTTTACTATTCCTCCATCTCCTCTCTGTCATGTTTTATCGTGCTGTTATGCCCAAACAGTACAACCACCATATTTCATCGTGTAGTCATCCAGGAGAAGTAAAAACTATACCAGAGGAATAGTAGAGCTCTGTAGCATCTAATCTTGACCTACACCATCAGAATCACAGCATTTTGGAACATCTACGTTCGAACTCTCCGTTACTATACATTAAAACTTACTCAAACCGAAACCCCACCATTAACCAGCGTGTATAAGGGCCCCCTGACCTTCATCAGTTCCTCATACGGTCCCTGTTGCACCACTCCTTCTCCGTGACCTCCCAGCACCAAGACCCGATCTCCCAGCTTCATCAGTTCGTGTGAATGAGTGACCACGACCATGGTGACTTTACGCATGGCTTTGAGCTTGACAATGAGTTCGTGGACCACCTTGGCAGCCGCGTTATCCAGAGCAGACGTGCATTCATCGAGAATGAGAATCTGTGGGTTTCTCAGGAGAGCTCGGGCTATAGACAAGCGTTGAGACTGGCCTCCCGAAAGAAGAGCTGTTCCCGACCCTGTTTCGTTTCCAATAACGGTGTTGTATCCCTCTGACAGAGACATGATGAAATCGTGAATCCCCACTAGTTTACAGACTCGTTCAATCTCCTCGGGATCAGCTGCACATCCGTAGGTCAGATTGGTGGTGATAGGACCGTTGAAAAAGGCGGCTGATTGAGTAACCACAGCAACCCGTTGGCGGAGATAGACGGTGTCAATTGTTCGAATCTCGTACTTTCCAATCGACACAGAACCCCGTCTGTAAGGGTAGAGTTTTGTGAGGAGGTTGGTGATGGTACTTTTCCCCGAACCCGACGGACCCACAATAACCACACATTCCTGGCTGGAGACATGCATGGAAAAGTTGTTGAGCACGGGCGCTTCTTTTCTGGAAGCGTAGGCAAAATCCACTCCTCGAAAAGTAATGTCTCCGTGTAAATCTGGACACTCTGTTCCTCCATCTTCCGACGTTTCTTCTTTGCCCTCGTCCATAAGAGCAAACAGGGTCTTGGTCACGTTCATTCCCTTGGACATTTGCGGGATGGTTTCTAGCGCTCCTGCCGCCGTTGTCATTGCCTGGATCAAAATCACCATCACCCCCATCAGTTTTTCCATTGTGTACTCGCCATCATTAATCAGTTTCATTCCAACCCATAGAATGATCACCTGGAGAAGAGGAGTGAACACCTGGTGAGAAGCGTAGGTGACAGACACTAGCAGAGCTCGTGTTTTCGCGTACTTCAACACAGCCTGTTCCAGCTTGACGTATTTGTGCTCAAAGTACCTGTCGAGGTTGAGAATGCGGACCTCGGCGACTCCCGTGACACACTCGTGAATCAGCGACTGAACACGTACGATTCTCTCTCTGAGACCCATTTCCCACACGGAGGAAACGTAGGCGTACAGCTGGGACGTGATGAGGAACCCGGGGAAGATGGAGAAGGACACCAGGGTTAGTTTCCAGCCCTGGACAAGCGACCAAATGAAGCCCACCACGCAAATGGTGCAGATACTGATGACGGCGGAGAAGAAGGTGGTGACTGCTGATCTCAGCTCTTCGGTTTCGTTGATGATCAGTTCGGTGATTCCTGCCGCGTTTCGGTCAAAGTGAAAAGGCCCGATATCGGGCGTGTCATGGTCGCAATCGGCAGCTCTCGAGAACCAGCTCATTTCTCGGGAGACCACTGTTCGGAAACACGTTTGACGCAAAAAAACAGCCCATCCGTTGGCTGCTCGTTCGAGAATGTAGGTGTGAGAAAACGCCAGCAGACCCTGGCAGAGAGCAATACCGATGACTATCAGACTCCATTTGACGAGGGTGGCGTTCAGAGTGGACTCATTGTCGCCATTGGGCATGATTTGCGAAATCACTTGCGAAATCGTCCATCCAAACGCCGGGTTGGCGGCGCCCAGCAAGAAGGACAGAAGCAAGCCTGAGTAAAACAGCGGTTTATTGGGGACTGTTTTTAGAACCATCTTGGAAAACTCAACATATCCAACCGGAGTTCTTTTTCTGTCCAAAACGTCCCCGATCGGTTGTTGTTTCGCATCCACCCACTTTCTCACTCGCTTGCTTGAAGCCATGGGAATGTACGTATTCCTCAGCAGATTCTGGCCCTCAAAGTCGTCAATCTCATTAACAACCGCCACGCCCCTGTCCACCACCTTGGTCTGTCCATGATCAGACAGCTCCTTGAAATAGCCCTCGTTCTCAATCTCGCTCCTGAGTCCGCTCTGGACCACCTGGCCGTTTTTCATCAGGTAAACGAAATCCCCCGAGCGGATCTGAGACAGTTCATGGGTCACCACAATCGTCGTCTTGTCTTTTCTCCATTGTCTGATTGCCTCCACCATCAACTCTCGGAACACAATGTCCAACGCAGATAAAGACTCGTCCATAATCAGCACGGGCGAGTTTCGAACGTACGCTCTTGCCAGAGCCACTCTCTGACGCTGGCCTCCTGAAAGATTGGTCGTTTTTGTATCGAGACCAAGCGGTAAATCGCAAATGGTAGAGGTCAGTAAAGCAAACTGGCACGCTTCGTCTATATCCTGCTCAGTGACACTCCGCCAATCGGCGCCCCTCCCCAGCTGAATGTTCTCTCGAATGGACGTCTCAAACAGGGCTGTTGTCTGTCTCACCACGTTAATGTTCTCATACAGCCATCTTGTAGAAACGCCTCTAGTTTCAAACCCATCCACCCGAATTTCTCCCGCGTACGAATCGTACACTTGCAGAAGCAGATTGGAGATGGTCGACTTGCCGCTTCCGCTCTGGCCCACCACAAAAGTCGTCTGGCCCTGTTTGAACTCCATCTGCACGTTTTTCAAAACAGCAACGTCTGGACGGGTAGGATATGCAAACGTCACGTTGTTGACGATAACGTTGCCCCGGCACGACTTTGGATACTGCCTGATATCGATTTTGTCCTGTTTGGCCGAGTTGATGAGCTGGTTGACAAGACCCGCGGAAACCATGGCTTTCATGATCGACATCATCTGGCCAGTGATGGACGCGATATGAGAAGTGACGGTCATGGCCGAAAAGAAACACGTCATGACCGCTCCAGCTGTCAAGTTGCCGTTTTGAACCTGTTTGGCTCCAAACCAAAACCCCTGAACAAACATGACCAGGGCAAGAACCTGCATAAACGCCTGCTGGGCCGCGGACCAAGTGGTGAACTTCATGTACGCTCTTGTGGCAAGGTACATTTGGTACTCGAGAATGGAAATCTGTTTTTTCTCGCCATTCGACAGCTTGACGTGCTGTAGCCCCGACATGGACCAATCAATCATCACCGAGGAGTCCGTAACAATCTCCTTGTAGTCGCGGAAATGCCGCTGCAGTCGTGGAGCAACGCCCAGAGCGACTAGGACGATAATGGGAAGACCAGCCATGATCACCAGCGTCAAACTCCACGAATGGTACATTGCTACACCCATGGAAATGGCAATGGTCAACACATCCTTGATAGCAAAGGCAATGGCCGAGCAACAGGCGCTCTGGATGTCTTCGATGTTGCGAAACGCGACATTGAGCGAACCCTGCACTCCTTGATTGTGGTCGTACCAAGCCATGGATTTGTGCTTGACAAACGTGTCTTTGATTTTTCGCGACAATCGAAGAAGCTGTCGATCTCCATAGTGCATGAACGCAATATTGGAGAAGAAATCGCAGAAAAAGCCGAGAGCCACAAGTCCCAGTGATAAGCCACAGTACTTGCCAATCTCGCCCATAAACGTGCCCTCGAGCGTCCCAGACATTTGTTTAGCAAGAGTATCGAAAATCTTGCCCATCAGCACAGTTTGAAGAGGCCCAACCCCAGCTTCAAAAGCACACGAAATGATCCCTACGGTAATGTAGGGAATGTCGCCTTTTTCCGTGAACTTGAAAATCGAACACGGCTCGGCAGGTGCGTCGTAGGCGGGTAGACTGTTCTCTGAAATGGACTCCTCCGAAATGGACTCCTGAGCACTCTTCATTTCAATCGGGTCTCTGAACGGATTTTCCGTGTGGTTGTCGTTGTAGTCGTTGTAGTCGTTGTCACGGTGATTCTCGCTCTTCATCATGTAATTACCAAACAATCTACATTCTCTCATCTAGTATATACATGTTGAAGACATGGTTAGGTTTCTATTGACATGTCCAAATGGGGGTGCAGAAAAAGGACCACAGACGATAAAACCAAGACGTGGGCGATTTTTTAAAAATGTGGAAAAATCACTATAATTCATAAATAAAATTTCTCATACTTACTACCATTTTCGCCTGTTTTTAGAAATCCACACCCATCTTTTGTCACCTCCCATTTCCACCCCTAGATAAAGTTCACCGTGTGGCAGATCTTCATGTAAGATAAATCGTATTGACACCAACGTTTAAGGGTCAGGATGACAATGTCAAAAAAACGTCTCTACACCATTTCTGAAACACACTTTAAACATAATAACCAACACTACCTTACTCTTAAATCGGAAATCAATAGTCTAAAAAAGTCGTATATTCTACAATCACAATCCTTCAGTCAAAACAACCAAAAACCTAAATCCGTCCAAGGTCTAAAGTTTGGCCCTGTCAACTCCAAGAACAACATCATTCTCCCGCTGACGCAACAACCGTCGCAGAATCTTGCCACTGGCATTCTTGGGAACTGCTTCAAGCACAACAACTCCTCCGTGAAGCTGCTTGTACTTGGGCACCTGTGCATCCATCCACTTTTTGACCTCCACGGCGTCAAATTTGGCATCTCGAAGAACCAAAAACGCCCGAGGAGCTTCGGTGCCCTTCTCCACCTGCTGGACTCCAATAACAGCAGCATCAGCCACTTGAGGATGACCCAGAAGAATATCTTCCAACTCGGCAGGAGCAACCTGTTTACTCATGCTCTTGATCATCTCCTTGGTTCGATCCACAATCATGTATCGACCCAGAGTATCGACTAGAGCCACGTCACCGGTTCTAAACCACCGTTTCATGTAAAACGGCATGTTTGCAGAGTAGTCTGTAGCGTCCACAAACGACTCCTGGTTGGCCTCGTCGTTCTTGTGGTATCCATCCATAATTTGAGGTCCTCGAAGCCACAGTTCTCCGGTGGGAAGATTGCCCTTTTTGAGCTCTGCTTCCAGTTGAGAAAGATCCTTGAGATCGTAAGCAGGCTGGTCAACTCCATCTTCGGACACGATTCGAGCCTGGGTATTGGGCACCAGCTTTCCACACGATCTGGCATGTCTCTCTGTATCATTCGGATCAAAAGTGGACACGACAGGAGACGTTTCGGTGAGTCCATATCCCTGAACAATCTTGAGACCTCCAAACTCGTTTTCTCCAGAGGAAGTTCCCGCCAGTCGCTTGTTGCACGCTTCAATCACGTTGGCGCCTAGAGGAGCGGCTCCAGAAGACACGTATCGCAGATGTTGTCGCAAAGAAGGAATGTATTTCTCCACTGCAGGATGTTTGGCCAGCACAACGATAATGGGAGGCACCAGAGCGTACATGTTGACCTTGTATTTCTGCTGGGCGTCGAGAATTTCAATGAGATCGAATTTCGAGTGGAACACGGTGGTGGCTCCGGATTTGGGCATGGCAATGAGAAACTTGGCCAGTCCGTAAACGTGGTTTACAGGAATAATGGCACCTGCAATCTGTTCGGGTCCGGCAATTGAAGGGGCTGCTCGTTTGGACAACTCTGCAGAACTGACCATATTGAAATGGGTCAATCGAACCGCCTTGGGGAGTCCTCCAGAAGTGCCTGAGGACATGCCGAGGTAGGCGATTCGCTTGTACGACTCCTCTGGAGACAGAGAGACTTTTTTGGTCGAGACCATCTGCGAATGGGGCACAAATTCCGCCCGTTCAATCAGCGTCTCAAACTCCACTATTTTCACAGGTACCACAATCTGCGACAGGGCTTCTCGGACCACCTTGAAGGTAGGACGACTGTACACAATGAGAGAAGCGCCCGTCAGATTGATCTGGTTGATGAGCTCTGCCACCGTGTATCCTGCCGAGCCAGGCGACACGGTTGCTCCCAAATCCAGAGCCGCAAAGTGCAGCGAGGTGATGAACAGGTGATTGGGCACCAGGGTGATCATGACGTCGCCAAGAGCGGAGTCGGTGGGGTTGGCGTTGAACGGACACAGGTGACTATCATGGTGCAGGATTGCTCTGAATCTATCTGCGTACTCCCACACCTGTTTCTGTGTCAGCTGCTTGCCGCTTTTCGCATCGATACAGCACGGCTTGGAATCGTCGTTTGCAAACCCTCCAGACCGCACAAAGTCGGTGATGTTGCCTCGAAACGTCTGCGAAAGAGGCACGTCCGATACCCGCGAGTGGTGGATGGTATTTGTGTTCTGCGAGTTGAGTGACATGGCTGATGTGGCTAGCGACAAGACGTGCGGTCTACTGTGGAAAACTACTCGGTTTAAATACAAGGTGGGCACAAATAAACTTTCAATGTATGTGTGGGGGGGGAAGTTTAAAAAGGGGCATTTTCAACACGACTCAAGAAAAGTGCTGTGCGTCTCATGCACATTTTGAGTCACGCTTGAATCACGCATGACTCAGGTGCATACGTGTGCAAAAAAATCGTCCCGTTTGCTCCCATACTGGCAGTATACGCCCGCCAGTGTACATTTTCTGTCTCTATGGCTTCCCCGCAAGTGGGGAAAAACAAGGTTATGTTTCCAGGGTTATAAATCAAGGTGCGGAGTTGCGTCCGGTGATGCAGCGGATATGCAGCTTGGGGGAAGTGGTTTTGTGTCACAGCGGAAGGGCAACGATAGCTGCGTGGTTGAAGGGTGAAAATTTGCGCTCTACAGAATGCAATGCATGTGGAGGCGTTTTTATACAATAGGTTGGTACCCTCAACGGCGTTTTACTCTCCAAGTCGAGTTTTGAACTGAACCTTGTTTTGAACTTTATCTTAAATCCAAAAGCCGAGGTAGACGTGCGCTAAGGCGATAGGCAGGGTTGGCGGTTGGTGGTTGGTGTTTGTATCGGTTGTGTTTGTGTCGGTTGTGTTTGTGTCGGTTGTGTTTGTGTCGGTTGTGTTTGTGTCGGTTGTGTTTGTGTCGGCTGTGTTTGTGTTTCTACAACTGCAAGTGATCCATTGACATCTGGTGTGTCCAATGAAGACAAGCTTTACAGGGCAGTATTTCTCCCCTAGCTACGGTACAGTACGACATACGTGGTATTTACATTGCTGTTCTGTCAAACATGGACGTCACTTATTTATACCGGTACGTGTTGCAAGTCTTTCCTGTGTGTGGTACCGTTCGTCCCAAGTGATGTTCCACTTTAGTTAGAATTTAGTTGAAGAAACAACCACCTGCGGGTTCAAATTTGGGGTTACAGATTTCCCCCGATAAAAATATGTGCATTCAAAGATTCAACCGACGATAGTAATTCGAGTGAGGTAATAAAAAGGGTCTTTTTCATACAAAATCCCGAGTTATCTGCGTTTCCATTCACTTTCAAAGTTGGTGTTTTGTTTAGGTTTAGTTAGCATTAACAACGGCCATTCTCCTCTGACAGGTTTTATACTTCATAGCTGTCTAATAGTTGGCATTTTGTTAAGAGTAAAACTCCCCTGGGGTGCCAAAAACAGTGTTCCAGAAGAGGTATTGACGCGGTGAAAACTCATGGACATAAGAGGCGGGGAAATCAATATATCTCACGTTTGTAGTACCAAGTTGAGGAGCTGTAGGTGTTTTTGAGACCCTCCTAGTATGAGTTTTAGTTAAGCTTGTTGTTAGAATTTTAATGGGTGTAACTATAATACCTTAACTGTGTTTGTGTAACTCACCCTTAACTATATAAAGAGGGTGTTCGATCCCATCTTAAGCACAGTCAGGTACACAACTCCACAACACAAACACAAACCCTTCTCCCTTCCAACAAGACCCCTTGCCGCGGACTCGACGTTTCATCATGACTTCAACGCATAGTATCATTGTTGGATTTGGAGGGTGGCGTATGTGGTGGATTCGGCTACTTGTTCACAGACTTCACAATGTCTCAATGTCTACAAGACTTCACAGAGATCTGCTACAGCGCGGACCACAGAGTCCGTTTCACAACGAGGACCACAGAGCCCGCTTGAGTTGTTCACAATGATGATCACGTTTATCATATGGATCCTAGTGGCCACGCTATGACGCATTACAAGCTAGGTATTAACCCGAGACAAGCTCCCGATTGGGCGACCGCCTGGATCGAGTGTCAATGAGTCCTCGGGTTGTCCTAGTAAGAGTCTTTAAATCCCAGATTTCTACAGTGAGTATTGTACTAACTAATCAATCTTTTATCTTACGAACGTCCCCTAATATCCTAACATCGTTCTACACCTACTTGCTGAAATGAAGCTCAAACTTCATCCACTGTCGCCATCGGATGGCCTGGACGCTCTGGTCAGACAGTCCGTAGGTGAGAGGACAGAAGAAGAGGAAGCAGGCGGTCAGCAGAACAAGAACAGTGACAGTGGCCACATGCAGCGCGTGGTTCTTTCGTTGGGTGTACTCCAGGTCCTTCTTGGACGCGTTGGCCTCCTCATCGAGTCGGTCAAACTCGCCGAAGATGAAGTCGAAACCGGCTCCGGCAAGAAGAGCAGCACACAGATGAGCGGGCAGGTAGTGGTGCAGGAACTTCTGTCGACCCATGAGGAAAAAGGGGAAGAAATGGGTGCTCCAGGCAAGGAAGAAGAAACCCATGGAATGGTAGAGCTTGGAGGAAGCTCGTCGGCCAAAGGTGGTGATGTTTCGCTTTCGCATAAACTGATCAGCAGCAATGGCGCCCACAAACAGAGCAATGACAATGTCCTCAACGTACCAGCCGACAAAGTTACCGTGGAAGTAAATCTGGGCTCGGTTGGGGGCGTTGGTCCAGAAAGAAACACCTCGGATGAGGAAGGGCCACGTGATGGGCTCGGAGGCGTAAGGATGAGAGGCAGTCAGTGCATTGTTCTCTCGGAACATGGTTCCCTGCAGTTCGAGGTACTTTTGCAGGAAGGGGATGTGTCGGGTCTTCTTGGGGGTGAAAGAAGCTCGCTCAGGAGACAGGCCGACAATCTCGTCGAAAGTCCAGGTGTTGGTGGGGTCCTGGGTGTTTTTGTTTCCGTTGATCTCAAACTGGCCAAAACCCCACTCGGGAAGCAGCTTCTTGTGGGTCCACATGGACACTCGGGTCTTGGAGTGGATGAGCTTGAACTCGGCGGCCTTGGTTCGCACAACGTTGGACTTGCCGGTGTTGAGCTTGATCTCGAACACGGTTTCGTTGTATCGCTCGGCAGCAACCTCGGGGGAGACGGTGGTGAACTCCTGGTTGGTGGGGAAGAAGGGAGAGGCGACATCGTGGGTCAACAGGTAAGTGTTGGTGGCCATGTGTCGGAATCGCACCTTGTTGGATCCGTAGACGGGGTGTCCGATTCGCTGATCTTCGGGGAAGTCTCGCTCGGGGAGAATCTGCCAGGCGTTGTTAGCATCGGCGTTGGAGTATCCAGTCACCTGCTGTCCCTGAGACGAAATTCGACCGTCTTCGTATCGAAGAGGGTACTTTGCTTCATGGGAGTGCAGCAGAGCACCGGTGGCCTTGTGCTTGAACCTGATGATATCGTAGAACTCGATATCTCGGGCCTGCTGAGCCAGAAAGTTGTCTCCGAGAGTCTCCTGGAAGTCCGGGGACATGAAGGCGTCTCCGGGTCCGGATCGGTTGAGGACCATAAAGTGGACCTGGAACCAGGCGAGGTAGATGACGAAGGGCACGAAGATGAGGGCGTAGGCTCGTGCGGCAAAGTGCCACAGGAAGGTCTTCATTGACAGGCCGGACTTTTCGTAGTCCAGAAGCAGCCACAGGTCGTAGATGACGGCGGCTCCAACGGTCATGAAGGTGAAGACTCCCACGTACTTTGTGGAGATGGTACAGGACAGAGCGATACCTGTGGCGAAGAGCCAGGTCCACCAGCAGAGAGAAAAGGGGTTCTTTCGCTGGTTGGAGAATCGCACGTAGCAGAAGATGGACATGGCGACGGAAATGTTGAGGGTGGCGTCGAGAAGAATGAGACGCGAGTCGTTGATGTGGGCGTTATCGAGACAGACAATGGCGGCTCCAATGGTGCATGCTGCCACGGAGTATCCCGAGTACTGGAGGGTCTTGAAGATGATGGGCACGGTGAGGGAGCCCAGAGACGCAGACAGAGCTCGGTACGCCACGTAGGGCACGTTGTTGGTGATGTAGTTTTCACCAATGTTTTCAAACTTGAAGGAGCCGTCGTAGCCGATCAGCCAGCCCACTGCGGCAATCAGCAGCTTGGCAAAGGGAGGGTGCAGGTCGAAAAAGTAGGTTCGTTGCAGGTAGTACGACGCAAACTTGCCAAAGTGGACCTCGTCGAACACGACCTCGTCCGGGTGCGAGATCATGATGAACCGGGTGATGAACGCCAGCACCGTGAGAATCAGGTTGGCCTGGACGTATTTAGCCGTGGATTTTTTGACAGCGGGAGCCTTGGCCGGAGCTGCAGGCTTCACAGCCACCGGCTCGGCAGCCTTGCGATTTCTCAATTCCGCCATGTTGAAGAGTGTGGAGAAAAAAGTCAGGACAGGATACGTGTGATGTGTGGAAAGTGGTTTCGGCATGCATAAAGTCAAAGTGGGACGCGTTCAAACCTTGTAAATGACACGTAACGGAAATTTGGAGGGGGTGTAGGAACGGAGGGAAAAGCGGTGGAGGAAAACGGGCGGCATGGGTGGATTCAGGACGTCTTTGTGGCTATAAGAGAGTATTCTTTTTGTCTCAAACGTGTCTCAAACAGGCAATTGACTGATGCTTGTTTTTTTTTCACATCCCAAAATAGGGATGAGCCGAAAGCAGAAGCAGCATACACTACGTGCGAGTAGAAGAGTGGGATATATTATCTGGAGAGAAGTAACGAGTGCAATTGATCTGTTTGTGTCGAAGCGGGCCGTTTCTTTACGAAAATAGTATCGTGCAGTATGAGTATCGATACTCTACCAGGTGGCTAAATTTTTCTTTTTTTTTATTTCTTTTTTATGTCGCCTAAAATTTCAGTCTAACAAGGAGGACTCAAACTGTCAAGTAACGAGGCGGAGTTTGTTGACGAGAGAGAGAAAATCGGTGGGTAAAGAAATTGCGTTAAAACGCCTTCAGGAGAGATGAAACTTGTACGGGGTTGTATGAGACGTATTTGAAACACTTTTGTCTCTTTAATTTTTCCATTTCTGTCTTCGTTCCGTTTTTATTGACAATTGATCCGTTCTGCTTGTTGTTCAACATTGTGTAATAAAACGCTTTATACTATTTCCAACGAAGCTGAAATTTTGACACTAGAGTGAGAAGATGATTTTTGACACTTCTGTCTCTCTACTTTTTCGTTTGTCATTTTCTTTCCATTTTTATTGACAATTGTTGCGTTCAGCTCGTTGCCAAAAATTGTGTAATAAAAACGCTCTAACAAGAGTCCAAAGATTATGAGAAAAGAGAAATTTACTAAACAGCCTGTTTGAGTCACATCTGTCTCTTTACTTTTTCTACTACTGTCTTCATTTCGTTTCTACTGACAAGACTGTTTCTTTCGGCACATGAATGATACCTGTCTCATAGAAACACACTAATATATCACCAAAAAGGCTGAAATTTTGACATTGCACTAACATGTCGATTTAAGACACATCTGTCTCTTTGCTTTTGTCATTAATGTCCTACATTTCATCATTTTTAGAAGTACACGCACTTGAATCACGTCTGAAAAGAATATCACAAAAACACACCAAGACACCTCCTGGGGACCCAGAAACTCGACAGTATACTAAACATCAGATTTTAAACACATTGGTCTTTTCAGTTTTCCGATATCTCCTCTAACGCGTTTTTTTTACCCAATCCCTTTTTTCTGCAATGTGACGCCTAAACGGCATTAACATAGAGATCATCATTTGAGAGAAAACAGGAAACTCAATTTTTTCCCATAAAAACCCTTCAAGTGACACAAACGCACTGGCAGTCGACAATTACAGGTCACATATATACTAGTACTTCATCTCTTTATTGTCTAATACTCAATCTACTTGTACTTGTAGTTTCTGCAGTATACGTAGAACTGGTGATACCTCGTGCAGTGGTGAAACTGTTCAGTCGCAAAATGTCTCGTGCTTTCTCGGCATGTCTACAACTTTGAATCCCGACTTTTCATCAACTTGGCAAACTCATCATCAATCTTTCGCTTTCGCACAATCTTGATATTCTTCTCTCTGTCCTCGACCCACTCAAAGTAGTGCTTCTTGATAAACGGGACAAAGGAATCTGCCACCATCTTGGGCGCCTCGTAGGGAACCAAATGGCTTCCAGGAACCATCATAAACTCGTCTCCGGGCTTCATGATTCGAGGATACTGATCCTGGAAAATTCCAATGAAGGAAGCCTCGGCACACAGGAACATCTTGGGGCAAGCAATCTTGAGCAGGTCGTTGAACACCTCGTAGGGCTCGTTTCGCTCAAACGGATCGTCGGCGTTGGGGTCCTTGTTTCGCTGAGCAAACAGATGCGTTTCAGCATGCTTGTCAGTCGAGAGGGTAACTCCTCGTTCGTTGGGGTACAGATGTGTGGGCAATTCTCGGAAGCCGTACTTGAGGAAGAGTCCAAACGATCGAGGGTCCCAGTTCTTGAAGGCCGGGTTTTTGGCAAACCGGTCCTTGACCGACTCCAGATCAGGCCAAATGTCTCGTCGTCGGTACGAGGACGCGGCGTACGAGTCTCGCATGTCGATTCGGGCTTCATCAGGCAGCACCATGGCCTCCAGACCGAGAACCATGCAGAAAAGACGCGGGTTGGCTTCGGCAAGAGCAAAGACCACATTGCCTCCAACAGAGTGACCCATGCCGATCAGAGGGCCGTTCATGAGCAGAGGGTGTCGTCCAAATCGCAGGTACGACAGAGCAGACAGCAGATCACGAGGACCGTCATTCCACTCATACGTGTCGCCCAGAAACTTCTCGTTGATGATGTTGGAGTTGCACTGGTTGATGGACTCAAACGCAATGATTCCGTTCAACTGGATGGAGTTGTCCTTGAGCGCATTGTACAGGTCCTCGAAAAAGGGAATGAGGGCCTCTCGGGGCATTCCGTTGGCGGCGTGGAAAATGAGCGTAGGAGCGCCCTTGAGAGGCTGGGTGAGTTCCTTGGGCTCGTAGATGGCTGCCTGGGCAATCAGACGGTCGTCAGGATGCATCGTGGAGGTGGGGTGGTTGCGGGGGTACGCCGCGGGGCAATTGACGTACGTCTTCTTGAATACAACTTCTTCGGCCATTGTGGAGAGTATGGGGTGTGTGGAGAGTGGGGTGGTGGCGGTGGTGGTTAAGAGGGAGAGGTGATTTGTGTTTGTGTTTGTGTTTGTGGTTTTGTATTGTGTTTGTGGTTTTGTGTCAGTTATGCACGTATCGTTTGCGTACGCTGCTTGTGTTGGGAAATCTGACCGGTCAAAACTGCTCCTATGAGGTTCAATTCGACTGGTTATATAAATGACAACTACCCCAGACTCGGATAAAAGAGCGATGCACCCCACTTGACCGCAAAACCTTATTTTGGAAAAAGCTTAATTGTTCGGAGCCGAGGTTCGTTGAAAAAAAGCGGCATATGTAATTGGCAGGGGTTGGAAAAGAGTGGGGAGAAATCCAAGCCTGGAACTCGCATCCCCCGCTTATTCTGGTCACGTGGGTACCCCTCTCTCATCCATATCCCTTCTGTGTCAAAAGTTCACACCCCCACACTAACCCCTCATAAACCTCTTAAAGCCGTTGGTGCAGAATCTAGGCACGCATGAAAAAATCCAGTCCAGCTCGCACCCAAGACCGATTTTTTGTCCGACTTATTTACCGAGGCTGTGAATGCAACACAGGATGTTTCAGACACAAACGGAGCATTGTTTGTGTCCATAGGCGTGTTGTCTGTGACCACGCCGATACATCGTCTAGCTTTGGTTACTTCCTCGTACCGCACCTGTACGTAGTGTAGTCCACTCCGACGCATTTTTCCGTAAAACAAGCGGCTTTGTGCCAGTATCGTACAGCACTGGATTGACTTCAGGCTTTTTCTTTAAAACCGTTGCAACGTTCAATGAGACCTGCTGCACTTGGCGGACAATGTTCCGAACGTGATAGCAAAAGTGTGGGGAAGAGATCGTCCATGGACCGAGGTTTTGGGGGCTCAGAGATACAGCAATCGTTGTGGATTGAGACAATGTAGGGCACGAGTACTCGTACACGGAACGATTGAGCCAATGTGAAAAGGCTGTATGGCTGTACAGACGGAGTAGTGTATGGTACAGTGCAGTACCGGTAGTCCACGTATCCAACGTATCTCCCAATACGGACATGTGAACTTATACAGCGCAGTACAGCATCTGTTTTGGAGATACTGAAGCAAACAGCTCTTCTTCGCGTGGTGTCTATCTACATCCACGTTGCGCTCTTCTCCGGTGAACGTGTTAGACACAGCAACTTTCGATAAGGGTCTTGTGCATTTGGTGCCGCGGATGCTTTCGCGTCTCATGTGCTTGATACTTGTCCCGATACATTTCGGAGATTTTCTGTGGAGTCGACGAGTACATACAGACAGTAGAGCCCGACACCGTACTGTTCGCGCAGACGTAGAGTAGATACAGCACGATCCGGAATCAAGGAGTTGGAAAACATTACGAGTACAGAAATTCGATGATCACTTCGAAACAACCTCGGCATTCAACTCCTGTCATGGATCGGCTGAAACTGGGTACAGCCGAGGAAAGGTCATGTGAATATCGATCCGCCAAGACGGCACTCACGGAGAACACGTGAATAGATAGGGATGCCAGCTGATCCGTGAGGGGTAGCAATTGAACATAGATGGCACTGCCTGGTTGCGAAGTTGGTTTCAGGTTGTACAGTCAAGCCACAGTAGTCGTAAGTGAGTGGAAACCATACCCCATCGTCCGACTACTCAATCAGCTCTCCGGTCCCCTTCGTCTCTTCAGTCACCAACTTCCACGTCGTCCACATCAACTCTTCTCATCTCAACTATTGTCATCAACTCCTCAGATCAGCCAGTCATCTTTCTGCACATCTCAATAACATCGTCTCAGAACTCAACAGTACGGTACACACAGTATAGACAACCCGTGTATGCCATCAACACCAGACTGAAACACTGCTGCTCTCAGCCGAAACGAAAAACACAACCACTTCGACTGGTCTCTTTTTCATCGAACGTGTTAGACACTCCGCCAGGTCGTCTTCACATGGAGACTTCAAATTGACCCACTGACACTTGACAGAAACAAGTATAGACAGAAGCACATCAAATTGATGTACTCTACTGTCAGATATACTCGTACGTAGCTCCATCCTTTACCCAACTAGCACCTAACATTTACACAACTCCAGTGTAGATCCACCAAACATTCCACCATCATTCAAGCAATAGAAACTAATCAGCAGAAACCATCACCGGTAGAAACCACTGCCAGGTAGAAACCACTGCCAGGTAGAAACCAGCATCCTCCCCGCCCCTTCCTCTAGACCCCCCTAACCTCTATAACCTCTTTAACCATTGTAACAACCTTCCTCAAACTACCTCCATCACTACACAACGCTCCACCAAGAGAATTATGGAACGTGAAAAAATGCGCCCCAAAAATACCGCCCCAAACACCGCCCCAAAAACAACCCATTTAATTCCCCACAAACTCCCCTCCAACTGCCCCTTTGGTACTAACGCTTGCAGAAGTCTGCAGACGTGCATAATCAGAAAATCGTACCCAACTTTAATAATGAGGGAGAATATGAATCAAGGTTTGACGTCCGTTGCTGTGGTTACCAAAGTCCAATTTGAAGCCATAGACACATGTAGCAATTGCTGTGGATCAATATCACCTTATGACATCATGTAAACCCCCTGAACACCCGTTTGGAGTTCTTTCTAGGTCGTTGTCGGGCACAGTCGTCATCTGACGAAACATCCACCAATATTCGTTTCAGCATTTGTCGTTTGATAGATGCTTTCTCATTAGGAGATTGCAGAAGCTCGAGAATCTGAGAAGGCGATCCTGGATCGAATTGGTCTGGGAAGGCAGCAGTTCCGAGAGCTTCAGTGCCGAGAACAGTCCCTTGAAGATCCGTTGGGTCGTCTGGACAGGTATTGAGAAGAGAACCGCTGAATTCAGCATCGAAAGAGTTATCGTAATTGTTGGCTGAGTCGATTTCAAGTTTTACAGGAGTTGATTCAGACGATTGACTAGAGCAGGGTTCTTGTTCAATTCGTCCAGATTCGTTTTGATCAAATTCTCGTTCGTCTCCATCAAACAACATTTCTCTTGCACTGACAAAGGACTCATCAAGAGACATGTCTGAGGAGAGTCCAAAGGGGATATTGTTTTCGAGCTGTGTAAGATTATAGCCGTTTGAAGAAAGAGGTGAAGAGGAGATGCACAGAATGCTGTCGTCTCGAGACGGAGATGGAGAAAGAGATGTTGACGACAAGTAGATTGTCTCTGGTTCGGGACAAGTGGCGTGGAGGCTGATCTGTTCCGTGTCGACCTGAGTATCAACTGTAGATTTCTCTAGAGTAGTGAGTGCGTTCTGAAAGGTGTTTGTGGTCAACGTGGTTTGAGAGGTGTCTGTGGTCAATGTGGTCTGAGAACTTGCTTCTTGGGTATGCCTATCTGAAGGGGAATCAGCTGGAGTACTATGTGTCAAAGAAGACACGTCACTGAAAAGTGTAGTTGGTGTTTTCTTTTGAATCTTAGCCTGTTTCTTTGCTGTCGCGGTGGTCGCAAGATCAGCTTTCTTATTGGGTTTGTCGAGTTCCGCGTCATCAGTTTTTCGCTTGAAAAACCACGTTTTGATGGTCGTAAAACCCATTGCGTTGATGAGAAGAGGAAAAAGAGAGATGCGAAGATTTATATAGACAAGTGCATGTTACATGGACCGTGTTGTGGGTTGAGGAGAAACAAGAGGGAGTGGCGGGTTTGCGAGAAACAAAAAAGAGGGAGTGGTGAAGTGACACAGACAATGGCGGCACGTGTTGTCAGTGTACTAGAACACTCCTTGACCCACGACAGTAACAAAAAAGCTGTATTTACAGTATCTACTTGCAATTGGTTGGATAACTACAATGTCAAAAATACGTCTCAAGAATTTAAGTTTTTAAAAGAACATTTAAGATTCAGATACGTCGGGTATCTGAACTTTATTGTTGACAAGTAGAACCTGATGATGTGTATTGTTGGTGTTGCGGTGCAGTTGAAGGGTTTTTGAGTTTCTAGACAAAGTCCAAATATCCACAGCTGGAAAGATGTTTATGACTATACCATTTCAGGTGTCAATTGCGCAACGTGGAAATCCAAACTCCACTGCAAAAACGCATCTGGACTGCATGACAAGTTCGACTCTTACTTCGGCCAAGAGCTAATGGTTTGATTTCTCTGTAGCCCGAATCACGATCCCTCTTTGTTGTTCAAGAGTTGGCGTAAGAGGTATGTAATCTGTACGTCGTTCTTGTGTTGTAATGCTGTGCCCTCCCAATCCGTTCAGTATACCACTGAAAACACACACTGTCCATTACAAATAAAAACCGACTCCAAAATGACACAGATCCAGAAGATACACCATCATGTAACATTTCGTACAGTAAATCTTTAGGGAACAAATAATTAAATTGATATCACATCTTTTCGCATAACGCCTCTTCTGTTTGTGGAACCTGTGTTTCACATATTCTTCTGTTTATGTAATTTGTCACATCTCTTCAGGTCGGAGACGTCCCCATGTCCCCAGCTCAACTGTTGCACTGCCTCTGTACTCCCTAGAAACTCTTTCCGTTGATTTGACACTGCACCCCGAAACAACCCCAAACAACCCCAATATCTAGGTATTAGTGATTACGTATGCTTAGTAATAACACACTCACCATTCGATTAGTCAGCTCCTACTTACTCAGCATTCGCCACCCACTTCACCCTGAAACCTTATTATTTACCTGCATGATAACGCCCAATATGGACAAATAGACAAAATGGGGAGTTATATGAATAGATGACTGAAACTAATCAGGGCAACCTAAAGTGACCGACTCGATCCAAACGGGGTTCAGTACTATTTAGGAAGGTTCTAAAAGGGGTTTTAAGCTCGAGTGCGGCATCCGCCAGTGGTAAAACGCGGTTAGTAAGCCAATCATAGGCATAGAGAGGCAATTTATAAACAGGAGAGTAATATAACAATACTGTAGAAGAATTGCAGCTTTATTACCCCTTCACACCGTCTTGTTTTCTATTTGTGTCTGTGTAGTCAGCTTCCAAGTTAAGAATCTCGCTTCGCTCATGTCTCCAACCCTAACCCGTATCTGACATAAAAATGCACCATACCTGGTACAACAACACCAACCAACACCACAATGAGACCTACAGTTGCGCTTGTGGTTAGTCGAGGCGTTCGCGCCTACCGCACTGCTGCTGCTGCCGCCAAGCCTGCTGCCGCTGCCGCTGCCTCTTCTCCTGCCACTCCTGCCAAAAAACCTGCTGCTTCCTCGTACTGGCGCAAGGCTGCTTCTGCTGCTTCCACTGCTTCTGTGAGCAATGCTACGAAAAAGGCTCCTTCTGCGGCTGCTGCTGCTCCTGCCAACGACGTTGACGATGACGTTCCTCAAACGGACACGTCTACAGTTGATCAACCCCCCACTTTCCAGTACCCCGAAACCTCTCGATCCAACGTGTTTCAGCACATGAACCAGCGGGAAATCGACTGGGAGCAGTCGTTCCAGGGATTGGGTTCGCAGGCGTTCTCCAAGGAGGCTGCTCAGGTTCTTCAGGCGCCTCTGACGGTCGAGGATATTGAAATCACGCCCGATGGACTGCTTTACTTGCCTGAAATCAAGTACCGACGTGTTTTGAACGCGGCGTTTGGACCTGGAGGATGGGGCTTGGCTCCCCGAAGCGACACGGTGGTCACAGACAAGATTGTGACGCGAGAATACGGTCTGATTTGTGAGGGAAGACTGGTGTCGGTTGCTCGAGGAGAGCAGACATATTTCAATGAGGACGGAGTTCCTACAGCTTCGGAGGGATGCAAATCAAACGCCATGATGCGATGTTGCAAGGATCTGGGTGTTGCCTCGGAACTGTGGGAGCCCAAGTTCATTCGAAAGTTCAAAGCCAAGCATTGTGAAGAGGTGTGGGGAACCCATGTGGTCAACAAGCGAAAGAAGAAGCTGTGGAAACTCAAGGGAGAGACCCTGGCGTACCCTTACCAGGAGTAGTGTATATAGTAATAGACGGTTGATAGGTCATGAAGACTTTTATTTTATTTTTATTCTGAACCGGAACACGGACTGGGTTCTGCACTTTTATACAGGGGTTTAAGCGGGTCTTAACTGGAGGTGAACTATTAATGAGGTCTACTTGACAGGTTAAAGTAAAGGGGTTGAGAGATCCGGGGTTCAATTCTCGGTTGTGCCCAATTTTTTAGGGTGTCAACTCCAGATTGGAACGAGATGGAGAGAAGAAAATTAGATGATCGTATCAATCACGTGATTTAAAACACAATGCACTCTTCAGATTTTTCATAGCTCGTCTATATTATTATTACGATACGGACTGTAGTATCGTGAGGTACAGTAGCTCGAGTATGATGGATACCCCAACTTCAGAACAGAAAGAGAAGTGGGCTTGAAATTTCGTACACATACCAAAAACATGATTCCAAAATGAATTCACGTCTCAGATTTCACGTAGCGCCTCTATATCAGAAGTTACAGGGTCTTGCGTTGAAGTACAGAAACTATTGTACATCGGTAGCTATAACTATTACTGGAGATGTCAGCAGTGTAAAGGTCGCGTATAGATGACGTCTAGAGACAGCTTCAACGCAGTGCGAGACTCGTACATACAATACGCGTGTACATTGAGAAGTGTCAGACCCGTTTTCAGCCTTCATTTCCGACACCCGTAACTTGAGGGACTTTCGGACTGCACTACAAATACAACATAAACGTCTGTGATAAATATAACTATGGCTGGTGCTGGCCGGCCACTTGTACGTGGCTGTACGCGAGATCTGGGTGCGAGATCCGATTTCACTCATTCATCCAATCACTCATTGACCCAATATCCCATTACTGGGCATCAGGGGTAATAAGAGGCTCCTCTTCAGGAACTCCAGCAGTAGAAGGGGGCTCCGAGGACTCAGTATCATTGAGTTTCTGATAACCTGCCTTGGGGGTCTTATCGGAGTCGTCCACCTTGGCATAATGACGCTGCCAGAACCAGCCTCTGGAGTTGGGCCGATCTTCCTTAGCAGAGTTTTCGAGGCCCAGAACATCCTCCGACTTGACTACATCAAACTCGGCGTCGGAGGACGAGGCCAGAATTGGAGAGTAGTCCGAGGCGGAGATGTTAACGCCCGAAGCCAGAGAGGCGTTGGATTTCGACTTTGTGCCGTTATTCAGCAGCGATCCCTGGGCGTCCAGCGACGACAGGGCCGCCAGAAGACGGGCTCGCTCCTTGTCAATGAGCCCAAGCTGCTCCGAGTGCGGCAGCGATGAGGGAATCTCCACGGTCTCGACAACCTCGCGAGACCCCAGGCTTGCGCCTGCTGCGCCGGCGGCTCTGTACATGTCAAACAGCCGCGTGATTTTGCCACCGGTGGCCGGGCTGTTGGACTTCAGGTAGTCCATGACAGAGTCCATGTAAGACTGTGCCACAACGGGTGTGGTGGGTTTGGAGACCGAGGTGGGGCCGGAGCTAGAGCTCTTGGCGGCTTCTGTGTCGAAGCCCTTGCCGGTGAGCCATTTAACCAGCACTGAGAGGTACTGCAGGCCGTAGTCGCGCACATAAGTATGGCCGTTAGCGAAAAAGTCCTCAATCTGGGCGTTGTAGCGGTCCAGGAACGGCTCGACCTTGTCGTCGTAGAGACGTACGGCTCCCTGGGACTGGGGCAGCACCAGCCAGGCGAAGAAGATGAGTCTGGCGACCGAGTACAGGGGCAGCACTGACAGCACGACGCCAAATGTGTTTTCGAGGGCTTGCTCGATTCCCATGACGACCCAGTATTTGAGCCAGGGGGTTGCGTAGGTCATGTCTTGCGATTTGATGGCGCGATAAGAGGCGAAGATGGGGAACACCACCGACGCGAGGGATCTGTGTTAGTGGAAACGAGGTGAGAGGAAAAAGAGCGGCTTTGTGTACTCACCCCAATGCGTGGAACATGATGGTTTGGTAGTTACGAGGGTTGGTTTGGTGGTTTGTGGGTTGAGAGAGGTGTTTGTGTAGATGGATGTGCAATTTGCCACTGAGTTTGGAAGGGTGTAGGATGGAGCAACGTAGTCACGTGGCTGCTGGAAACTGGCGGGGCGGAATTAGCGGACTTTGGACAAGCAGGTGTCGGTCAACCGTTTGGTGTAGTGATAACGTGCCTGGTTCTGATGTCGACTAAGGAGAAAGAGGTCAGGTCGCATTTGCATGCGAATTTGGATTTTGCCTTTTTTTTTTGCATTTGGTGTGCAAGTGACCTTTAGGTTGATTTGGGTTTGTGTGACTGGAGATGAAGGGCGGGGGTAGATAACGAGTTTGTGGGGCCGTTTTGACTCTAGTAAGGCGGGTTGTGGTGTTTTCGTGGCCATTTTGAGACTTGCTGCAGAAAAAATGCGCCCAATTTCCAGCCCCAAAACACACACTCATCTCCCACAGGTATCTGCATTATCGACTAACGATAAGCAAACTTAACCCAATCTTACTGTGTGTCTACACATGCCATTTTGGAGTGGCACATGACTTGTCAAAAGAGTGTCTTCCCAAAGGACCAAAGGGGCAGACAAGGGGAAAAAGGGAAAAGGCAAAAACAGAATGGCAAAAATCAGAATCGGGTCAGGTGCGTCCAGACAGGAGATTACACAATACAGGTTGGCGACGGGCACTAACTCGACGAGGTACACTATTAAACAACTCTAGACATCCCCACAATGCGACGGTACGCCTTTTGAGTTGCTACGCTAACCTCTAGTGGCTGCCCTGGAGCTTGTCAGGGTAACGGGAAATTGAAAGAGATATCACGTGATCTATGCTGGACGATAGTCACGTGATCTTGGCCGGTACATGGACACGTGACTGTGGTTGGCAGCTACTGTCATAAAGTCGATTTGATCGTGTGTTTATTAATTTGGATGATATCTGGAACACGAATAAAACCACGCAAGAGGTAATAATGTCGGGGGATTTCCATTCCATTCGGAGCAATTTGAGACCTCCCGTATACTCTGTTACATCCGCGGCATCTGCACGGTCGTTTTCATACTATCAGGAGATGTTACACTAGCAATTTCCAGAACAGTATGGATTTTTTTAATTAGTGATTCCTATTCTTCGTCGTTGTCCCTACAAGGTGCTTAAACCTTGTAGGGTTTTAAGGTTTGAGTTACCCCAGGTTTTGGACGTCCTTCTTTCGGTATGAAACGACAAGTAGATTTTATTGCGGCGCTTTCGGAACTGTTGCTTTCCAAAAACTAGTTGCTACGTTGCAATTTTCTGCCAATGTGACAGTATTTGTAAGCTACCAAAGTACAGAGCTCGTAAACCCATACCTGTGAAACAGCTACGAGCGATAATATAAAAAATATAGCCTTATCAGAAAACACAATATTGCTTTAGGCCACACACGATCATGTCTGTCTCTAGAAGTAACATGGTCCCTTTTGCATCTGCACCAAGTAAATTCCCTTCCTACTTGGTATTTTAGGTTACATCCTAAAACAGTCAACCAAAACAGTTAACTAACTTTAAAGAAACTACTGTACCCCATACAGAAGAAATGTGGTCTCAGGCTGTCCGCTTAAATAGGAAATAACCCAGATTAGCAGTTCCATTGTGCTGATAGAACTCTTGTGATGTTTACTTTAAAGTAGATGTATCGTGCTTTCCTCTTCCCTCTTGTCTTCCTCCACAACACACAGACACGGCTTGCACGGGACACATACAGATACGCCACAACCATAGTGCACAGTTCGCCAACTCCATCACTCAAACACAATCACACAAACACACAACCTGCGTGCCGCTGTCGAGGTACAAACCCATTTCATATCTTGTGTTACCCCACTACTACACCCATCAACTTACTACATTCCCCTCCCCGTGATACCATCTACCATGTGATAAACCCTCCTACCACCATCCTAGATTTCACACTCCCTTCGCCAGTCTTTCGTCCTTGGTCAGCGTCGCACTCACTACTGTACCAGTAACACAACCAAACCCTTGTTGGCAGATCCAACACAACTAACCATACAACCGACACACCTACATGGTGTACAGTACGATACTACAAGTCAAAGGTCACAATACAGATTAAATTTTATTAAATAAAGTCAACAAGGACTTGGGACTTAGAAGAGAACAGCCACCATCATGATGGTCATCATAGCGGCAGAAACGCCGTAAGAAGCGGCAGAGTTGGCCTGAGCAGCTTCCGAGCCGGAGCCAGAGCCGGAGCCAGGGGCCTGGGCAGGTCCCTCCTCGGCACCAGAACCGGAGCCAGAGCCGGAGCCAGAGCCAGAGCCGGAACCAGATCCAGAGCCGGAACCAGATCCAGAGCCGGAACCAGATCCAGAGCCGGAACCAGATCCACCAGAGCCAGAGCCAGAGCCAGAGCCAGAGCCAGAGCCAGAGCCAGAGCCAGAGCCAGAGCCAGAGCCAGAGCCAGAGCCATCAGAACCAGAGCCGGAACCAGATCCATCAGAGCCAGATCCATCAGAGCCAGATCCATCAGAGCCAGATCCAGAACCGTCCTCGGAACCAGAGCCAGAGCCAGAGCCACCGTTACCAGATCCGTCAGAGCCGGAGCCAGAGCCGGAGCCATCAGAACCAGAGCCGGAACCGCCGTTTCCAGATCCATCAGATCCAGAGCCAGAGCCACCGTTACCAGATCCATCAGATCCAGAGCCAGAGCCACCGTTACCAGATCCGCCAGAGCCAGAGCCAGAGCCAGAGCCAGAGCCAGAGCCAGAGCCAGAGCCAGAGCCAGAGCCAGAGCCAGAGCCAGAGCCGGAGCCAGAGCCGGAGCCATCAGAACCAGAGCCGGAACCACCGTTTCCAGATCCATCAGAGCCAGAGCCGGAGCCATCAGAACCAGAGCCGGAACCACCGTTTCCAGATCCATCAGATCCAGAGCCAGAGCCACCGTTACCAGATCCATCAGATCCAGAGCCAGAGCCACCGTTACCAGATCCATCAGAGCCAGATCCAGATCCGCCGTTACCAGAGCCATCAGAACCAGAACCATCGCCACCGTTGCCGGAGCCGTCAGAACCAGAACCATCGCCGCCGTTACCGGAGCCACCATCGGAACCAGAACCATCGCCACCGTTGCCGGAGCCGTCAGAACCAGAACCATCGCCGCCGTTGCCAGAACCACCATCGGAACCAGAACCATCGCCGCCGTTGCCAGAACCACCGTCGTTGCCTCCAGTGTTTCCACCATCGTTACCTCCGGTGTTTCCACCATCGTTACCTCCAGTGTTTCCACCATCGTTACCTCCAGTGTTTCCACCATCGTTTCCTCCGGTGTTTCCACCATCGTTTCCTCCGGTGTTTCCACCATCGTTACCTCCAGTGTTTCCACCATCGTTACCTCCGGTGTTTCCGCCGTTACCACCAGTGGTAGAAGCGGTAGGAGCAGCAGATGTAACAGATCCAGAGTTGTTACCGTTACCGCCAGTGTTGGTTGCGGTGGCAGTGTTGGAACCAGAGTTGTTACCGTTACCGCCAGTGTTGGTAGCGGTGTTGGTACCAGAGTTGTTACCGTTACCGTCAGTGTTGGTAGCAGTGTTGGTGTTGGTGCCAGAGTTGTTACCGTTACCATCAGTGTTGGTAGCAGTGTTGGTGTTGGTGCCAGTGTTGTTATCATCGGTGTTGGTGCCGGTCTGAGTAGCAGAGTTGTTGCCGTCAGTGTTGGTGCCAGTCTGAGTGGCATCGGTGTTGGTAGCAGTGTTGGAACCAGAGTTGTTACCGTCAGTGTTGGTAGCAGTGTTGGTGTTGGAGCCAGTGTTGTTACCGTCAGTGTTGGTAGCAGTGTTACCATCAGTGTTGGTGCCAGTCTGAGTGGCATCGGTGTTGGTAGCAGTGTTGGAACCAGAGTTGTTACCATCATCAGTGTTAGTGGCAGTGTTGGTGTTGGTGCCAGTGTTGTTATCATCGGTGTTGGTGCCGGTCTGAGTAGCAGAGTTGTTGCCGTCAGTGTTGGTGCCAGTCTGAGTAGCATCAGTGTTGGTAGCAGTGTTGGAACCAGAGTTGTTATCGTCAGTGGAGGCACCGGTCTGAGTGGCATCAGTGTTGGTAGCAGTGTTGGAACCAGAGTTATTGCCGTCAGTGTTGGTGGCAGTGTTGGTGTTGGAACCAGAGTTGCCATCAGTAGTGGATCCCTCAGCACCTCCAGTGGAAGAAGGAGCAGCAGAGGACTCACCGCCAGTGGAAGAAGGAGCAGCAGAGGACTCACCGCCAGTAGAAGAGGGAGTGCCGTCAGTCACAGAGCTGGAAGGAGAAGGTCCTGCAGAAGAAGAGGGCTCGGCAGAGGTAGTAACAGCCTCAGAAGAAGAAGGAGTCTGGGTGACACACTGACCAGTGATAGTCTGGTAGACGCAGCTGGAAGAGGCGGTAGACTGGACGTCACACTTTCCGAGCCAGTTGAGGAAGTTGGCAGCAAGGTAAGGAACGTTACCAAGATCGAACAGAGACACACACTGGATACAGTCACCAACAGCCTTGGCGGAGTTGGCAAGACGATCGCAGATACAAGACTGGAGACCAACACAGAGACCGACAGAGGAGATGACGCCAGTGCAAGTGGTGATGCACTGGGACAGGGTCAGGTCGGAGGGGTTGATAACAGAACAAGTGGAAGAAGTGGTGTCAGGCTCACAAGACACGCTGGGGTCAATGGTCTGGGTGGTGCAAACCTCGGTAGGGCTAGTAGCAACATCACATTGGCCTAGGAAGGTGAGAAGCTGACCGGGGATGTCAAAGATGCCAGAGAAGTCAATGTAAGTGATGCAAGACAGACAAGCGTTGACGTTGTCGTTGAGAGTCAGAAGTCGGTCACAGATGCACTGCTTGACACCAACACAAAGAGCGATCTCCTTGATGACATCACCACACTTCTGGATGCAGGTCTCCTTGGGGTAGGTGATGGAGCTGCAAGAAGTGATGGTGGTAGCGACAGGGCCAGTGGCAGACGAGGGGGGGGCAGTGACGGAGCTGGGGACAGAGGACTGGCCAGAGCCGTCAGTAGTGGAAGCACCAGAGCCGTCAGTGCTGGAAGAAGTACCAGCGTCAGTGGAAGAAGGAGCGTCAGTGGAAGAAGCGCCATCATCAGTGGCAGAGGCACCGGCATCGGTAGAAGAGGGAGCCTCAGAGGAACCCTCACCAGTAGCAGAAGAGGCACCGGCGTCAGTGGAAGAAGGAGCCTCGGACGAAGCGGGGTCGGTAGAAGAGGCACCAGCGTCAGTGGAAGAAGGAGCATCAGAAGAGGCAGCGTCAGTAGAAGAGGGGGCCTCAGACGAAGCAGGGTCGGTAGAAGAAGCACCAGCGTCAGTAGAAGAGGGGGCCTCAGAAGAAGAGGGAGCCTCGGAAGATGCGGGGTCAGTGGAAGAAGGAGCGTCAGAAGAGGCACCGGCGTCAGTGGAAGAAGGAGCCTCGGACGAAGCTGGGTCGGTAGAAGAGGCACCAGCGTCAGTGGAAGAAGGAGCGTCAGAAGAGGCAGCATCAGTAGAAGAGGCACCAGCGTCAGTGGAAGAAGGAGCGTCAGAAGAGGCAGCGTCAGTAGAAGAGGGAGCCTCGGACGAACCATCGTCAGTAGCAGAAGAAGCAGTATCAGTAGAAGAGGGAGCCTCAGAAGAAGAGGGAGCCTCGGAAGATGCGGGGTCAGAAGACGTAGGGGCCTCGGTAGAAGAAGGAGCGGCAGAGGAAGCTGAGCTGGAAGGAGCAGCAGACGAAGACTCAACGGGCGACTCGGACGAAGAGGGCTCAGCCGAAGTGGTGGTGGCCTCAACAGAAGACGAAGGAGGAGCAATGGTTCGGCAGGCACCCGGAGTGGTGCTGGTGTCACACTGCAGAGTCTGGCCAGCGTCCAGGCCACAGTTTCCAAGCCAGTTGAGCAGACCGGTAGCCAAGTTGGGGATTCCGGACAGGTCGAAGATGGTGATACACGACAGACAAGTGGCAATGTTGGAGGTGAGGCCGATCAGACGGTTACAGATACAGTCCTTGGCTCCCAGACACAGACCAATGTTGGTGATGATTCCGGTACAGGTGGTAGTACACTGCAGGAAGGACAGGTCGGGCTTGGGGGGAGCGGTACAGGTTGTGGAGACCTGGGGAGGGTCACAAGTGACATCGGGGTCGATGGTGCTGGTGACACAAACGGGCTGGGCGGTAGTGGGCTCGCTGCAGCCGGCCAGGAACTTGATAATCTGGTTGGGGATGTCCAGGGTCTTGCTGAGGGCAGGGAAGTTGACCACACAGTCCAGACAGTTGTTGACGTTGTCCAGGGTCTTGGAGATTCGGTCGCAGATACAGCTCTGGATGCCCAGACACAGGGCAATGTCTCGGATGACGGCAGCACACTGGGTGAAACAGGTCTGTTGGTCAGAAGGAGGAGCGGAACAAGATGTGACGGTAGAGATGGGGGCTCGCTTGGCCAGGATGTAAGCAGCGGGTCCGGGGGTGATCATGGGAGCAGCGACTCCACAGACGGGAATCTCGGGCTGCATGGGGAGACCCTGTTCCTCCAGGGTTGACAGGACAGTGTTTTTGTTGTCGAGCTCAAAGACGGACAGGCACTGCAGGCACTTTGTTAGTATTTTCATGGGCGAGAAACAACCACATTTGAATCAGAAAGCAGCGTTTTTGTGGGGCTCTTCTGTGTGGTGCTGTTTGTAGTGCTTCGTTGGTTTGGTAGGCTTTGATGCACGTCGCGATGTCGACGAAACAAGGTTGGGAGGTTAGACAAAGGCGCCTATAGCCAGCGAGGATAAAGAAGTTGAGGGCCACGTGCAGTAGAAATAAGCTTTGTTTCTGGAAACCTCAACTCCCTTTTTTCCTGGTTGGTGATACAAAACCAAAAAACACGGCTGCCTATTCTGAAACACACGTTAAAACGCGTCTGTGGTACTCACCTGTTCGGGGTCAGAGTCGCTGACCAGATAGTCGTTGCACGTGTCGAGACAAGCGTCGAGGGTAAAGGCATTTCGGGGCACACATCCGTCCATGGGGTGCTGCTGGATGGGCCCGGCCGCAGCCAGAAGTGCTCCTGCAAGAGGCAGCACGATTGAAAACTTCATAATCTGGGTTAGTTGGGGTGCGGGGTAGGGCTACTGAAACTTTGAGTGAGAAACATGGGCAGGATCTGAGCGCCAAAGTGTGGAAATGTGGGCTGCCAGGGGGTGTTGTTTTTCATCTCACTCCACAATCGAACACTTGTCTCAGACCGCTGGCAAGGGCCCTCGTACTGTTCAGAGTTTTAAGTGCAGGCAAAGTTTGAAGCTTATGCGCCGGTCACTCGGATCGACACTGATGGACGACGGGAGATGTACGTGATGGGCGTGAGCGATCAAACGGGGATCGCGCGGGGTGATCAAACAGTGACGGGAGAGGGCGATCTGTGTAAGAAGGCCTGAGCGTGGAACCCTGCTGTCAACTCCTGTCAGCGGGTCTCGGATACTCACAACGAATGTACAAACGCTGGGTGGTGACCAGTCGAAGATTAGTGATTGAGTCGAAAAGAGCTGGCTCCAAGGTGAAGGGGACGGGCAGGTCTTTATAGGTTTTGCACATGTAGGCAAGGGTCTGGAGGCAGCAGGAGAATTGTCTGTGCATGCACCGTGTGTCGGGATCTGAGTGTTTGGCTGAATTGCCCTGCTGTTTCTTTGTGCCCTGCCTGGCATCATGTAAAGTAATACGCTTTTGTCGTCCAGGGCTGCCAACAAGCATATACCATCTTGATGCTAAGCTTGTATTTAATCCTCGACTTTGATAGGTCTTTAGACCATCCCTGTTATGATATTGGAGCAGGTTTATAGGTCCATTGACTGTGGATAGAAACGGCTGCGGAGGTGACTGGGAACACACACCTGAAGGACAATTGATCAATTTGCTCAAGCGTGTCAAACACAGTCATTCATGTGTCATCCAAACTTGGCCTGGGCGTCCCAAACCAGTAATTTTGCTGTGCAAACAAAAACGAGGACAAAGAATTGCAGGCCCTGGAAAGGCAAAACGAGGCCTTGCACAAGGGCAAACAAAAAACGAGAGATCCCTGACGCTTGGCTCTTGTTGACTTGTCTCAACAGCTGCTCGCATTCCGTCTGCACAGCGGTCTGGAGAAGCTGCCATGCGCAAAAGCACAAAATTAGGGAGAAAACGTAAAAGCAAAAAAAGACAAAAACGCAAAATCAAACCTCAAACCTTGTATTAACCTTGTATAAACCTTGTATCTATTTAACATTTGGGTCATCTGAAAAAAGAAGGGATCGACCCAATTAAAATTTGAATCGTGCTGGGGATCGGAGAAGAGGACAAGGGTGTGAATTCGGGCTCAGGTAAGAAAACAGGAGACGTGCAATAAAAAGTGGAGCAAGAAAGATGTACTTGGTCGCGTTGGATTAAGTCGTCAAAATACAATGTGATTATTACATTGTTCGTATCTCATTGTTGCGTCTTCCGTCTTCCGTTCCTCCAACTGGCCCTACAAATGGCCCCTGGAGTCGTTGCTTTTTGCACGCTTTTTCGTTTTTCTCCGCTGGTCAACACTAATGCTTAAAAACCGCCCGTAGGCTGGGAACTCAACCGAACGAATATTTTGTGGAAAGAAAAAAGAAACGAAAATAAAAATAAAATAAAAAACAGGGATGTGAAACGAGAGTGATTCAGGTGTTCGAATGTTGCCTGTTGATTCCCCCTTTGGGATCTCGTCTTGTCTCACTATGGACACCCAAGGTGCACGTTCCCTGGAGCACGTTGCCTACCAGGGCCGTATATGTCCAAGCATTTCCCTGCATTGACCCCGCAGCCCCAAATATCGACATCTATCATCTTTGAAGTGCGGTGGAAAAACGAAAAGTGGAGCGGGTGCCAAGGTAAAAAAAGAACCAGCACAACTAACTATTTTTCACCCCTGTAGCTAAGAGAACGTGACCACAAGATGGCTGATAGAGTTCCTTGTGTTAATTGAGCGTCTGAAAATGAAGAACAGCACATTCCTGTCTGAGACGAGGGGCGTACAGACGAGAATGGCGGTTGTCAGGAGAATGCAGACAGAGAGCTGAATGAATACAGGAGCGAGCTGGTGTCCACTATAGACTGTTTGGAACGTTGGAAAAAGAAACGTTGAAACTCTGGAAACCCTGGGAAATACTCCAGCAAGCAATTAAATACCCGGGCAACGGATCTACCAGCCATCTACACCTTCCTTGTCCCCTCTATGGTTCTCTCGAATACTCGCTTTGTGTTACCGTGGGTAGGTGCAGAGAGTTATTGCTTTTGCAAACAGGCAGCCATCCGCCTACCACCGTTCGTGTCTCCCTCCATCACACCACCACAAACTCATATCTGTGCAAAGAAGGATTAAGCGAGCACGAGCTTTGTCAATCTGAGACCTGGAGGCCCGAAGTGGCACTTCTGGTGACACTACTGGTAGACTGTACGGCTGTCGTTTGGTGTGTTGATCCCGGTGAAACTAGCACCACCACGAGTCTACGTTGTGGCGTTCTACAAGTCTAGCTCGTCTTGCGACTCAAGTCTAACCTCAGGATGGCCGGGTTCTAAACCGTTTCTACGGACCCTGAGGCAACCTAGAAGCAAATGTTCCCATTGTGGGAGCTTACGGCAAAGCAGCCATGCCATTGTGGCTCCATTGGTCAAGTTGCCGCTTCTATACGACCCATTGTACGCTGCGGTGATCGACACAACAAGACCATTCAAGTTTTCAATAATGGAAAACAAGCTTGGAGGCAACCAGAGCATGTATTTGAGCTTGGTTGAACCGAATCGGGCGGTTTCGCCAATCTGGGCGTTTCTTTTTCTTCGCCAGGGCTGAGTGAAGTAGCAAACGGAACCAGCTGTCAATTTGAGGGTATTGGGGAGTTCCCAGGTGGATGGATGAGGGTCAGAAGGGTGAGAAAAAGTACACTTTGTATCACCATTACATCCATACCATCGTATACTATGCGCGGTGGACGCAAATACAAATAATATCTGTAGAGAAGCAGCACAGCAGGATCTACTGTACGTCTCAGATCAAGTCTGTGTGCGGACCGCCAGCCGATCTACTCCAGGTGAGCGTCCACAGCGAGTTTCACTCCGAGTTTGAGCTTTATGCATGTAATCCGTGGAAATATTTGTGACACTAAGACGGTATACGTATGTGTGGGTAATTAGTGGTATGGGAGAATGCAGATTGAATGTGCAGACGTGTGGAAATTATTTGAGAGGTAGAGAACGACCAAATGGACAAATCTGAACACGACTGTGAATTCCCTTTCGCGATATTACAATTATTTAAACTGGTCACCACCCAGAATCGAACCCACAACCTCACCTGTTGGAAACCCCCGGTTCGAATTCGCCGCGGGTAGATTTCATTTTGGTTCGAAAACCACTAAATCTCTACTAAAATATCCCCTCTGTCTCACTCTAGTGTGCACTCTAACAGCCGTTTTTTTCCCGGGCGGGTTAGACCATGTTTTAGCCCCCCCAGGTTGTCTATTTCACGTTTCTACCCCATGAAAAGTTAAAGCCCGGGCGGGGGCAAACGGCTTCCCAAAAAAGCGCCTCTTTTGACGAACGGCCCGAAAGACCACAGCAAAGAGACCAAATGTCTTGAAATATCGCAAGGGCCAAAGTTGGAGACGCACAGAAACAAAGCCTAAGAGAAAGCGAAAAGTGCAATTTAGAAGAGAGTGATTGAACTGCTGGGACAAAATAAACGAACACGAGAGTTAATTGGGAGTCGGAGCGAGACTCCCTGGAACTATAGCGCCAAATGTATAGAGAGTTAACAGGGTGTAGAGGTGGGTGGAGACGTTTGCGACGTGTATTTGGGGGAGAGATTTGAGTGCATTTTCTTGAGGTAAACAAGGCAAGGAGTAGATTCTGGAGAAGAATACGTACAGTGTATGGTCCCACAAGGCATTCTACAGGTATAGTTCAGACATTTATCGATTGAATAGCATGTATGTATGGGTTTGTACTCGGGCGATAAATTCTTGCCTGGAGAGTCTGGTGAGAGAGTGGATACAAGCACTCGTGTGTAGTCTATACATTGCCATACAAAGCAGTACTGTACCGAGGCTGTAGCTGTACACGATGTAAGAGAAGAGTATAGCACAAGTACAGTAGAAGTACAGTACACAGATTACACCCATAAACATGCAAAGTTGGAGCTTGCGCCGGATACAGACGAAATCGTACTGTAATTCTACCTTCCTTATACGATACGGTATACGGAGGCTGTCAACACGTACTGTATTTGAATACCTGGGCCGTCTATGGAGAAAATGGGTCTATAGGGAGGGATAATGGGACTGGAGGGACGGAACAATGAACACCTCAGGCTTCTAGATATTTGTATACAGGTATAGATACCCAAATCCGGGATGTGTACAAGGTGGGCGGAAAAAGTCATAGAAGATGGGCTATGGGGGTGCAGGAGGCGGGAAAATCACGTGGTGGGGTAACTGAGCGGAAGCGCAAAAAATTGCTTCTTGGGATTTTCTATAGCGTGTCCGTGAAGGGAGATATGGAGGGGGTCAAACAGTATGGTATTTACGCGGGTAAATATTTAGAGGTGAACGATTGGGTCTGGGAGGAGGAGGTAAGTAAAAAACCAAGTAAAAGTGCTAATCCCAAGTAATGGCAAGTAAATGGGGATGGTCACTGGAAAACAGCGAAAACAGCAGAATCTGAGCAATCCAATTGGATGTACACGTTGCTTCCACGATTTACACCCTCCCACAACCTCCACGTACAGGTAACATACAGTAGCATACCCCTGTCAACCTAGATGCGGGGTTATTTGATGGGGTCCTGGACTAGACTAGTAGTAGCACGCGACTGGTGAGCGAAGAGTTTTTTTTTGGCCAGCTCTCAGCCGTAGAGTACACTCTTACCGGTACCTGTTATGGTCTCGTGAACAAGACATGTGAAAAGAAGGCCGGGGAGGATACAGTTACCAGGGGGAGTTGATTGACGTGCAAAGCCGATGTTTTCACACAAGCGACATGGAGGTGGATGAAGGAAACAGATTGGTAAGTAAAGGGGTGAGTAAAAGAAGGTTTGAAGAAGTATGTCCAAGTAAATAGTTAAGGGGGAGGTGAGTGTAAAACCATGAGGAGAGGAGGTATCAGAGTGGGAGTTTTCTCCAACGCTAGAAGAGCCGGTTTAAAATAAAATGCACTCTTCAGTGTTTTGATTCCGCTTGAAGTGAGAAAAATTATAGGTGTATGAAGTTTCCGCATGTTGCGAGACGTTAGAAGTCAAGTAAAGGTTAAGTAAAGTACCAAGTAACTCTGCATCATGTCATCTTCCGACACCCCTGTAAACGTTGAGTCAGACAATGAACAGACACGAGAGTACTCCGTCTCCTGACAGTTTCCCATTCCGCGGAACTGTGGAGCCTCAGTAAGCGTCTCAGTAGCCGGTTTCTACTCTTATCTCTACCAGTGTCTAAATTCTGTAAATATTCTCCTGCCTGAACTTGTACTGATTATACGTCTGCCAGCTATCCATTTACTCCCGAATTTATAACCGTTAGTCCTGCAACCCTATAGGACGGCATAATCGCAAAGTGCCGCTTATGATTGGGCCCGGGGGGTTTTCGGGGGAAGTTGCACGAGAAACTGCTGTCCGTGTGAAGAAGTTTCAACAGTTGCAATAGCTGGTGTAAACTTGAGTGTTTTATTTGGAGAAAATGCACTACAGTATATGGGTTTTATTGTACCAAAAGAACCGTCTCGCCTGGGAGATTCCAACGGTGGCGTAATTGTTCCTGTGACTGCAGTGCCGAGTGAGATAATGGCATTCTTAGTTACAGTGCCGGACAGTACTCGTACTGCACTGTACCCTACTCGTACCGCACTACTCCCGCGTATCCACTCCGAAAAGTGCCACGTTACTCGCATACCGTCAAAAACTGCCCTACAGGACCCCTCAATCTCATTATAATAGTGCGGGTAATAACTGTTGGGTGATAGATCTCTACTAGTACCGCTCTGGGTAATAACTCGTCCGTGGGACACGCAACTGGTACAGAATCATCACTGCAAGCACGGGACCGGTACTGTTCAGCTGCTGAGCAACTGTTCAATAGTCGTATGAGGCCAGTCCTACTCTAGAGCCACTCTCACCAGAATCTGCCTCGCTACACGTACAACGCTCCTATAGACCCATTTATACACACTAGTTTCGCAGATATAGATCTAAATACCGTCATACCGGCACTCTGTATCTATACACTAACTCCTTTCTGCTAGCAGAGTAACATTGGCTATAACAGTGCTAGTTGTATATAACTGGAGGCCAAACACGAAGACACCCAATACATGTTTTTTTTGTACTGAACGGGGCGGTTTTTTTTGGATGGCAATACTCAGGGCGGGATTTGGAACAGTCTGGTTTGGTTGTTTTTTGGAGAGAACCGTTGAGAGACTAGTTTGGTGAATGTCTGTTTTTGATCTGATTCTGTCGTCGTAGTTGGGAGAGTGTTAACAAAATACAACAATTGTTGGGATATTACTTAGAGTGCTAATGGTGTGGCCCAACTCCAGATCAGGAAGAGCTCAAGATCTAGATTTTCGCCTATATAGTAATGGAGTGATTTTAAAAAGAATGCACTCTTCAGTTTTCCACCATCACTTCTATATAACGAACTGTGTTTTGTCTCCTCACTCAATGTGGTGAACTAAGGAGGTGCGTTTTCACCACACACCAAGCACGTTCAATCTGGGGGTTCAGAAGACAGTATACAAATTTGAAGCATAAATAAGTGCTCTATGGGACCTGGAGAATACGAATATTCAATAAAATCCACACCCAGCAGTACTAAAATACCGAGAATTTGGGTCTACAAAATTGACAGATGATAGGAAGAGCATAAGTACTGCTCCAGTAAAGCTGGGATGAAATAAATGTAGAAGAGTGACAATATTTTCGAATTTTACGTCGAATGGCGTTCCCCATTTCTTGATATCTCCTCTCATTATCGTTTTATAGTGTAGTTATGTGTTGGCCTCAATACTTGACTTTAGTTGAATTCGTTAGTTGAGCCGTTTGCGACACTCCAACTTCATCAATACTACAGCTAGAAAAATAAAAACCACACAGTATCTATAACCAGTCTATTATGAAGAAAACGCACTCTTCAGATTTTCGCCAGCACCCCTCAACAACCTCTAATCGGGAATCTCCCACAACATTGAAACCTGCGTCAGAGGAGATACGAGGACGTAGTTGAAGATGTGGAACAAGAACATAGAATACAGAAATGGAAATTCTGAAATGTGCATTGTGTTTGAAATCCGTGGTTTGCTGGAAAAAATAGATTCAGATTTTCCACCAGCAGAATATTCCCCGAGTTGGGCCGCTCATGCGTAAAGGTGTTGGGATGTCCTTGTTACGAGTAGCACTTCTGTTTCCAGTGGCGGTGAGAAAAATATGAGCATACCATTAGAATCAGGGGCTCGCCGCGGTCATTTTGATACAATAATATCACCCCCCTTTCTACACATTATTCCGTAGTTGAGGGTCTACTCAGGTGGCTCAGCTCATTATCCTTTCCCACAACCCATACAACAGTAATTAATACCAATTAATGCTCATTCATCTATATAGCCAAGCTGCGTACAGCGAGTGAGTGGAGATATAACGTACTAGCCATGTAGCTATATAACTAACTGTAACCACGTATAGGTGCAGTTCGTTGTAGCTGGTTAGGGGCGGCTCGTTAGGTGACTCACTGGTTCACAGTTGGCGAGGTTAACCCCGGTTTCGTCTCGACTTTCCCGGTCTCGACTGCTTGCCCTTCTTGACCGGAGCATTGTTGCGCTTCTGGCTAAACCCGCTCATATCTCCCGAGCTCTCGCTAGTGTTTGCCTTTCGGAACCGTTTCTTTCCTCCAAATCCAAACTTGGCGTCCTTGGCCTGTCGCTTGGCTCCCTTGCCTTCGATATGATGGTTGTCGGCAGCAGCCTCCTCCACGGCAATGTCAAACTCCTCGGAGGTCATTTCCTGGCCGGCGCGCTTTCGCTTGAGCGACTTGACCTTGTCCAGCATTTCCTTCTTGTCCTTGGCTCGCTCCTGCAGCTTGTTGTGCTGCACCTTCTTGCCAAACTTCTTGAGGTCTCGCTGTCGTCGGGCCTCCTCGGACGCCTTCTTGGACGTGGCCTCCTCGATCAGCTTCTGCTTGAGCTTTTCCATGTGTTCGTCCGACTTGACCATTTCGGCAAAGTAGTCCAGGGGCCGAGTGAACGGCACCTTGGCCTTGAGCAGCTGCTTGCGGGCCTGCTGGGCTGCCTCCAGTCCCTGCTTGTAGAACGCCAGCTCCTTCTCCATGTCGTCGTAAATGTCCTTGAGCTCAATGGCGCCAGAAGTGTGCACCAGGGTGTCCACGAAGGTCATCTTGTCGTAAGGCAGAGAAATTCGAGCCTTGGCCTGAAGAAGAGCAGGCTTGTTGTTCTTGGTCACCTTTTGGTAGGGGATGGCGTCGTTATCGGAATCGAGCTCCACGTCACTGAGGGGGATATCCTCGACCTCGTTCTCAACCGTCTCGATTTCAGACTCGGATTCAGACAGATCAAGACGGGTGGTGTCGTAGAGCTGGGGGACCTCATCATCGTCGTCCTCCTCATCCTCCTCAGCCTCAGCCTGGGCCAACTTTTTCATCTTTCTCTGCTCCTTTCGGGAAAGAATAGGAGCTTCCTCCTCCTCTTCCTCCTCTTCCTCCTCGTCCTCCTCGTCATCGTCTTCATCATCTCCATCTTCCTCAAGCTGCTCCTTGGCAATCACAGAAATCTCCTTGGGCTTGGGAAGGACACCCTTCTTTGCCGCGAGCTTGGCCGCCTTGTCGTTGGCCTTGGCCGCCTTGAGCGAGTTCTTCAACTTGGGGGCTCCCATGGTGGTGTTTGTGTCAGGTGGTGGTGGTGAAGGAAACGGGAGGTGCAGCAACGGTGTTTTTTTTACAGAAACTTTTCAGATAGAGTTTGTCAAAAAAATTGGCCGGATAATTGTACCCCCGATAACTTGGCGGGGGGTGCACATGACACGGAGATCTCTACGGAAATCGAATCACATGGAGATTTAAAACAAAATGCACTCTTTGGATTTTCCACACTACAGATTCCGAGCAAGTTACACTCCGCTCAATTTGCACTACAAAAACTCCCGTTGAAACTTAATGCAAGGAGATAAAAAAATTCACCCAGCGAGGGACAAGAGCAGGGAATGGGGTGGATGGGTGGAGGTGGAAGGGATGGACGCAATTAAGACGAACTGGGGCGGTAGAGTGGAGAAGAAATGGCGACACAACAACCAGCAGTAGTGTTTTTGATTGCATGTGATACGGTAAGTGTATACAGATTTTCCACACGGAGAAAACATGTGTCCTACCGGATCAGTAGAGGTCTGGGGGGAAATCCAAAGAGTGCATTTTTTTTGGATTTGCGACTTTAGTGGAAATCGTCGGTTCTCGTTGTATCTGGATGGATTGATGCTGAGATGGATACTTCTCAGTCAGTTGAGTGTACACTGTACCAGTATGGGGCATCTACGTACTGTAGGGAGCCAGTCACGTGACCGATACATTCTCCGAATGGACGACTCGAGATGATGTTTCTGTTCTGAGATACAGTGCGTATGTCCTACTGTAACACCTATCAGGTTATGACTGTAGTGGCTCGAGGTCGGCATCAACACTACCACCGGTTCCGTCGGAATACAGCTAATTGTACGCACAGTTCAGTACGTCATTTATCACTTTGATTTATCACAGCAATTGAATTTGGCTGTATGCCGTGTCTATGCTGTAGCATAGGAGAGTAGTAGTTGTATGGTTTGAGTGTGGAAAAACGAGGCCACGGAAGCGATACCGGCAAGGGCGTTTGACAGGTGCTGTTTTCGAGTCGGTCAGATGATTCTCCGTGTCATTCTTGTTAAAATGATCCACTCGTCTTGTCGATCAGATATCTACAGCCTCTAAACCATACACCTATCTTATCTGTTAGGTTGTATTGCATGTATGGCCGAACAATACAAATAAGACGTATACCTGCATTGGATAGTCATAGGAACACACCGTTACATGGTACCAAACTAGCCGCCGCGACCTCGTGTATCCAGCCCCGCAGTCCAATCATCTCCAGGACAATTTTCCGCCGAGTAGCTAACGCAGAAGGTGCATTACGACACTGGATTTATGAACCAAGCTACAGGTATTATGTCTGGGAGGGAGAAAGAGGGCCGGGAGTGCGAAGAAACGGTAAAAGAGAGAAATTAGACTCTCTGAGCATGTGCGGTTTTTCCGGGGTGGAACGTACTCTACGTATGGTACGTCTTCTAGACTGTTGGCTTCCCCATAACGCCCTTCTTTTGCTCTTGGCAACGACGGCTGCCTTTTCCATATTGCATGTATTCCGTACGGTACCAGCTGCCTCGGAACACTGGCGCTCTTATTCCTACGTGGCGTATTGATACATACAGCCATATGATAGGTGTATCGTTGTATGAAGTTTCGTCGGTAGCCTCTGCAGTTTACGATGAGCGGTAGGGGATGGAATAGGGGTGGTACGGTACGGAACTCCAGAGTGCCACAACTGCTCGCCCAGCAAGCAACTGATAGAAAAACGATTGGCCCACGTGCAATTGGTGCCGTGCGCGTCACGAGAAACCAAGTTGGTCGTTTGCAGGCTGGACAATGCGAACGGACAACGGCCTTGAATACACAACAATCGTATTTCTGCCTGGTGCATGGAAAATGGCACCATAACTTTCTCTGCTCGTACTTACTGCACTTGTTGTCTTGTAGTTTACACACCCATGTCCTGTGTACAAGTAGGGGTAGCAAAAAGCACTGTGGGCGCGAACCGAGCAGGAGCAGGAGCAGGGGGTGGAGTTGGGGGTTGGATGAGCAGGGCTGGATCCGGTGTATCTGTTCTAACGTACGTCCCATGGTCAACTGCAATACCCCCTCTTCGCCGCCGCAACGGTGACTGCAACTGTCGCTGCAATGACTTCACCGGTCGGTTGCGCTTCGCACACGTCGCAGTGCTTTTTCTATTTGCTTTTTCCTCTTGCAGCGTTCCAAGACACCGCAGATAGCGTTTCGGCTATTCGGCAAGGTGTGAGACAACAGTTACAGGGGTACAGGGCGGGCTTTCACGTGAACCGTTATTATAGGAGAATACGAGCAAATGGCAAACAAGGACAAACAAGGACGGGTGGTTGAGGAAGCGAGCCATTGTTGCTGCTCCGTCACTCGATTGCTGTCGTTGCTGCTCTGACAAAAGATGACAAACGGGGAGGAAGAGCATTGGATACACGGATGATCACGCCCATCCCGCCCATTCGCCCATCTCGACGCACTTGCTTCTATACCCCGCATCTCATTCCATGCACCGCGGCTAGCGGTCCCCCTACAGATATGTACGTGCTACAGGGGTCGGGGACTGGGTACAGGAATTCAGTAGAGACCGTCACATGTCTGGAATGACGAGTACTGTTCGAGTTTGGTACGAGGCGGCACTGTATTTACCCCCCTGATGATCTGATTACCGCCTCAGATCATACAGGAAACGTTCTAGAACGCTGGAGTACAACCTACCTGGAGGATATACCTTCTACAACACGTCGGTCAAGCCGCCCATCTCATTGTCCGCATAAGTCTTAAGAGGATTCTCCTGCTGCCTTCTCCCCAAGCAGCGATATAATATTTGTCAGACATGCCTGCAGCTGAGACGAGGTACAGACGGGGCGTGGTGCAGATGAGACAATGCTACGTTGGGTGGGGAGTGTGAAAGACAAACTAGTTGAAGATATTACTATGACAAGGGGTCGATTTTATTGGATATCTGGAGCCACCGAGCCAAGGCGGTCACAATGGTGTAGTCGGGTGCTTGGTACGATGTCTGGAACACCAAGAAGATACACTCCCTAGCGTTGTATTCGAGTGAAAGACCTAAACTAGTAACGTCGCTACTGTATAGAGAAATATTTTGTATGGGCCGAGAATGAAGTGATTGCAGTATCTGAATGTGCTGAACTCGGCTGTCAAAATGGTTCAACTCTTGTGATCATACGACACCCACAGCACATGTTAGCTGGACCTCAGAGTGTCTCAATGAAGGATAATACTGTGGAAGATACGAATGTGGCCATAGAAAAATTATTTGTATGAACAAAACACGAGATTTTGCATCAGTGTGAATTCCCGAGTCTTGAGGGCCAAAATGGTCCAACCCACGTGACTATCAGCAAATTTTGATGGACACTTCAGAGTGTAATACCGAGAGAAATATCCAGGATACTAATGTGACTATAGAAAAAGTATTTGTATGTGAAGAAAACCAGATTTCTGTATGGTCAGAAACCCCTCGATGAGACAGTCACAATGATACCACTCACGTGACTCCACCCCCTCCATATCAAATTTGAGATGGACACTCCTGGGTATCTTCTCTGTAGAGCAGAAGGCTGTATAAATGGAAAGGTAACTGTGGCCCGAACTGACGGCAGCACACTTTCAATCACGTGATAATCCCCCCAGACCAATTTCCCCGGTCAAAATCCTCTTCAAAACCGTTTACTTACTATCCCCAAGTAACTACTTACCTATATTGTTACCCTTCATTTCACTCTCAACTAAACCATAACAAAACACTCCCCATATCAACTAATCCCTACGGTCATGCACGTCCAGATCAAAGTTTATCATCTCTACTCTCTTCACAACACACGATACATGAAACGACTGGCCAGCACTCCAATACGAGCTCTATCACGCCACATAACCACGTCGTCGTTCCGCGATAGCTCGTACAAACGGCTGGACTATCCCAAGGCTCCTTCTCTAGTGAGAAACCCCGCTCCTGACGTTTCCACCACGCCCAAGATCATCATCAGCAGAAAGGGCAAGACGAGGAAGACGGTGGGCAAGACGAGAAATGGACAGACGAGAAATGGACAGACGAGAAATGGACAGACGAGAAATGGACAGACGAGAAATGGACAGACGAGGAATACTGATCAGACGACACTCGCCAAACTATCAGAGTTGAAGAAACAACAGAAAGAGCATCAGAAACAGACGAGGGAGCGGATCAGAGCGAACAACGGAGTCTACGCTGTTCGAGGAGGCGAGGTGCCTGGCATTTATCTGGACTGGGCCACCGTTGCTGTGGAAACCAAGAAAAGCCCAGCCACAGAATGGAAAAAGATGCCGTCCGTGTTGGAGGCGCAGGAATGGATGGGCGTGTATCGTGTGTCTTCCAGAGACGTGTGCTATGATCCTTACGCGGTGGAGATCAACAGGCTTTCTCGCGAGCTGGCCGCGTCATATGATGAATCACGTGAGCTGGAACGCAGGCGGAAAAAACAGTACCGCCAGAGACAGGCCAAGTTCCAGTTTTTGCGTGATTCAGAAGCGCTCTGTTACGCCAGTGCTCCTGCTGGAGGTCCGTATACTCGCGTCAAACAGCTGTTGATCAAACTCCTACAGATCCAAGGAGAAATCAACAAGATGGCGGAGTTGGATAAAAAGAGAAAGTATCATATTCAAGACCTGTTTGAGGAGTTGGATCAGATGAGTGAGCAGGAGAGGGACGAGGCCAGGGAGACGCTGGACAACGAGTACCTGAAGAATGCGTTTGAGGTGATCATGAATGGAGAGCATTGGAGGTTTTACCGGGAGTATTTGATGACCAAGGAGAAATACTCAGGATACACGAGCGGAACAGGGAATGGAGGACAGGGTGTGAGCGAAAAGAAGACGGACAAAAGTACGCCGTCCAAGAGGTCTGCTTCGAAAAGATCCAAGAAGTCTACAGATATGGACTCCCAGAGGAGGGGAAAAAAAGCAGACTTGGACTCTGTTACAGATATGATGGAGGTAGGAACCGGAGGTGGGTCTACTTTTGTCAGCAGGGTGAGCCCTCAACTAAAGTCGACGGGGGCTCGCGGGGGTGTTACTAAACCAGCAGCGTCCGGAGCGTCATCCTACTTTGACCCCAACAACTCACACCCTACTCCTGCGGGTAAACACTCCGGACTCATTGCCAAACAAAATCTTCTGTCTCGTCTGGACTCAAACTCCCCAGTGACCATCCACGATCTGTTTCAACTGACCTGCAACTGTGGAGAACCTGTTTACGTTCCCAACCCCGACCCTGGGTCGATTTCCCCGCTGATACCCCGTCAGCTGACCCATTTCTCCCCCAAAAAGTTCCCCCAGATGCACCACTCGTTGCAGAAATCGCACATTGTGTTTCGTCACTGGCAGCGAGATTTTGACAATGCCACCACGACCGTCAGCGGAGCTCTGGAGGTGCGGAAACGGCTCCTGTTGGCGTTTGACACCAACTGGAGAGTGCTTTTCAACTCCGTCAGTCGTCATCTAGGCCCTATAGCTGCTCATCACGAAGCTGGACTGGATCACGTGGATGCTTACATTGTCTACACCGACGGAGCCAAGACCCAGAGCCCTTCTCCTACCGAGTACGCCAATGGACACGCTGGCTGGGGAGTTTACTTTTCAGATACGGAGCTGGAATCCATGTCTGGACGAGTGCCTGGCGTTCAAACCGCCCATAGAGCGGAGATTCTGGCTCTAGTCATGGCTATACGGGCGATTACCAAGTCGAGAAAGTACGCCCGGGCCAAATGGGAGGTGCGAACAGACAGTAAGTGGACTCTGCAGTTGCTGGAGGGAGGATGGAGTGGGTTGGAGCCGAGCCAGCGAATGAGATTGCATCCGAACTACTATCTCATTAAACGGCTCAGATCGTTGCTGTTTGATTACCAGAATATCACCCTGAGGTACGTCGGCGGCAAGCATTTGTACAATGGGTTGAAGGAGGCGGACCGGCTGGCTAGAGACGGAGCGGCAAAGGAGTATAGGGAGATGGTGGAGGAACACGGCACGGAAGATGAAGATGTGTTTTTCGATCCTGCGCTGGGAATGCGGTTTCCGAGTGTGAGGGTGCCGGGTAATGTCTCGAGGGGGGGTGTCAAGGCGCCGGCCTACTATCGAAAGTGAGGCAGCATCGAAAGTGAGCCAGCATCGAGGAGCTTGCCAGCGATAATGCTAATGTTGAAGAGCTTGTCCAGCGCTAGTGAGCCAGCATTGAAGAGCTTGCTCCGAGAGGATGGCTTAGTACTCCTCTCAGAGGGACTCTCTTCAGTGAGCCATACCAAGAGCTCTGTCAGAGGGCTGGAGAACCGTTACTGTCGACAGTTCTAGCTCTATGACAGTGGACATAGTAAGGACTTGGTATGACAAACCGTCTAACAGCTGTCGTCTCTCCGAGGCACTTACGAAACAATTGCATATAGACAGTGTAATACACGTTATTTATAGAGAACCAGGTGCGGACAACCGAGTTGAAAAGATGTGTCGGTGGTGTAATAAATAGCACGGTGGTAATAGGGTGTAGAGTATAGTACGAGTACAGAACTCATTAAAGAATGCAATCTGATTAAACAGACGATTACAATAAGAATGCACGTTCCCGATTCTCCACAGGTCACGTATTGGTGGAGTTCTGTAGTGGCATACTTGCGATCCTATCTTCTCCAGCGACAAAAGGACGACTACGGTAGATATAAGAACGGGTTTTCGTCCACAGTATATTCACGAAGAACGCACTCTTTAGAATTTCGGTCGGACACGTATATCCCGTTTTACCCATCATACCAGTTTCGTTGCTGTACTTCAGGGAAAAGTCGGGCATATAGGTATACGGCATTGGGTGGTTATTGTGAGGTATTAGTCTGAACGGGTCATCGGGTCATTGGCACATTGATGACGACAAGTCACATAGCGACTACACAGCTGGAACAGTAAAATATATACGCCCTAGAACTTTGTCTTCAACTGTTTGCTAGCACCAGACAGCACCGCTCAAAACATCCACAAGGAAAGCCATTGAAAAACAAACTTGACAAATCGTTAGCCACAGACACACAGATTCAAATGCACTACTCAGGTCTCTCCCAACTTGCATACTACATCTTTTATGGGGATCCCTACTGTGCACCATATGCACCGGATGAACAGGGGCTATCAAATGACTAGGAAGTACAGAGATAGCCATGAGCCCGGAAACATGCATAAATACGACTAAAGACGTAGACTGACAAAGAACCGTGTCTGCAGCACTAGTATTACAAAAGCAATCGTGTTTTTCAGATCCGAGAACCACAACAACACAAATATCTTACCGTATTCGTAGTACTAGGGGTTATATTATGACATATTCGAGGTCATAGCATCCGATATAAACATTTAACTAATCTCTCTTATGTATCTGACTCTGACAGGACAAGATTTACTGGTGCTTTTTTTCGTCCGCCCAAAACACTTAGAAATCCGCAATTTACAACCAAAAGAAAAACAAACCGTTGGTACCGCATCTTCCGGCGCAAACAAACACATTCATCAAGTCCCCATGCAAATCCGAGCATTTTCTATCCCACCATCGACGTTTTAGTGTTGGAATGCACATATTTACCCACCATTTTTGGCAATACGGGAGAAGGAAGATTGGCGACTTCACCAAATGATTATATTGATGATGAGGAACAAAACCTATTCATTGGATTTCCCGTAGCTCGTCTCCATAGTTATACCATTTCCTCCCAGTACAACTCTCCAACCACCCCAAACAAGTAATCATAGGCGAAACCCTCAGACCCTTGGCTTGCACACACGTACATTCCTCATCGTACCTTGCTTTTCTGTGTCTGTCTCTTACAATGGTATTGTCATGAGCAATTTGTCCTAGGTATGTTCTACGATGTTGTTGAGTTGGTTGGGTATTCGTTACAAGCCTAGGGATCGCATGCCAACAGTTTTTACACAGCCCACAGGTTTACTAGCCCACTTTAGAATACAGAAGACAGAGACAAAGAGTCCAATTAGCGATGACCAACACCACCACTTGGACGGCATCGCCAATCTATCAAACTCAACCGGAGTCAAACTCCATCGAGTCCAGATGCGTCATACAACGTTTCAGTCGCCAGACAGGCCTATTTTGGGAAACAATGAGATATCAGAAGCAGGCGACCGGAAGTCAGTTTCGACGAGTGACTAACAGAGCGAAACGACCATCCAAGTAGTCTGGGAAACGCTCAAACCCGCACCGACATCTCCTAACCGCCGTAGATGTCGACCTCTTCTCTCCCTTCTCCATCTCACATCTACAGCGTGTATCTCTACAGCCCCGCATGAACCTTGTACCGGCCTTGTTTCTGTGGACATTTTTTTCTTGTCATCTGGATGCTCCAATTAACCTCTAGCTTTTAGCTCTAGCTTCTAGCTTTAGCTCAAACTTTGCACCATCCAAATCCGGGCGCAGAAAACTCTTTGCCTGCATAAAATACGACTGGGGTGCGCACAGGTGGACCCATGCAGGGATGCAGATTCCACAAACGGCCGCGCCTGGCGCTCGTAGCACGGTGGTGTCAGCATGGCACGTACTTGCACATGACTTGTACTGCTCCCCCTCCCCCCCTCTGCTCCCACTCATCTGGTTGTCCGCCGTTTGGGTTAAGCGGGGCAGATCGATCTAAATGTTGCAGAAATATTATGCGATACGCGAGCCGCGCTGTGGATCCGCCAGCCGTAACTAAAGACCTTGGTCCGGAGCTGGAAGCAGGGATGCACGTATTCCGCATGATGAGGGTTTGGCAAAAGTTTGAAAGAAAAGTATGGAGAAAAACCCAGCTGCACATGGGGCAGGTTTTGTCATCGGAACAGCGTATAGAAGCAGCAGTACAAGACGTGCCAGCGGCAATATGCATCTTCAGTACAGCTGCGTGCGTAAATGCGCCGTTAGATCTCTACTTGTGGTGGACTGCGTGCCTTGTCAACAAGACTAAAAGGGTAAAAATAAGAATACACCACCGGCCGCAGCCATGTCTAGTGTGAAAGTGGTGGTTTTGTACACAGCTTGACAGACAGTCAAGTAGATATACAGGTACAACCCGTGTGTCATGTGATTTGCAATCAAGACGTATTACATTGAACGGACTTCCCCAACAGCTCATTATCAACATCTGCACATGTAGGCTCATGTACATTTGGGAGCAGCATGCACGATTGGAGTGGTATAGATTGTAGAGTATAGAGCTTGTCTAGATGCTTCTGGGTTATTGTCTAGTGGTTTTCGGGTTGTGGTGGGCTGTAGTTCGGCAGCCCAGGGCCACCCTCTCGGAGCAAGCTCCTCGATGGTGGCCGTTGGTTGTGGCCGTTGGTTGTGTGGCTGGGCTATCCTCTCGGAGCAAGCTTCTCGATGATGGCAGGTGGTTGTGTGGTTCTGTTGGGAACTCCACCGCGGATATGCACATGGTCCTACGGAAGTAAACCGGACGCAATGCAGAGCCATGCACACGACCTGCCGGGCTGGGTGTCCACGGGACCAGTTCAGGGTACCAACCACGTGTTTGTCTACACTGGGGTCGCAATACGGCGGATATGCTTGCGTGCGTTCATGTATTTGCTTAGCCTTGCCGTTTTGTCCAGTAATTCGGTTAGGTGCATCCCGTTCCCAGGACCACCGGAAAACCTATTCCGGAAGCGAATGTCTAAATCTGGGTGACAGAGGAGTGGCTGGTATTGCGGAGAGCACAAGAGCATGTGGATGTATTGAGGAGAACAATGCCATTCACTCCAGTTCAGAAAATACTGTCTCTAAGAATGAACTTGTTTCAGTCCCTTATCGAGTATCACAAGAAACGGAAGAAAACGTCATGAGTAGTATTGGAAGTTGATCGGAGACAAACGTTGAGTCAAGTATTTCAAACTGTTCACATCACTTACATCGGACCAGATCTCAATCTCAATCAATCCCTGCACGATCCAGAAACGGAATAACCAGAAAGGTGCAATGTTCCGGACGGCGGACGGACGGAACGTGGGACGCAGGGTAGTCAGACAGGACAGATACGGAGGTCAAAGATGCAGGGAACTCGTGTGGACAGTGAGTCCTATATCTTGTATACCCGCCAAGACAGTACAGAAAAAAAGGATACCAAGATCAAGATGTAGACATGGACATGTAGAGCTTTGGGGAGGTGGTATCGTACCACCACATGTATAGCCATTCAGGGACGTACATACGCAGCACCAATCCTCTTTGTTTATGTTGATGCTGAGTCAATTATGTGTAATCGAATGGATCTGCAGGTCGGTTGTCGTTGGCCATAGAGTCTCGTACAATCATATGGTCCACTACACGATGATATATAACAATGATAGGAAGACCTGCACTGGAATTCCTACAATCATGGTCCAAGAAAAAACATTTGGTACAACTCTGTAACTTCACAAGGTGCACCAACATATGGGGTCATTAGCTTGATGCCAACAGTTATTTGAAGGTTGTTCGCTGACTGAGTATTTGCCAAATGTTAGGCGACAGAGTGTTCGCTGTTCGTTGACTAAGTGTTAGTTTACAATGTTGGCTGACTAAGTGTTGGCTAACAGTGTTGAGCGTTCGCTGACTAACTCTCCACTGACTAAGCATTCACTGACAGTGCTGAGCGTTCGCTGACTAACTCTCCACTGACTAAGCATTCACTGACAGTGTTGAGCGTTCGCTGACTAACTCTCCACTCATCAGTTAAAGTTTTTGGTGGGACAAAGGAAACCTGCCATAATCCCGGATAGCGTTTGAAGTGCATGTTTTTGATGAGAATCAAGAGGAGATTGAGAATATCACGGTCATAACCAGATTTGAATTTTTTAAAAGTGCAAATAATCCAAGCAAAAAAATTCACAAAAGTCTAAATATCGGTATGAACCTAAAACATGGGTCGTTTTTGACAGGTCAATGCATAAACGTTATTATTTACGAACCACAAACCTAATGTGGAAAGGCAAAGTTTAAATGTCGAACTTTTTGGAACCTCAAACTTTGATTTCGCATTTTCATTTTTTAATCAGATCACGTAACCAGCCGGGACTGAGTGGTGTCATAACGACATACTGCACAGCGACGTACAACTGCAGCAGCCACGCCATATTCCACACTGATACGTAGCTGTCAGGTGGCAGCTCGTCAAGTTGTACTCCCTCAAAGGGCAGAACATCTATGGTCCTGTACAGATCAGTACGACAGTGCACTCGATAGAAAGAGTGTATTTTGTAGAGGCCGACCAGCTCTTTCAACGGTGTACTTAAGTAGATGTGCAAATGTCTGTTCGTTGCGTTACTATAGCTACTGTATGTATGTAGGGTACACTCTGGCCGGTGAATCGAGAGAAAATTCCACACTGCAGTAGAAACGAGTTTCAGGATTGTTTCTGAGATGTTCAAACGCCTCTAACATTTCTACTTTCATAGTTTGTCTATGACTCATATCTACCGTCTGGTGTAAGGTAGGGTGCATTCCAGTGACTGCTCTCCTCCAGAACCACGCCGGTTTTCCGACGAGTCTACAACTGCAGACAGGTGATTGGAGTGAACGTCAGAACCAGATTATTCCAGACGTAGTTTCCACAACTGATTCTAGATGTAGTTTCTACAACTGATATCATATTCAAGGTAGACACTTCAAAGTGGACATAGAGCAGTAGACATGATAATACCGGCCTTTGTTTGTGGGTTGTTCGCCTGGTATTGCGGAAACCATCTAGAGATTCAAATAGGGACACCACTGATCTAAGAATTTTCACCCCGCTCTTACAACAAGTCGAGGTATAGTAGGTACTATACATACCGTACATTATGGTGTTTCCAAGGATCATAAGACTCATTGTGAGAAACAGTTGAGTCGAAACATATAACGTCTGAAGATGACTGACTGTCCAGCTCAGGACTGGTTTCGGAGACCTCTTTTTCCATAATCACGTAATATTCCCGCTACAGATCGACATTTACTTGTAAGCAGTGCATGTACTCGTCAACAGGGCGCGTACTTTTAAGCAGCGCACGGTAGGAGTTTAAGAAAAGGAGGATTGGATACTGGAGGGGCATCACCAGCAAAGAGGTGGGATGTTCGGCTTGGGGTATTTGAGGACTATACTATCCTGAAAACGTACATTCGGGACAATGGCTCTCTCCATCTACGCCGCAAGCGACCGGGTGCTCCGTACTGGCCAAGCATGCTGATTACCAACAGTTCCTGCCGCTCACGGTTAAATATTAGTGACCGTCCGAAAATGTATGTAATCACCTGTGAATCACCAGACAGGTATCAACACACGTGAAAATAGATGGAGAGGTGGATGGACCGTTTTTGACGATACGCGCTCAATCGAGTCTCCACTAGGGAGTCTCTGATGAATCTCTGTGTGAGAGAGAAGAGTGGCCCACTCCAGCCCACCCAAGTGTATCCCAATTTCAGGATAAGACATCCGGGGCCTGAATATACCCCACATTCAAATCAACTGCCAAACCTTAACACCCAAATTAACTTTTATGACTCAGGAGTCATCCCCTTTAATGTTAACTGACTAAGCCGATTTCTCCGCGGAAATCAGCTTACATAACACACTTTGGTCCCAAAAAGTTCACCCCGACAAATGTCCGTTTCAGAGGTGGACGTGTAGAATAACGAATGCGTGCCAAAGTGTTACTCCGCTTAGTCATCAAGAGAACACATGACCACCCCTCTTTTCTCTCACGTGACCACATCGCGTTGTTCTCCTTAGTCCTTACCTAATCCTCGTTCACATCGGTCCCCTCGCAACCTTATTTAAAGTTTTGTCACGACCAACCACATGTCAGATCACCCACAACACGTCTCTCCTGTAACACCAACAACAATGTCCAAGGCGAAATTCGAAAGTGTTTTCCCCCGTATCTCCGAGGAGCTGGTCCAGCTTCTGCGTGACGAAGGCCTTCCTCAGGATGCCGTCCAGTGGTTCTCCGACTCTCTTCAGTACAATTGTGTTGGAGGAAAGTTGAACCGAGGAGTTTCTGTGGTTGATACTTACCAACTTCTCACAGGCAAGAAGGAGCTTGGAGACGAGGAGTACTACCGATTGGCGCTTCTCGGATGGCTCATTGAGCTTCTGCAGGCCTTTTTCCTCGTGTCTGATGACATTATGGACGAGTCCAAGACTCGACGAGGTCAGCCCTGTTGGTACCTCAAGCCCAAGGTCGGCATGATTGCCATCAACGATGCCTTCATGCTCGAGTCTGGCATCTACATTCTGCTCAAAAAGCACTTCCGGCAGGAAAAGTACTACATTGATCTTGTCGAGCTGTTCCACGACATTTCCTTCAAGACCGAGCTTGGACAGCTGGTTGATCTGCTGACTGCTCCCGAGGACGAGGTTGATCTCGACCGATTCTCCCTGACCAAGCACTCCTTCATTGTCCGATACAAGACTGCTTACTACTCCTTCTACCTTCCCGTTGTGCTTGCCATGTACGTTGCTGGTATCACCGACCCCAAGGATCTGCAGCAGGCCATGGACGTTCTGATTCCTCTTGGTGAGTACTTCCAGGTCCAGGACGATTACCTTGACAACTTTGGCGACCCCGAGTTCATTGGCAAGATTGGAACTGATATCCAGGACAACAAGTGCTCTTGGCTGGTCAACAAGGCCCTCGAGAAGGCCACCCCCGAGCAGCGAAAGGTGCTGGAGGACAACTATGGTGTCAAGGACAAGTCCAAGGAGCTTGTCATCAAGAAGCTGTACGATGACATGAAGATTGAGCAGGATTATCTGCAGTATGAGGAGGAGGTTGTTGGCGAGATTAAGAAGAAGATTGAAAAGGTGGACGAGAGCCGAGGATTTAAGAAGGCGGTGCTGGAGGCGTTTTTGGCCAAGATTTACAAGCGGCAGAAGTAAGCGCGCGAGCGAAGCAATACGAGCGAAGTGCGTATTGATTCGGTTGCGCAAGGGTAGGAGCTAAGCGAGCACCCTTGAATGCCGTTGTGTTTTGTAATGAATCGATTGTATAAGATAATAGAATCTGTGTCAGTTTGCAATGGGCATAGTGTGTGTGAATGAGATGTGCCGATAATCAGTCAGCGTCAGTGAATCGGTTGTACGAATGACGTTCGTTTCATGTCAGTAATGTTCCACTCTGTTTATGCCAGAAACAACATGATGAAAGCCAACTTCTCAATATGTGTTAATGTTTGTAAAGGAGCGATCTTGCGGCCTCTATCAATGGAAGTCCGCTCCATAACATCCTGCTAGTCTCGGTGCCTATGTTATTACTGGATGACACAAGCTCCATCTTTGCTTCCGTTTGTGTTGGTCAAAGTCCTTCACTCGTCTGTCAGTCTTTGTACGCTCACACAATCACTTTCCCTCGGCGCGTCTGTGCCAGTGACAGCGTTCGTCTGACCACACAATCTCGTCCTAGAGTTGTGTCTGTCTGTTAAGGTGCTCGCAACGACGCCATCACCTCCAATGGATTGTGTCAGTGACAATGCTCGCATGATCACACAGGCACGTAAACTGACTCAACCACCTCCATCCTGATTATCGGTGAAGGCGCTAGCGAGTCATAGGCAGGGTTAGGCAGGTGAGTAGTATCAGTGACAGTGTTCGCAAGCTCGCTCAGTGCAGTAAGCTCGAGATACCAGCTCCAGTGGACTGTGTATGTTAGAGCTCTTGCGAGCCAGCGGTTTTGTGTCGGTGAAGGCGGTCACAAGCACACTACCATCCCCTAGAATTTGTGTCGGCGACAGTGTTAGCAAGCTCACACAATCACCTCCATTTGCAATCGCCTCCATTTGCAATCACCTCCATCTGCAGTCGCCTCCATCTGCAGTCGCATCCATCTGCAATCGCCCTCATACTGTAGGTATCGGTAACTAGCTCTCAAGCTCACACAACCACCTCAGTCCGGTTTGTGAGTTGTGTCGGTGAAGGTGCTCGCAAGGTCGCTCAGTTACCTCGTCCTGTTTGTGGTCTGCGTCGGTGACAGTGTTCGCAAGCTCATACAATCACCTCGTCCTGTTTGTGTCGGTAACTGGCTCGCAAGCTCACGGAATCACCTCAGTCCGGTTTGTGAGTTGTGTCGGTAACTGGCTCGCAAGCTCACACAGTCACCTCCTCCTGGCACAGTGCACAAGTTCAATAATAGCATCGTATCAGCGTCCGTACAGAGACCTCTAGCGCAGCAGTTTTGGGTCTGTGTTTGTACCAGGGTGGATGAAGAAGAGTTTGTTGGACAGACGAGTTTTAAGTAAGACGTGGCTCGTACGATTATTAAAGTGGGGTGTTGACTTGACCTGTCGAATAGCCCGTGAATAGTACAGTTGTCTGTATGACACAACTACGAGTACCGAGCCGTGTGACTGGCTCACACAGTCACGGACTCGTTTACTGACAGCGTTTTGCGCCATATTCTACATAAAGCCGTTTATCCGTTCCCAGTACTACACCAAGTTGGGTAAGAGTTATTCATCATTCATTACAGACTGTTGGAGTCGTTAGTTGTTCTCGACCCGCCTAAAGCAGGTTGTGGTGGATCTTCATGAGCTGTTCCTTGGTCATGTCATGGTGCTTTCCATGGTGGTTGCCCTCTCCATGGACCTTGACAAAGTCTTCCTGGGACATACCATGGTGGATTGCAAACAGCTCTTCTTCGGAAACCTCGCCCATCTCCTCCTTGGTCTTTCCATCATGGTGGGCTTTGAAGGTGGCCTCCTTGACCTCCTCTTCAGTCTTTCCATTGTGGTGAATCTTGAACAGTTCCTCCTTGGTCATCTCCTTGTTGTTGCCATGGTGAATCTTGAACAGTTCCTCCTTGGTCATCTTAACATCGCTCTTGCCGTGATGAGCCTCGAAAATCTCCTCCTTGGTCATCTTGAGACCCTCTCCATGCTTGAGCTTCTTGGCATCCCGGTAAACATCGCCATCAATCTCACCGATAAACGCTCGATCTCCAAACCCTCCAACCATATGAAGAGACTGGACGTTGAACTTGACCCAGTGGGTGGAATGGACGTTGTTGCCGGGCAACCACCACTTGGCGTCGGGATGACGGGCCAAAAAACACTGCTCAACTGCCTCGATTTCGGCCTTGGACAGGTCTTCAAACTCGCCTCGAAGAGAAACTCGAGGAGATCCAGCAGTGGACTTGACAATGCCACCAGGGTACCAAGGGTTGGTGTTTTCGGTGACAGGATGGTCACCAACACGCACGGAAAGAGTAGCTGAAGAGCCGGCAGCAATGTTACGGAATCCAGTGCCAATATGAACGTTCAACATGACAGGATTGCCGTCCTCTCCACAATCGGCATAGTACTCAACGTAACCCTCAGGGACCTTGGAGTCCTGGTTGACGGTCACAAGAGTGGCGAGAGACTCTCGGTGGATAAGGGTTCGAGCAACCCTAGCCGCCTCCTCCTTGGAAGGCATGCCCTCAGTAGAGAGCTGATGCTTGGAAGGAACCGACTGCTTGAAAGTGTCGGGGAAAAGACCCACAACCTGATCAATGAGGTTGGTGGGGGACAGAGTGTGCTGCAAGTTGAGCGGAAGAGCCGCGGCCGTGGCAGCTAGAAAAATGGCAGATTTCATTTTGCAGATGGTACAAGAAAACGTCGTGTGCGGGAAGGCAAGTATATATGTGGTGCATGCATGCAACGCCAAGACATGCAACCGCATCAGATACGGGGTAAGGGTTGTTGTTCAAGTGAAGGCAACTGAACTGTAGGAATCAGAGAATTTGGCCTATTCCACTCACATTACACCCTCAGTCCCTAACCCGTTCAGCCCAGGCCATACGACCGTATCCCTCTTATCCTAACCACCACCACATCGCCCTAACCATATCACCCGACCCTCAACCATAACCCTCACACACACCCTAATTCACCAACCCTCCTCACCCCACGCTCGAGGGGAATAATTCAGAGCAAATCTACATGACAAAGACGGACACAAGATGTATAGATGGATCTTAGATAACAATCTGATAAGATACTCCTCACTTTCTCCACCGTTGACAAACATCTCCGTCTGAAATCATTACCGCTACAACCACCACACCTCCAACGTTGCTCACCTGCTTCTCCATCTGATAAATCACTAAAAACACACCAATCAAAGATTAGATCTAAAAACCATGTGATTATCAAAAAAATCTTTCCACTTGCTGCACACTTGTGCATGACACCATGTATGCCGTTACAGGGGTGTATATGTGAAGACGTTGGAAATGAACACAGTGAGATCACATTGGATATCCAGGACAGTTATAATGACTTCAATGTTGGTGTATCCATATACCGCCAGTACGCGATATTCTTCAAACGGTTGATAATTTACTGATGGAGATGCGTCAAGGGTTAGGGCTAGACTTAAGGTTTAGGGTAGTGTTTAGGGTAGTGCCAGTCGCTGCCGTGTGCTGCGAGGCTGCGTGCTGCGTGCTGCGTGCTGCGTGCTGCGGGCGTGTTGATCAGGGCTAGGGTCGAGATGATCAGGGTTAGGGTCTTTTTTTAGGGTAGGGTCTTGTTAAGGGTAGGGTCTTGTTTAGGGTAGGATCTTGTTTAGGGTTAGGAGGAGTTTTACCATGTTAACGTAGGAGCAGGTTAGGGTACATTTCCCCAAAGATGAATTATGGGCTAGGGCAAACCGGGTGAATAGGGTTAGGGAAATGTTTTTGACGCCGAGAAAAGCCGTGCCCTTTGTAGAGTTTTAGTTTCTGGAAATGGTTAGAATTTTTTCCATTTTTCCGATGTTTCGAGACAGTGTTAACTTTAGGTGAAAGTACGATATAGAAGGAAATAGATGAGAAAGATTTTCAGGGTTAGGGTTACGATGGAGAAGATTTTGGGGGGTTTTGGGAATCAGTTGGAGGTGATTTTGGTAAGGCCACATGAGTTTAATTGGGGCAAGGGTTTCTGTTAGGGAAAAGGGTTGCGGTAGTTCGGAGGTTTGTTAGAAGTCTCAGAGTTGCCATCCATCTAGTTGGGGAGATATTTAGGGTATGAGGTATTCTCTCGTAGTTCACACAGCCATCACCAAGTGATCACGTCGATTCGTATAACCTGATCGGAGATCTGAGGAGCTACACGGAGTCGTTCAAACGTGAATCCTTCTCCGATGTTGAATAGTATGCTATGAGCTCGTGCGGTCTTGGCCGTGAAGAACGTGTGTCTAAAACAGTGTGTTTTGTCTAAAGCAATACATGTTTTTCTACGTCAAATGGGGACTTGATTTTCCGACTATATCGACGATTCCAAACAAAACGCACTCTTTACTTTTTCGCTATGACCTCTGTACGAAGAGTTCTGGGTTGTTTGTCGTACGTACATCCAGCAGATATAGGCAGTGCAGTGTACAGAACAAGGTCATATACAGACGTCGTTAGTCTACTGTACTGCACGCGACGACACCCCCTCCTCTACACGTCACCACCGTCTACTATACAATAGTCGTATCATTATGGTGGGATCGTGTACTCCACACTTGCCAGCTGGTGTGGTGTATTTCGTGACAAGTCGTTATCAATCTCAATGCATTAATTAGTCGTTAATATCCAACCGCTTATAAATACGTCTCTGGCGTCTCTTTCTTTTGGAGCTCTGATGGTGAAGTCGCGAGTCGTCAGTAACTGATGTCCATGATGATGAGGACAGTGTTCATGCATCCGTCCATTGACCCAAAACAGCAATCTGAGTAGCTCATACGCACTCACTCGTCACCGGCGCTACGCACTCAATGCTCGCTGGTATGCGGTGACAAGTGGTGGTTCGCACTTGTTTCACCTCAGCTGGAGTCGGAATCATTCAAGTTCTCAAACTCCAAAAACTGAGCAGCTCCAGCCGGAACAGCCTCTCTCTCCACGTGTTCCGTCTCCGGTCGCAGGTTGCCATGCACCGTCTGGCTGTCACTGGACAGTCCGGTATCCATATCCACCTTGGGCTCTTCAGTCAGAGGATTCTCCTGAACAGTGCCCATGTTGGGATGCGCCTCCACCAGCATGGGCGCCTCGATGTTTTGCTGCACGGTGCCCATATCGTGTTCAATGCGTTTGTGGGGGTTGACGATTCGATCAAAGCCGAAAAACGGCCAGTTGATGGGCGACTCGTCGCCGGTGTACATGAAAAAGTCGTAGAGAAAGCCGCCCAGAAGACATCCAATGAAAGGAGCCACAATGGGGATCCAAAAGTAGTATCCTCCAGCGCTCCACACTTCGGAGCCGTATCCAATCATGGCTGTGACTAGCCGGGGACCAAAGTCTCGGGCAAAATTAATGGCATAGCCCGTTTCCCATCCGAGACACGCTCCAATGCCGAAAATCAAGAAAAACAGCACCAGAGGCGCCAGCGGGCCAGCAGGCATGTTTTTGGTATCGTTGATGGCGAAAATGATAAACTGCAGAACGGCCGAGGCGACGATTTCGGAGAAAAACTGTCCGGTTCGCGTCATGAACGGCGCAGGGTAGGTGCAAAAGACTCCGGCGGTCGACTTGGGGCCCGACACGGTTCGGCAGCCCTTGCAGCCCTCAAAAGTGTCGATGGCCGATCGGTAGTTTCCGTAGATGATGGCAGCTCCCACCATACAGCCCAGCGTTTGGGCCAGCATGTATCCTGGGAACTTGCGCCAGGGGAAGCCTCGATAGACACACGAGGCCAGGGTCACGGCCGGGTTGAGATGGCCTCCAGAAATTCCTCCGCTGACGTAGACGCCAAACATGACTCCCAGACCCCAGCCCCACGAGATGGACTGGTAGTATCCCTTTTCGCCGTTGGACAGCGTCACCTGGGCCACGGAGCCGTCGCCCAGCAGAATCAGAATCACGCATCCCCAGAACTCGGCAAACGGTTCTCTCAGCAAGTGTCGGACTTTGGGCCACAGAGGTTTTTTCGGTTGGTCGAGCATGTTGTGGTGGTGGCAGGAAGAGGATGTTGCGAAGAAAAAAAAACGAAAAAAAAGAGAGACCACGCCGGATATATATATATATATATATATATATACAGCTAGTCGGTGAGAGGTTAATGTTATGCGGCTGTCAAGCAACTTTGGCTGATTGATGAGACAGGAAGCAAGATGATGGTGAGCAAGCTGCGACGATGGTGGCTTAGGTGGTGGCTGGTGGCTTAGGTGGTGGCAGTGGCTGCGTGGAAATGGCGGGGCAGCATCAGCCAGATGCAACGTCCATCGTCTCGCGCTGCCGTACTTTGTTGGGGATGGTTGCACCTGCCATTGTCGAAATCTGACGCCGAGCTCTACTTTCTTCCTCGGTATTGCACCTTGTCCCACTTTGCCTTTGTCGACGTTGGCTGAGACATGAGGGAATTGGGCGAACGGCCGAGCGGCGGATGGGTGGAGCGAGGAGCCAGCGGGGCGAGGGGGGCGCGAAATGAGGAGCTGGAGTGGAGACCACGGTGGCAGGCACAAAGACGGCTGACACGGACCCGCCTCGCGACGGTTTCACCGCTCGTACCGCTCGCCACGCCGATCTAACCCCGCTTGAGTATAATCGCTAGCGTCAAACATTTACGGCTGCCGTTGCACGCACACTCAAACCTTGTGCATGAGCAAGAGTGGACAAGAGTGCAGTCAAGAGCGGGGATGTGAGGGACAAGTGTTTGTGTTGTTTGAGAGTCGTTTGTGTCCCGTGCGTGCCGTGTGTCAGTGTCTTTTGTGTGCGTCCCCTGTGTCACTTCTTTGTTGCGACCCACTCGGCTGGCACCTCGGTTTTTCCGTGCCAAGCCCAAAATGGCACCACGGCAGCATGGCGACAGAGGGTTGCAGAGCCAGTGGAGCTAGTGAGTGAGCGAAACCGAAGAGCTAGTGAGTGAGCGAAGCCGAAGAGCTAGCGAGTAGGCGAAACCGAAGAGCTAGCGAGTAGGCGAGAGCGAAGAGCTAGTGAGCGAGCGGAACCGAAGCGCTAGCGAACCGCCCACACCACCCACTCACACCACCCACACCACCACACCACTGTCTCATGTATCCCCACCGTCCGTGGATGCATGGTGCGTCGAGCCAATAGCCTAAGAAAAAGTCAAGGTGGCGGGGCCAGACAGTACAGTAGTGGCAGTAACACATTAGCACATTAGCGACATGCAATCAAGATGAGCTGTGCATGATGTGGCGGGGATGGTTGAGTACGGCGCGGGCTTGACCGTCGGTCCTGTCTACTGATTCTGCCGCCTCGCCCACCTCGCCCGTCTGTTTTTCCGATCTATTGTCTTGTCTCTCTGTCACCTTGCATTTTTCCGGCCTTGTTTTTTTCCCTCTCTTTGCAGGCCCCCAAATCATGACCGGAGGTCCATCTTTTTCGACACTTTGGGCAGCTTTTCTGCTTGGCCTGTGTTTAGCACGCGCGCCCAAAACGCACCCACTAAAACATGCTCTGAAAGTCAAACCATACCTGCGAGTAGGTTCGCTGCAAAGCCTAAAAAAGAGACAGAAAACAAGGGTGCAAACGAGCCAAAAAGTGCAGCTAAGGGCCCCGAGAAAAAGACGATATTTTTTGTTTCCTTTCTTTTTCCGTCGCCCGGTTGCATTGTTGCATCATCCGGAATGCATCGGGCATGCATTTCGGAACAACTCGGATAAATGTCCCTGGAGACTGGCTGGGTACGAAGATAGTGAACGAAGACCAACGGTTGAAAACGGAAAACGAGCGAACGAGCCTAATCGCGGGGAAGTCACGTGACTGTAGGTGTGCGTCACGTGGCATCTCCTCCTAGCTGGCGAGTCTCCGATGGTCTCAAATCGACATGCTCAGCCACGATCCGATCCGAAGATGCATGTCGTGAAAACACGGGCTGCAAAACACGTCCTTGAAGCAAGCCGGAAGCAAGTTGCAGGAATGACGGCTGTGGGAGGTTTGCTTCGAAAGTCGTGAACGTGGCTGAGCAGGATGGTCTGGGTCAGGTACTGGTACGACACTGTTCCCTAGATGGTACGTCTACACGTCTTCTGAAGCCCACACCTTGGCGGAGTCGGGTCTCTCCTCCAGGCTCCAGGGCTCGTTCCCAGTCTCCACTGTCGTCTTAGAGCCGTCTATCCATGTGCACGTGGATGCGTGTATTGATGCAGGGGTGATTGTGCGAGCATGCGACCTCGCCCGCAGACTGTTGCTCAGTGTTACGGGTTCAGAGTGTTACAAGTGTGAGTACAGGCTCACGGTAAAGGCCAGTAAACGCCAGTAAACGCCAGTAAACGCCAGTACAGACACAGTAAAGTCCAGTGTAACACGTGCGGTACAAACTCATGTTACGACGTCTTCTGGAAAATGAGCAAATATGACGACGCACCATGGTTTGAGCTGTGCACTTGCAGGGGATTACGTCATGCAAAGGGTCAAGACGGAAAGTGGGGAAGGAGATGAGATGTACGGTTAAAAGTGGGTCGCGTACGCAGCGCAGTGCGTTGGTGTGGCGTCCTTGGTTGTGGTCTAACGAGTGTTGCGCGTTGCAGCTGGCGGTGGTACGAGTACAGTTGCTCCCATAGCGTCGGGGCAAGTCGAGCTCATGTTTTTACCAACTGCTCGGAGGGTACGGTACAGTACACTACCCCATACTTGTACTGTACTCTACTGCACTTGTCTTCTGCTGTCTTTGGACACCATGTGGAGACACCATGACAACACTCCACTTGTCGGATTTGAAAACGGGGCTCAACACGGATGCTGGTGGAGTATGCCAACTGATGTGCCCACTGGACTTGCCCGTACGCTTACCACCCACTTGCCCACCTCCACCGCTCACTGCTACAGAAGAGTCCGATCCAACAGCCATACAGTCACTGCGTCTTCGGACATGGACCGTCAGATCAATTCCTACATGCATGTTTCTTCATCCCTTGGCTCGTCTGTCATCCTTCTTCTCTATCACCCTTCTTGTCTGTCATCTGCCAAGCCTGTACCACCTCTCCTTTCTAGACCCACACGGCAAAACTATACACTCTAGCTAGACGACTAATTAGACGGAACGGGGAAATCCAAAGAGTGCATTTTGTTGCCCATCTGTCTCTCATCACGTGACCTTACTTGCAGCCCCATCCTCCCTTCTTGGACCGAGTTACAGTGTACAGTTTTTTTTTACACACTTTTTTCAGGCATTTTTTTCAGACACTTTTTGTAGACCTTTATTTTTTTTAGAAACTCTCCACGCGGGATTCGAACCCACAGTCTTCCGCTACAGTTGCAGTCTGAAAAAGCTAACAAAAGCTTAACTAAATTTTCCGTTTGGACGTCTCAAAAACACCAACAGCAAAACACCAACAGCTCGAGATGTTACTATTACAAGGGCACAATATTATTACGCCAGGGAAATCACACGGCCAGTATCATCCCCACCGTGTCTTGTCCCACACAAAAAAACATTCTGCAACTCCGATTTAGGTAGCCCAGTGGAATGCTTTTCTAACAAAGTCTAAGCATAGCTGCACACTACAAGACACCCATTATCTATACAGTGAAAGTGGACGAGTACGATACTGTACTCCTTTCAGTCCATAGAGTATCGTAGTCGACAGCACGCCCCATACACTATCATCCATCCTGTATGTCTACTGCACATCGTCTGTCGAATTTCACTACCGGTAATATGCATAAAGTATCCAATCATTGGGTTTCAACCAGGTTACTGAGACATGTTCTACAGCCTCGCCATTGATACTGCAATCTACGATACTAGCTCATCTACAAAACAACTAAACTATCGTGTAGCTACGGTACGTGTCCTGCAGCTGCTGTAGGCATCGTACTGCTACTCGTACGATCCATGCATGCCGCTCGTCGTACAATGCATGCCACTCGTCGTACAATGCATGCCGTTCGTCGTAGGATTGTCGTAGGGAATCATGGTACCAGGTAGGCCCAGGGTCTAAAATACAATAAAGATTAGTCAAGTTATGAGACTAGATGATGGTGTAACCTCCATCAATGATGATATCGGAACCAGTGACGTAGGACGAGGCCTCGGAGGCCAGGTAGATACAGGCGCCGGTGAGCTCGTCGGGGTCACCGAGTCGGCCCAGAGGGGTTCGATCCTTCCACTCCTCAAACAGAGTGTTGTAGGCTCGGTTGAGCGCCGTGTCCATGTAGCCGGGCGAGATGGAGTTGCACCGGATGTTGTGCACGGCCCACTCGGCCGCCAGCGACTTGGACAGATGCTTGACGGCGGCCTTGGAGGCGTTGTAGGCGGACTGGGGCTGGGGCCAGTTGACAATGGAGCCGGACATGGAGGCAATGAAGACCACGGTGCCTCCGTTGCCCTGTTTGATCATGTGTCGGGCGGCGGCCTGGGTGACCAGGAAAGATCCGTTGAGGTTGATGTCAATCACTCGTCGGAACTTGTCTGCGGGGTACTCTGCGGCATGGACCAGGTCCGCCACTCCGGCAGAGTTGACCACCACGTCGACCGATCCGAGATCGTGCACCACTCGGTCGATGATCTCGTTGACGCTCTCCTCGTCTCGCACGTCGGCCTTGTAGAACTGGGCCTGCACGCCGTACGCCTTGTGCAGCTTCTCAATGGCGTCCAATCCCAGGTCCTGCTGCACGTCCAGAATGGCAATGCCCTTGAGGCCAACCGAACACAGACCCTCGGCCATGGAAAATCCAAGACCTCGGGCGCCTCCAGTCACAATCGCCACCTTTCCATCCAGACGGAACTTCTTCATAAAGTCCTTGGCCTGGAAAGCAGGGGCTTCGGCAGATCCAGCGTTGGCTCGGGCGATATCCTCAGCGGTAGGAGCGGGAGGCACAACAGCGGCTTTAGCAGAGTTGGACATGTTTGTTTCTGTGTCACTTGTTTCGTCTTGTTTGTCTTTGCGTGCGCGGTTTTCTCACAAGTCGTGTCTTGTGTGTAGTGGTGTGTAGAGAAGAAGAAAAGACCACGACTGACTTGTGTTGTGGTCGAGAGTTATAGTTGTCGATGTCTTTAGGTTTGTCTAGGTTGACCTGGGTGAGGGAACAGTCGATTTTCCGTCTTTAACTGCCAGCAGCAACTCTAACGTAGACAATTGCAGGTGCAAGGGCGCTCCTATTTATATTGAGCCCCTGCTGTTTGTGTCACATACCCCCCACCCACATTTTCTTTCTTCGTTTTTTTTTCATCCGTTTTTTCGTCACTCACCACCCAAACCTTGAAACGTGGATTGCTACCTTATCTGGACATCGCATAGTGCAGTCGCATTAGGGCGGTAGATAAAGTGGGTGCTATTGTACGATGCGAGGAAGGACCACCGGTTTTGTGTAACCGACACAGACGGCAAAAGGACTGAATCTGACCCATCAAGTGGGTAAATTCCCCGGCGGAAAAACCGACTTTAGGTGTCCAAAATCCATCTCTAAAATATTACCCTCAGAATAATCTTCTTTAAAACGAAATAAGGTTGGTGTGCGCACGTGACCTGCAAAGTGACGTCCCCGAGGGCAGACATGATACAAACGAATGGAAACATGTGGAACAACAGCGCGAACGAGAGTTGGTAAAGTTGTTTGTTGTTTGTTTGTTTTTTTCCAACAGATCGTTTCCTTTTCGTGGCTCGTCACACCTCCCCTAACCCTGTACCCCCACCCTCATTCTACACATCCATTCGACTGGTCAAACTGCTCCTTTATTATCCGGATCGATTACCAAGTTCGGTTCCCTCCATTTAAGGTTTGTCGTGGGGCGTTACAAGCCGTCCCTGAAGCTGATTTCAACACCACTTCAGGGGTTTGGGAGTACACGGGTTTGTGTTTGGGCTTATTTTGAAGGGGGCAATGTGCCTGATGTGGTGGCAGTGTTCGTTTTACGATTGGATCGGTATTTGGCGGATTACAAGCTTTTCCGTTTTTGCGCAGTTGAAAATAGTCTCCCTCGATTCCAATGACTAATCTCAAAAACATTCTTCCCCTTTTCCATGCATTTTCTGCATGTTTCCAGACCGATCTGTTTCTGCTGTATCTCGCCTGATGACGTCACATGCCCTTGAATTTAGGTTTGTCAAATTACGAAAAACCGGAATTATCGGACTTAACACAGCCCCTTGCCGCCTCCGTCAAACGACACTAAAAGTAGACTAACACAAAAAGGCCTCGGGCTGAGGACACGTAGCACTGTATAAATAAAACGTACAGCGCGGAAGAAGACGTGACACAAACACCTCAATCGGAGACAATCGTATAATCGCTCAAGATGCGTCGACCTGCCGATCTTTTTCAACGGCAACTTTATGGTTAAAAATAGACAAAACGAAACCAACTAAAAGGTCAAGTAGAGTTAATTGAATTGGACGAAAGGAAGACGTTGTAAAAACGGCAGAAATACGGATACAGGTTTGAGACTTTGTCACGACGATATTATCGTCCATATTATTTGGCAGTCACGCATTCACATTCATCGGGCGTCGGGAACAGTCGTTTTGTGAGCACCCCTCTCCTTCATCCTCACTAAACTCCCAGCCATCCATCCATCCTCCCAACTAAACCTTAACTAAACAATCACACCAAAACACTCCCTCAAACTCGCCCAATAATCATCCTGGAGATACAATTGTTACTGAAATCAAATTGCCCCATCGCCACCTACATCCCATCGACTTTCTAGCCCTGCATCGCTTCTCCAACCCTTTTTTTTGATGTGACCTTTTCTCCGTTCCATCTATCGAACCTTATTCTGCTTAACCTTTCCACCCGCATTTAGCCGCTCCAAATGGTGCGTTTTTTGAGGCTCCATGGAGAATGGTGAAAAACGGTGCAAAACGGGCCAAAAGGAATATGGACGCCTCGTTTTCTACACACGGCGTACTTCATTATTTCATATCATTACAAAAAACAGACTACTTCAGCGTTATGGACGGAGATGTGTCGAATTGACAAGTTGACAGTCAGAGTAGAGTAGACAATCAAGGCAAGAGAAAAAGAAGGGGAAATGGTACAACAAGTAAACAGATGCACATGGTCACGTGCATCTCGTCATCTGCCGGCTGTTGGTTACATCAACTCCACGTAGTTGGCCGGGAAAATACCCTCGACCGCTCCATTCCTACCAGTCCACCAATCATCCTTAGAAACACCGCGCTTGACCACAGCAATCACATCGCCCTTTCGGAAAGACAAGTCGCCAGGCTGCTCTCCATCAAAAGTGTACAGAGCCACGGCCTTTTCTTCGGCAGCCACGGGAGCAGCAGCATGGGGAGGGGGAGGGGCCGGCTTGAAGGGTTTTTCTCGCGGAGAAGTGCCTCCGTATCCTCCTCGATCGGCCTTTTCGTAACCTCGATCCCGGTCGGACTTTTCGTAGCCCCGGTCTCGATCATCTCGGTCGTATCGATCGTATCGGTCGTCTCTGTCGTAGTCTCGATCTCGAGCAGATCTACTGCTTCCGTTCTCGTAATCTCGAGATCGACTAGAGTAATGGCCTCCTCGGTCGCCTCGAGAAGAGCCCTTGTCTCGCCAGTCTCGATCCCGGTCGTATCGATCGTCATTGTTTCGAGACGAGCCTCTTCGAGAAGACGAATCATCCGAGTACGTTTTGAATCCGGACGCTCGGAACCGGTCCGTGAGCCCGGCCACTCCTCCTCGCTCCTCCTTGTCTCTGTAGCTATCTCTGTAGCTGTCTCGTCCTCCATCTCGGTCGGCTCGGAAAGAGTACGACGAGTCTCTTCTTCCTCCTCTGTCTCCTCCACTTCGCATGTCTCGCATATCATCGTCTCTGTTTCGTGAGGAGAATCGTCCTGCTGCTGCTGCTGCGCCTCCTCCTCGACCGTAGTCGTCGTCGCTGTCTCCTCCTCGTCGCACTGAAGAACCGTCGGAGAACTGGGAGGGGATATCGTCGTAGAAGGAGTCTCCGTCGTGTCGGAAGTAGGAATCGTCGTCGGCGAAATCGCTGGGGTTTCGGAACGCTCGAGACTCAAGCACCCGGAACAGCGCATCGCAGTCTGGCGGCGGCTCCACGTATCCACTGAGAATCTTCTTGGCGGTGGCGTTGCTGTTGCCGTAGAACTTTCGGTTGGCCTCCCGACGCTCAACCAACACAGATCCCTCCAGAGACACGCCGGCAAACAGACCCTTGGTCTTGGAGTAGGCGAAGATTGTGGCCACGTTTGTGGCGGAGGCGGAGCCGGCAGCCTCGGCGTTTCGACCAAGAGGACCGGCAGCAAGAGACATGTTACCTCCGAGTGTGATGTTTCCGGTCTGGGAAAAGGAGTCGACGGCCTTTCTGGAGTTCAAAATGAACACAAAGTCGGTCAGCTCCGCTCCAATCTGGCCTCCCACACCTGCTCCAGCCGTCACCAGAGCAGAGGGAGCAGACCAACCACCATCAGGAAGTCGAGAGACAATGACTCCGGAGCCGGCTCGGCCCGAAAACAAAAAGCCGGCCTTCAAAACCGTCAAAATAACCAGACCCTCGGCGTTCTGTAACACATGGGGAGGAATGACCATGTCCTGGCCGAAAATCTGGTTGGGCTTGACAAACGAGGCGAGGATTTTGGCGGCCTTACGACACTCGCTTCGTAGCGACCGCGGAACCGGATTGTTGATACCCATCGTTGCGTTTGTGTGGTGTTCGTACTAGTGATGAGAGAGTTGTGGAAGGAGAAGGGCTGGTCTTAGAACCTATGTATGTAATGTACTACCGTAGGTTGCAGCTTGCCAAGACCCAGGCCGCAGGGTTAGGGTTGGACCGTGCCCACAGTGTATAAGGGTTCGGAGAAGAAAATATCGGATAAGGTAGTTTAACACAAGTTGACAAGTCGACTTGATGATGGCGCGGGGAGGGGGAGGCGGCGATTTGACCCATCGTTTACCACTTGCTTATTACCCATCAATTGACTCGTCAACTTGACCTATATACATGCACTAAACCGGGTCTTGGCCTCTACTTTTGCCACTTGTTCACTACTGGTGCACAAATACAAAACACTCACCCACTTATCTCCGGCATGGCCCCACAGCCCACATCACCTTTTTCCGTAGCATATCCTCCGCTTGCCTGTTGCAATGTCCTCTGGCTGGGCCTTGTGTGCAATTATCTCCGCTGCGGTTAAACTTCGTCCGTACAGGTTTGTCCGGAGTTAAGCTGCGGCATATATTGACAACCTGCGCGATATAAGGAAAAGAGAGACGGAAATTAGACAAGCGACTAAGCTGCACGTGCCTAGATTATGCGGAGTGCCAGTGTACCTTGGATGGGCCAAGTTGGACTCGTCATATTCTTTACAATTGCGGCAATTCGAGAAAGAGGTAGGTTACCCCCATTCGCCTTTTAGCCGTGGCTCGCTGGAAACTGTCCCTAGCGCTTCGCCCAACCCACCCGCGACATCCCCGCACGCCGCTGATCCCAACGGTCTCTGCCAAATTCAAATCCGACCTCAATTGCGTTTCTGAGACACTGCACACACATCTTGCTCTTTCTCCGCACTGCACGTTTCCACACCATGTTACGCCCATTGACACGAGTAGGAGCTGTGGCTCGACCGTGTTGCGCGCGAATCGCCGCCCAGCGAAGTCTGCATTCTTCCAGACCTCTTTTTCAGACTCCTGCTGCTAAAAAATCAACTCTTTCGCGAGGAGGCAAGGTTGTCAAGTACGGCCTGGCTACCTTTGGAGCCATTGGTCTGGCGGCTACAGGTCTGGTCGTCTCCTTCCTGGTCTACGATTACGCGTCGTACAAGCAGATTGATGACTGTGGAGAGATTGATGTCCATAAACTGGCCTTGTCGCCCCGAAGAGGAGGACCCAAGAACCTGCCTATTTTCGACTCTTGGCTGGACGATACAGATACGGAAGAAAAGGCTGAGGGGTCCAATAAGCCGCGATTGGTTGTTCTGGGCTCCGGATGGGGCTCGGTTGCTCTGTTGAACGCCCTCAAACCTGGCGATTACAATGTCACTCTTGTCTCTCCCTCCAACTACTTTCTCTTCACCCCCATGCTTCCCTCGGCCACTGTTGGAACTCTGGAACTGCGATCCATCACTGAACCGATTCGACGACTGTGTGCTGCTGCCGCTGCGCATTTTGTCAACGCTTCGGCTGACGACATTGATTTCAAGGAACGGCTGATTGAGTGTTCGCAAAAGGATCCTTCCACTGGACAAATGGTCAACTTTTACATCCCCTACGATAAAGTGGTGGTTGGAGTTGGATGCACTACCAACACTCACGGAGTCAAGGGTCTGCAATACGTGCATTTCCTCAAAACCGTTGACGATTCGAAAAATATCAGAAACACGCTGGTTGCCAATCTCGAAAAGGCCTCGCTTCCCTCAACCCCCACCGAAGAACGAAAACGACTGCTGTCCTTTGTTGTGTGCGGAGGAGGACCCACAGGCGTGGAGATGGCTGCGGAAGTCTACGATCTGATGAACGAGGATCTGGCCAAACATTACCCCAAGGCTCTGCGAAACCTCGTGTCGGTGCACGTGATCCAGTCGCGATCTGCCATCCTCAACACCTTTGACCACTCCGTTTCCGAGTACGCCATGGACCGTTTCCAGCACGACAACATTGATCTGCTGACCAACTCTCGAGTGGTGGAAGTCAAGGAAGACCGTGTTCTATTCTCCCAGGCGGATCCCAAAGACCCCTCCAAGAAACTCATCAAGGAAGTGCCCTATGGACTGTGTCTGTGGTCCACTGGAGTCGATCAGGCTCCGCTGACCAAGAGAATCGTCAAAGATATCGGAGCCCCCAACCAGACCAACCGACGAGCTATCGAGACGGATTCGCAGCTGAGGATTCTCGGAACCCCAGAGGGACAAGCCTACGCTATCGGAGACTGCTCTACAGTTCGAACCCATGTTCTGGATACCGCTCTGAGCATTCTCAAGGCCCATGTTCTTGCCTCTCGACCCTTTTCTGCCAACACCGCCGAGACTCCCGAAATGCTGGACAAAAAGCTGCATTCAATCAAACTGACCGTCGGAGAAGTCAAGCGACTGACGGCCGTGCTGCAAAAGACGCTCCCCGACACCGCCGAGCACTTTGTGCGAGTCGACCAGCTGTTTGAAGAGTACGACGCTGATCACTCGGGAACCCTGTCGTACTCGGAACTCACAAAGATGCTCAAGGACGTGGACCAGAAGATCACCTCTCTGCCCGCTACAGCCCAGAGAGCTAACCAGCAGGGTGTCTATCTCGGTAAGAAGCTGCGGAAGCTGGCCTCTTATGGACAGACTCTTTACGACAAACCTGTTCCGGATGGAGACATTGACGTGGCCTACTACAAGCCCTTCAAGTACAAGCATCTCGGAAACCTGGCCTATCTCGGAAACGCTGCCGTTTTCGACTTTGGCAAACATGGAACTTTTACAGGAGGGCTGCTGGGAATGTACATTTGGCGATCGGCGTACTTTTCCCAGTGTGTGTCCTTCCGAACAAGAGCCCTCATGTTCCAGGACTGGCTCAAGAGAGGACTCTTTGGACGAGACTTTATCGCTCCTTAGACGCTAGACGTAGAGTAGACCCATTAATACATGAAACGACCACTTGAACGACTATATCATAATTATAATCACCTCGGTTCGATTCCCGAGTGTGCGTATTTAATTCGAAAATATGGAGCATGCGCGAAAGAACAGCTATCAGAGAGATTCAAAGCTGGACAGGCACAATTTTTGACGGTGGTTCGAGTGGTCACTGTTAAACCCTGATACCTGCAATATTGACCGAGTTGGAGACGAGGTAAAGCGGTATGGTATTTACGCGTAAGCAGAATTTGGCGTGTATTTTTGGGTCCGTATAAGAACAAGTTCAACTGTTTTAGTTAACAAAAAATAATAACGGGAAAAGACAAGATATATCGGGACAACTAACAGATTTGTTAACACGAATCTCATCAGATTTTTGACACCGACAAAATGCACTCTTTGGAATTCTCATACACGTTCTAGTTTAGAACGTAGATGCTACATTTTTACGTGACCAGCGAAAAAAGAGTGTATTTCGTTCACACTTGCCAGGTCTATATTGTGACACGTTTTCACATTGTAACAGTCATTACTGAACGTCTGTGGTGTCTCCTTTTTGCCCTAAAGTACAGTTCTCGTAGATTACACGACTGTTGAGAAAACGACCTTGGTCGAGTCCACTTTACAACAGTCGTGCTGTTCATCCATGTTGGTCAATAAATTAATCACCCCCTAACGTCTCTAAAATCTATCTAGCTAGATGTACAAATCTCTCATTTTCCCGCTCAACAAGTCCACGTAGGAGATATCGAACCGGGTACAGCTCCGCAGCGGCCACTCCAAAAAGTGGTGCACGCGTTCAGGCAAATGGTCCTTTAGATGCAACAGGTCGTCCTGGATCCGGTCGCCCCACCAGAACAAATTGTGCCACATGTGTGCGTAGCCACACCAGTGGCACACAAACAGCAGTGCGTATGTGTTTAGTTCATCGCGCAGCAAGTTGTGGAACTCGGGGGTCCAAAACGTGCACCAAGCAGCGATGTGTGAGACGGACATTCCTTCGGCATCCATGTGGAACAAGTTGATGAGGTTTTTGAGCTCGGCGGTAAGCACCTGTTTTATGCGTTGTTTTTCCGCCCCGTCCAAAAGCTCATCTGTGTCGACAAAGTCGATAATGCCCCATAAATTTTCTTCTCGCGGCAGTTTTGCGCTTCGTGTATCAAACGCATTTTTGATTTCGAACGGAAACGACAGGGGCGGTACCTCGTTTTTGCTGTACAGCGTGGTTATCTCGTGCACTGCTCTTCCGAGACTGAAGAGATCTGCTCCTCCGTCAAAGTTGACAAGTGGCACATAGGGACCCATACTCATGGCATAGAGGTAGATGAGCACGCTGGAGAGAAGCACGGACTCGTAAGTCTTCAAAGTCATGTTTTCAATCTGCTGGTTGTGGTGCCTTGCCACCTGAATGAACCGCACAAACATGTCTTCCAACACCTCTTCCTCCAGCCGGGTGTATCCTACCACTGCCGTGAGGTCCTCCAGTGGTCCGTCCATCTTTGGATGTTCTGTCCCATCACACAAGACGTACGTTGCCGACTTGCGTTTGTGTCCCATGTGCATGGCTGCAAACCCCATACAGATTTCCTTGAGCGTGTCGTTATTGGCTGCCAGTCTTGACACGTTCGCCATCCACATTCCATGCACAGCTGTGCTTTCTCCTGTGGCCGCCACCAACATGGGCGCCGACTCGTTGTTGTAGAACCGTATCATTTCGTACTCGTCAAGGCGGAGATTGAGAAGCGCAGCCATGGGTGTTGGACGGGGCCTTGCGTACTTGCGTTCTCTGAACAGGCCCTCGTCATCTGAGCCTACGTCGCTGTAGTAATCCTCCGTTTCTTCCGTGTGCCACAAAAAGCGTCTGCGTTTGGTCAGTGTCTGGATCATGCCTGGCGGTTTTTGGATGAGGAAGAGTCCTGAGGTCCGAGATTTGGATGCAGCTTCCTGATGCACCTGCAGCTCGGTCTGTCGTAAGGTTTGTCTTAATGCAGAGTGAGACACGGGGTAATGCGGGGCAGCAAGAGAAGGAGAGGGAAGCACGGATAACCAAAAGGCAACCTATGGAGTCAGGTGGTTGAACGCACTGTGGGGCTTGCAGGTGTGCGTAAAACGTCTTTATCGGATCAATATAGGTTGTGTGCATTTCGTCGGTGCTGAACTCTATTTGTTTTCGAACAAGGAAGGGCGGAACAAAGAAACGCTTAAAAAACGGAAAACCGAGGGGGACACGGAACAACACAACAAGGAACAGAGAGAAGATGGACGAGATGGAAACACAAAAATGGCACCCATCTAAGAAATGGTGCGCTGGACACCTAGCTCACTCCACCACGAACTGTTCTAGTGGTCGGCACAAAACGAAACAAACCTCACACAGTCAAACCCAGTCTTGCTGCGAAACCGCGCCTCTTTTATCATCTATTAAGCCTTTATAGGGGCATTCTGGTGAGGGTGATCAATAACGGAAATCGGAACAACTCAGTTGTGGGGTAACAAAAAAAGTAACGTACATCTACGGCCTTTACGTCGTTGCATCACCTGACCCGGTTCAACGAACACAACAACTGCCGCCTCGTACAAATACACAATGAACAAACCTGGTCGCTGCTCCCATTCCAGTGGCGTGAAACCATGCATTCATAAATGTCATAGGTACATGGTTCCAGAGCAACCATTAGACGACTTATAGCAATTCGCAGGGATAAAATGTTTCTATGGAACGCAGCCTGGGGTGGTTTCACGGAGGTATGCTGTGGTCATCAAAAACAAGAGACTGGTTGGATCCAGGTGTCGGTCCCGTATGTTTTTTTATCTCATCGCCATGACAATTAGTCTTTAATAATACAACTCGTCTTTTCTTTTTTTTTTGACATTTGACATGCTGCAGGGAACATTTCCTGTATGACGAAGGTGAGAGTATTATATATGCAAATACTCAGCGAGTTGGGGAGATTCGAAATATCAAGTCGGCGCAGTTGTAGGTGCCTTATTAAACATTTTAGCGCATTTTAAGGTACACACAAGTTAGCCCTGTTATGTTCAATCCAACCTATGTACAAAAGCTGAGTCATCGTTGGTGTGAGTATCGTAGCATCTTCATCTGTCTTCATCTTCATCTGCTGCTCTTGTCTCTCTTGTCACTGTGCTCTGTCAATATTGGTACTCTGTTATACATGTTGTGAAAAACACCGGTATTGTCACTGAAGTGACGCGTTTTGTCAACAAAATGCACGCTTCGGAATCTCCCCACCATGCTGTCTTACCGAGTTATACATAGTCTGCGACAGGTACGACCATTGTAGCACGGATAGACAAAGAATCGTCACGCGATGACGCTAAAAAAACCACTAGTAGAACCAACAAGAAAAGAGATTGCACTAGCACAAGTTAAATGCACTTTTCGTAGTGGATAATGTCAGTAAAGTTCAACCCCAAACCGAGGCTATTACAACGAGTAATTTCTGGTATCGTAAGTACTGGACGGTAATGACTTGACAGATCGATTCGACGAGTCAATTAATTACGCGAGTCAAGTCCATGACAGAAAGAGTAACCGGCCGACAGGTCAATTCGACATGTCAATTATGCACTCGAGGCGACTTGACACGTCAATTACAAATGCCAAACGACACAACGTTTCGGCTAATTTAAAATGACACAACTCAAAGCTAGTTACCGTACCTGGTATCGTACCTGGTACAAGTACAATAATAATCTTGATTTCTCATCTATATAATCATCCCATCTCTTGATTATCAGGATTAGCCATCGGTTTTTCTAAAAATGTATGGTTTTTCAGCTTCCTTTTTCTACTCAATTTTTCCTCTTTTTTCTCCTCAATTTTTTTTTTCCTCTTTTTCCTCCTTTTTTCCCCTACCACTTTCTTCATACTCCTAATCACCTCTACACTCTGCCACTATCATAAATAATATACATTGAACCGTTAGTACTGTACGCGCTCTAATTAGTTTTGGGGCTGCACTCTGTCAAACATCATCACGACAGGGCTGTATAAAGTAGACATTTTTCTCATCCAATGCCTTTTTTCATTCTAGGGTCTTTCTTCTCCTCCTAGCCTAGTTCAAATCCTTGAGCCGCTCGGAAATCTCCCGCTGCTTCTCCTTGAGATACTCGCGAATCTCCGCCGAGCTCGTCAGATTGTCGGGGATCTGAATGTCCAGAAAATCCTTGAGCTTCTGCCGAGTGCCCTCCTCGCCACTGCTGGTGTTGAGCAGCGAATGGATCGACAGATCCAACGACTGCTTCTTGCGCAACGAGTCCTGGTACGTCGGCGAAGCACTTCTCTTCTCGCCGCTGGCAGGCGAATTTGTTTCCGAATGAGGCACCGGGGTCGCCGGGTCACCTCCAGCAGCGCCTCGGAAACTGTGCGTAAAGTCAATTGCCGGAGGCGCATACATGGCCTGAGGAATCGGTGATGCACCTGCTGCAGGAGGCATGGCTAAAGGCATGGGAGCAGCTCCGGGGGCAGGATATCCGTATGGAGATACGGGCTTGCCGTCGGGACCCGTGGGAAGCTGCATCGGGGGCGGAGCCATGCCCTGCATGGGGTAAGGGTACGGATACGGGTAGTATGGGTAGTAGTAAGGATGCGCGTGGGGATGGGGCGGAGGGTGATGAGGGTAAGGGTAGTGGATGGGGGGCAGGGGACCAGAGGATCCGGGGGTTCCTGGGGCTCCGGGAGGGAGTGGAGGGGCTCCGGGAAGAACATGCATGGCCCCTGGGTGCTGCTGCTGGTGTTGTTGTGGATGTTGCGGGTGCTGCTGCTGCTGCTGATGCTGCTGGTGTTGCATGGGATGGGCAGCAGGAGTGGCAGCAGCGGGGGTGGCAGCAGATGCAACAGGAGTACCAATGGGGGTTCCAACAGCAGAACCAGCAGGACTAGCGGTAGCTGCTGAGGGACTGACAGAAACACCTAGACCAACTGAAGGGTTAGTTGCAGGAGGTGCTGTCGATGCAGCCGATGTTGCTGATGTGGTCGCTGGTACCGCCGGTGTCGCTGATGTGGCTGGTGCTGGTGATGCCGTTGGTGCTGGTGATGCTGCTGCTGCTGCGGGGCTAGCAGGAGCTCCTCCACCGTCCTTCTCCAACACTCGCTTTCGTCGCTTGATCATGTTTTTCTTCATTCTCACCGGCCGATGAACGCCATGTAGCCTATAGTACAGGCCACAGGCGTTGCAAATAGTCGATCCCGAGTCATCTCGACGCCACAGGGGAGTGATGGTAGTTCCACAGTTCTGGCAGGCAATGACAACGACCGATCTCGAGCCTGCAACGGGTGTTCCAGGCGTTTCGGGCTCCGTCTTGGTTCCATCATCGTCCTTTCGCTGGTTGGCCAGTTGAACCGCCTTGTTGATACGGTTATTGTAGGCCAAGCAGCCCGAGCATGCGGCAGATCCTCCCGTGCCGTTGCAATGTCCATCCCCCGGACAGCTGCCCAGCGTCACGTCTCCACACGCCGCCTGCATGTCCTTGTCGTCCGGCATGTTGGCCGGTTTGCACGCTCCTCCGCAGCAGCCTCCGTCTCTCGTTTCGCAGCTTTCTCGTTTTTCCACCTCGGCTGCAGAAAGCGCTGGAGATGCCGACTGCGACCCCGGCAGGTAGATGGTTGCTGTGGCGGGGGGTTTTTCTAGATGCGTGGGTCGCGAAATGTTTCGGGCCTTGAGATACAAGCCGCAGGCGTTGCAGATGGTGGCGCCGTTGGGGGCACGACGCCACAACGGTGTTCGTGTGGTGCCGCAGTTGGAGCAGACCTGAGCGGTGATTACGGACGCCTTTTTCTTGCGTTGTTTGGTTCCTCCAGGTTGGTCTGTGGATGCCAAGGGCGATGTTGCAGGCGACAGAGATGTTTCTGCTTCTTTTCCTTTTGGCGAGGTTGATTCTTTTTTTATCGCAGGGGAGGGTGCGAGTGGGACTGGTGCTGTTTGTGTCACAGGTGCAGGTGCTGGTGCGGGTGCTGGTGCGGGTGCTGCGGGCTGTGTCTGTGTAGCAGGTGTCTGTGTAGCAGGATCCGTTTGTGCAACTGGTGTTGCCGTTTGTGCAACTGGTGCAGGCGTCGTTGTAACTGGCGTTTGTGTAACTTGCTCCGGTTGCGTCTGCGCAACTGGTGGCGCGGCTGCTGTCGTTGGCACCTCCGCCACTGTTGCTGCCGTGGTCATTTCCGGTGCTGTTGCTGTCGTGGTCACCTCCGATCCAGCTGGGGCCGCTGCTGATGGTGCTGGCACTGCCGATGCTGCCGATGTCCCTGCTGGTGCTGTTTCTGCTACCACTGGCGCCGCCACCGGCGCTGTCGCTTCAGTGGCTCCAGCCGCTTCCAACTTGTCATCTCGATTGATGGCGGCAAAAGACGAAGAGGCCATAAGAAAAGTGTGGGGAGTGTGGTGTGGCGTTGGGTGTTGCGCTCTCTATGTGGTGGGTGAAGAAGCGTGGTCGAAGCTCTGTCTTGTTCCCTTTTCTTTTCGTGTATTCGCTTTTTCTGCTTCCTCCTCCAAAAAACAAACCAGGTTGTGTATGTGTACGTGTGGGCGCGCGACAGTACGGATATTTCTGGATTAGCCTAAAGACAAGCACACACTTTTAGGTGTGCCAGTTTAAGCCCACCGTCTGTGTTTGTATTGGCACGTCGATGCATGCGTAAAAAAAATAGGCTGGCCGGGCGAAAATACACTAAGGTCACGTTACGTGGGAGATTGTACAAGACGGCTTCCTCTAATTGTGTCATTTAATTTCCGGCCCCGCCACCACAGCTATTCATCTAAACCACTATCATATATCCAAGGCGCTCCGCCAAACCTGTGCTTGCCTCCAACGTGCAACATGCACCCACCAACACCATGATGACCCCTGAATTGCAATTCAGCGCCCTGTGATTGGCCCCATGCATGTTAAAACCTCTCTCGGAGCCATCTGATAACTGCCCAAGGGTTATGTGCATTAAAGTGTAGTACCGTTGTGCATGGCCCAAACTCTGATCGTCGGGCTCCATTGGCCAATCAGCGCGCGTCTATTTGTAATTATGCAGCTGACGTGCATGTGGCTTTTTTTTGTCTTTGGCTAGTGGGCCCGATAGCACCATACGAGGGTTGCTTTTCGTGATTTGCGTTGAGGACACGGTTGCTATTGTTGCTGCGGCGCCACCGGCTCTTTGTGTCCTATGATCATTCTCCGTCTGCTGCGTTGTACGTCTTTGCCTTTCAAACGTGCCAAGTTTCATTTCGTCTTAAAGTTGACACGTAACCATCGTATACGGCGGTCTTGGGCTTAGTGTGCTTCGGTTGAGATCTGTCGAAACGACCGGTCGGGTGCAGCTAATGTGCTCACACGGATACAGACGGGTGCATGGGCTTGCAGGCTCGCAGACACGAGCAAAGTCTGCTCCAAAATCCCGTCACGGGCGTCACGGGGACTCCAAGCAAACAGTCTCGTTTTGAGATAGACTTTTTGGTTACTGTGGACAATCTGATTGGACAATCCGGCTGATAGATAACATCTGATAACTTATTGGGAAGAGCCTTGTTTGGGGACCACGGCCGCTTGCCGGCCTCAGTTGGCCGAGAAAAACCGGTCTAGGCTGTTCCCCTGGGCTAACACGGTTCTTGGCGGAGCTTGGCAGAAGTGTTGATGAACGAGATAAAAAAACAGTCTCAAACGAAAAGTGTAGATGAAATTAAAAAGTAAGAGGGAATCAGCGAAAATCAAGGAAAATCTGCAAAATCAGAAAACCGAAATAAAGGGACAAAAGGGAACAAACGGGCAAATGAAAAAAAAAAAACAAAAAAAAAAAAATAACAGACAAATCGCGTCGGTCGTGATAAACGGTACGAGCCCAGTACAAGTCCAGTGTCGTAGCAATTGTCTGACGTCGCACACATGCCTGCCACCTGCTACGGACACGTCATCAACGGCATCACTTTTCAATCGCCCGTATGACTGTCACCTTACCACCGGCAAGGTTCATGCGCATGGCATCGGATTGATTAGACCAAACGTGTTCGAAATCCGGAGATAAAATTCGCTCAGCAGATCTAAACCGGCGTTGGGGGCGCGTTGGGGGGTGGGTGGGGGCTGCTGCGGGGGTATCCATTAGCTGATTTATTAGATAATGCAGAGATGCTACTATAGTCGCTCTAGCGTGGTGCGAAGATGGACCAATCACCAGTATTGTTTTTTGACGTCTGACATTTAGGAGACCATCAACTGAGGGGGTGCGTCATACAGCGTAATTTCCAACGGACAAACGTACAAACGAACAAACCGGTCATATGCTTGGCTGAGACAGTGGCGTGTTGAGGGGTGTTGAGGTGCGTGCGCAGTGTATGGACGTGGAATCCCATGAGGGGAAACTGTGGGGGTGCAGACTCGGGTCGATGCTGGCGGGGTGCGGTTGATAGAGCGTATTTGTATTGGATTTATGGTCTTGTTGGATCTGATAATGTTGCTTGACGGATAATGTTGCTTGACGGATAATGTTGCAATGGCCCATAACTCGATGGAAATGTAAGGTAAGGGTTGGTTTTTATTACATGGATCGGTTAGACATGCTCGATTGGATATTATTGTGTGTTTTCAGACAGACACGGCGTGTTTCAGGGCTAGACCAAGGACATGTGTTGACACTCTTTACGGCTGAAACTGTACGGATTTGGAGACATTTGGTCTTCAATTGGAAAGCTCAATACATCAATCGAATGGGAATGAGAAGGGGAACAACATGGTGCAATAAAAACAACCCGCGCCAGTACTAAAATCGAGACTTCTACCGTGTTTAGGAACTACAGCCCATCCAGTTGCACATGTAGGGCTCTGAGAGAAATTCTGAAGAGTGCATTTTATTCCGCCGCATTGGATTTATTACATGGGCTACTTCTTGACCTCTTATTGGAGCTTTTCGGCAAGTTAGCAATGTTCTTTTCTTCCCTCAGAGTACCATTTAAAAACATAGGTATTTCCCCAAAAAACATGAATTGAAAACAAAGAAAAATAAAATAAAATAAAATTGAAAAAAATTGAAAAAAATTGAAAAAACCCTTAGAGACCTCGCAGAGGAGATCTGAAGAGTGCATTTTGTTCCTTGACTGTTTTTAATCACGTGACAAAAATATCAGGTCAGTACTGTATCATTAGACTGTTATCTGAGAGCGTTCCGTTGATGCCTCTCACAACGCCATCCAAAACAACCGGGTTCGATTCTCTCTAAACACCTTTTTTACTTATACATGTCAGTGTTCGGACACTCAGGGATGCTCTTTGACAACTCTTGTCAATTACACGATCAACTTATTACTTATAGACTTTTGGCAATTAGAACGGGTTGGACAAGAGACGTCCATCACTGATGAGCATGGATATTGATAGATGATCAACTTCAACCTCTCGAGAGGCCACATGTTGAGCAAGTGTGCGAGTCAGCGCACCTTTCGGGTTGTTGTATCAGGAACAACCTCTCTAGGGGAGCTCTCGATACTGAACGCTGTTGTGAGGTTGATCGCTGTTTAGAGGATGGGCAATCATTGACACTCTCTCGAGCTACGCCCTCGATATCCTCATCGTCTAAGTCCACGTCAGCTTTCCATGGTCCACAAACGCACACGCGCACTCCTGAACATCCTTTTCCACAAACATGACACACGGAATACTAGATCCCCGGTGCTCATGCTCTCCCCCACACTCCTTGGCCACCTTGTCAAACTCCTCCTCCTCAATTCCTGCCACATAATGGTTCCACTCCCGCTCCTGCTGCCAAATGATCACCTTGTCAATCTGGTTGCTGAACCCATCGTCCACAAGATGCTTCTTGGCTGCAGCAACCAGTTTAGGCAGATCCTCCACCTTGGCCAGCTTCACACGCAGCACAGCCAGCTCCTTGGCGTTGTACATGTGATGCCAGGCCATCCAGGAGTCTCCAATCTGCACTCCAAAGACCTGGGGGACAGGAACTCCGGCATGTTTGGCCAGGAAAACGGCACGAGCAAAGTGCCACTCGTACATGGTTCGATCGGGCACCACTCCGCATTTGTAGTTGCCGTTGAAAGGGTACTTTTCAAAGTCGGAGATGAAGTTTGCCGCTTCAACATCTGCAAGTTTGTAGACATCTTCAGCAGACAGGTAAACGGGAGCATTGGAGTGTCCATTGCCGTTGGAAACGCCATTTCCATTAACCTGCTTGTTTTCCACCTCAAAGGCATACTGATAATCAGTACATCCCTTCCAGCCAAACTTTTCGTAAAAAGTACCAACATCACTCCACAGAGGAGCCATTCGGAGCGACTGATCCACGTCGGAAACACCGGTGGCCTTGATGATCTCGGCGTCGCTCAAAGTGGGCTTGAAAGGAAGCCCAGAGGCCACCTGGGTCATCATGATGGAAGCGTAACCCTTGCCCCGGTTCTCCTTGGGTGTGAAAACAGCACCAATCGAAAACGAAGAGGTCGACTTGACAGCTCCGTCCTTGGTCTGCACAAGAGCAGGACGCTCGAGAACCTCGCAAGCAGCTACTCGCTTATCTTCATCGGTGTACAGGCCCCAGACCTTGATTCGGTCCTTGCACATGGGAGTGTGGCCCAGTACCACCTCTTCACGGTGAATGTAGTCGTCAATGGACAGAAAGGCGCCCCATTCGAGCGAGTTGAGGCATCGTGTTTCTCGGATTTCAGAGGGCGAAGTGATTTCTCGGAGGGACATCTGTGTTAGCGGGCGATTGGACAGCATAGCGAACCAGGCCATAGGTCTGCTGAGATGTGACTACAGTGAACCTCCAATAGTCACACGGTAGATATTAGCAAGCCAGGCTGCATCTGGTGAGCGAATCAGTAGACGTACAATAGCCCACTGTAGATTAACAAACCAGTCCAGGGTCTGGCTGGTAGATCAGAGTAGCTACACTGCGGAATGTAGAGCAGCCAGCTCAGTCGGGCCAAAGGTAGCGCGTCTAGGGTAACACAGGAACAGGTGGATAAACAGACAGACAGATGGACAGACTGATCTGATGAAATGTGACATGATCAGTATCGAGTAACATCTGATCAGATGGTGTCACATGTGGACAGTGGAACGGTGCTCAGAGGTGGCTCTAGATGACAATTCTGGAGATATATCTGATCAGAAGATCATGAATATGAACAAATCTCTCAGCAGATCAAGAAACAGTACATGTCATAGAACTGAACATGACCATGCCAGATATGTCGGATATGAACATACGGCTAAGCTGAACTGTATCCGAACTGAGCTTGTCAGACAAACGCCAAACATGCAGTTCAGAAAAACGTCCCCAGAACCGCTAAACACCTGACATGAGTCCAGATCAGACCCTGCATCAACCAGACCAAAGCAACGAATCAGGTCAATAGCCGATCCCTTCCAGTCATCTCACTCACCCTAACCCACCCATTCACACCCTGACCCACTCATTCACTCATCCTAACCCAGTCTCATCTCATGACACGGCATGTGACGTGGTTCGGTAATCGATCTGTGGCAGTGAAAACGAGGTGTGTATTTGTGCGTTTGAGTACTCCGTTTGTGTCACTCCGTCTGTGTCACTCCGTTTGTGTCACTCCGTTTGTGTCATATCTGCGCCACTGTGCCATACCGGTACTCACAATGTGCTGTTCTGAAGAAGAAAAAGAAGGGTTCCGAGGTCCCGATCCTTCATCTCATCGGGCAAACCTTAGTCATCACTCACCGTTAGTTGTGTGTTGTTTGTGTCGGTTGTACTTGTGTTTGTGTCGGTTGCGTTTGTGTAACACGTTTGTGTAACTCGTTTTGTGTAGCGTCCAAGTTTGTATATATATACCTCCTCTCCTCCTCTTTATACCCCACGGCTCATCCACTACCTGCCGTTAGAGGACACTCGGGTTTTTTAAACTCTCGAGATGTCCCCTAACGTTTAGTGATAGCGGCACGGCTCTGGACGAGCGGTAAAAAGAGCCTTACGAGTTGGGTTTGCCACACAAAGCAACCGAGTCGAGGATAAGAGCTGTATGTCTCAACTGGCCGTTTTGGGCGGGTTTCCGCGCACAAATACGCCTGTTTGACACGCTTCCTGTACTCCCCTAACCACAGAAACGGTCCCTGACATACTCACTACCCTACCCCAACCCAACTACAACCCCAACCCACATCTCAGGGTTTAAACAGCTTTAATTAACCCTCAAGAGGCACAAACCGAAATGAAACACAAATCGAATGAGACACAACACCGACAATAAACGACGAGTATTCTTGTGACCGTGTACCCGTGCCACCTCTACAAACCCCCTAATCCACTTATAATTACTCCCCATACCCTCTCCCACCCACCCCTTCTTACTCCTCTTACTCTTCTCCCCACCCTCACTCACATGACCTATGTCACATTGCTAAAAACCAATAACCGAACCCCTAACCCCAAACACCCTTCCTTGCCCTCATAATCTGACCCCTCAGGTACCTTTACCCCTACCCTCGACCCGTTCCCTAAAACAACCACAACCCACGAGGTCTCGTTCACACAACAACCCTAACCGCCACCGAAGCAGCCCCGGCTCCAAGCGGCTAACGGGCGCATCTTTTTGCCCCCTTTTAAGGTTTTTCTAGGCAACATCTTTTCGAGGGTTAGGGCATAAAATATGGTAATAGCCGGATATGAGTATAGCGTGCGATGTGGGTGACTTTTTGAAAATTCCATTGCTTGAATATGTGGAACCAGAGATTCTAAAAAAGATGCACTTTTCAGATTCTGTCTAGCATAACTGGATCAGTGTATATGTTCTGTTTTCATCCTAAAAACGACATTTTCGAAATTGAGAAGACCCTGTATCGTTCTTCTGTGCTCATTCTGCCACATGCACTCTGTGGAAATTCTCTCACGTGACTATTTCTGGAACTGACCCTGTTTCAAGTTATGATAAGATTAAAATGTAACGGTCAGGGTTGGTGGCTGTGAATGGCCAGGGTCAGGGCCATTTCCAGGGTTAGGGCGGAATGGGGCTAGGGCATCTACAACTATCTACGCATTTCCTTTCCGACCTATGGTATGATTGTATGCAGCATGTTACAAATCAGTGCATAGATAGCAACACACGTTCTGTGGGGGGTTTCTGTCAGGGTTTGGGTAGGCGTATTCATAGCGGTAGATATATTGATGTCAGGGGGAAGGGTTTTAGTGAAAACGTTGTAAACTTTTGATATATTAGGGTTAGGTGAGAGTTGTTTTTGTCACGTGATCAATTCGAGTCACGCAGATTCTAATTCTACTCGTTCATTTCTTTTTACTGTCGTTCAAAGTCCCTTAAGTCCGTTCTGATTATAAATGTGGAAACTTTATTGAAACTTTATTTTTTGAAATTGTGTGATTCTTCAGAGAAGTATTGAAAGGTGTTGCAGATAATATTTTTGTTTGGAATTTGTATACAGTCTTCTTTGAACACGTGTTTTTCGTTTGCACTTCACAGAATTCTTATTGGACGAGTTTTTCCCAATATTACCCACGACATTGGTGATGTCGTCCCACAACACGGACTTTGTCACTACCAACATGACTCGTGTCACCCCCAACTATGTCGCCCCATCACATTGTCTGTGTAACTACCTACTTCCTTCCGCCAGTCCGGATAAACTCCTTCTGTGTTATTCGAACCACTAACGGCTAATTAACGCTATGCATCTGAGTGGGGGTCAGAGTGGCTACGTAAATGCTGCCTACTGTAGGTAGTTTATTAGGGCTTTGGATAAGGGCACGATTGTAAGATAGTGCTCGCGGTTAGGGCATGGAATAGGGCATTGATTAGGGGGTAGATAAATTACACAGTCGTGTTGAACCCGACCGGTCAAATCCCCCCAACCTAATTCCAAAACCCAATCCACTATCTGAATCCTAACCCTAATCCAACCCTATCCGTTATAAGAAGTAGGCGGCGGGCCTGATTGTGTCACCACACGCAACATCACCTGTTACAAAATGCCCGTGCTCAAAGTCGTCGCCAAAATCTCCGACCAGTTCCCCTGTCTCACCTCTGTTCTCTACGTGCAGAACATCACTGGAACCATCACTTCCCAGGACCCCAACCACCCATTTGAGGCCGTCATCACTTCTGGACACGATGTCATTCGAACCACAAAGTCTGGAAAGACCGCCATTCTCGACGCCGTTCTTGTTGGCCATCTCAAGGACTCGGACAAGAAGTTTCTGATGAAGTATTCTGGTCATCTGAGCTTTTCTGACGAGCTTGTTGAGGTTCTGACTGGCAAGAAGACCGAGCATGGACCGCCTGGAAACGTCAAGTCTTTTGGAACCATTGAGCTTGATGAGGAGGCCAAGAACGATAAGGAGAGCTGGGTGATTGGCCAGACCATGGTTGGCAATGGTCGATTCTTCCGAGAGGGAGATGATCTGTTTGTCGAGTACCTTACCGAGTTTATGTAATCGGGTCATGTACATTAATTATTTGTCTATATTAGTGAAGTGCGGTTTGTACCGGTATCTGGTAGATGATTGTTTTCTGTTGTACTTTTGTTTTCTGTTGTATTTTTGTTTTCTGTTGTATTATTTTTTATTTTATTTTTGTTTAGTTTTCTGTTTTTCTTTGGTTTTTTTGATTTCTCTGGTTTTTATTTTTATTATTTTATTTGTGAAAATTGTTTAAAAATGTTGAAAAATACATTAAAAACTCATGGAGACACAATTGAGTGTTGTACGACTTGATATATGTTTATACGTATTCTCCATACTCTCTTATCACGTTTGAGTCCGTATTGTATTTTTTTGCGAACTTTTACAAAAATTGATTTCAGAAAATCACAAGAAATTCAAAAAAATTCATTGACACAATCAAACTGAAGAATTGGCTATAATCAGTTACTATATCAACTCAAAATTCACTCCTGCTTTTTCCAAAAAAAAAAAATACTCTCAAACCGTTCTCTTCCCACTCTTCAATATCTACCACCGAAATAACAAACATTAATTAAACAGACTTGTGTATACAAAAAGTGCAAAAATCAGTCAATTGAATCGAAATTGAGAAGGAAGAGTGAATGAGGTCACGTGATTCAATATTTGAGGAGCCCATTACTATTTTTCTTCAATTGCAAAAGTTGTGTCCGTCAAAAACAAGTTTTATCCGTCAAACACATCTTCTCGACACAACTTTTTGTTGAATCAACCAAAATGAGCCTGGACTTGATTAAAACGTACTTTATATCCATCTCGTCCTCCAGTATAAATCCCATATTGATTTCATTAAAACTCCACATGTTTCTTTACCACGTACTTCTCCACTTCATGTAGCAACATAGTATCATTAAAGATGCCACAATCGAGAAATGAGGTTGATTTTTTCACTTATCACTCCCATAACCAACAAAACCCTTCCCCCCAGAATCTTCCCCCTCCTACTCTCCAACCACTCATTCTACACCCTCTCCATTTCTACAATACATGTATTAATCATATAACCGCACTCGCAGGGTTACAACTTTGCCCTGTTCTCTGCCACCTTCTTCAGCTCCATGTTCATTCGGGCGTAATCGTGGACTTTATCGTCGTAAAACGTGGTCCATTCCAGACCATAGGCCACAACGCCGGAATAATCCTCATAATTCTTAAAAATACACTTGGAGTCGTTAATGGGCTCGATTTCCATGGTATGCACACCCCTCATGACCGCATCCGCGTAGAAATGCCCCTCCCACTGCAGCCTGTACTTGTCAGCCGTATGAACATGGACCTCGATTGGAGAGTGTCGTTTTCCGTTGTATCTGGAGAACAAAACGGTCAAATCCTGTCCCACAAGCCGGTACTCGCCGGTAGAGTAGTCGTTGTACTCGCTATCGATCTCCTTGATGAAACTGTTCCACTGGGGGTAGTTTTGGAACTGGTACAGGATCTTGGAAACGGTGTCTGCCGGTGCGTTGATGGATAATTCGGTGTAGACTCGGGTCATTGGAAATCGGACAAATGTAGCGTGTTTATGGGGTGTTCAAAGAGCAAAACGGGGACAGTTGCACGGTATATATACGATTTCGGATGAGACAAGGAACGTAACTTTGGACCTTGGTGGGAAAAGAGATAGGACAGTGCAACTTGACGAGAAGAAGAGCCATGGGAATACAGACTACACCATTAGAATGAGACGGAAAATACGCACAAAAGTGTCTCTTCAGATTTCCCACACCTCTCTCCAGTCACGTTTTAATCACCACACCTCAAAATATTTACAGATCCAACTAAGTCAACCTTATCATCTTCATCAGTAAGGAAAAGATGGGGTGATGCCAAAAGCAAATTTGCGCATGAAATCCAGCCATATATACCGTTTAAACCGCGCTCAAACCACTTTTTGCGTGCATTAAACCGATTTTCGTTGTTTAATCGTCAAAAATGACATGTTTAAATAGTGGTTAAATGCCTCGCGGGGGCTGGGGGAGTAAGAGGCCTGGAGACGGGTGGAGAAGTGTAAAAAATTGGGTAAAATTTGGAAAATATTTACAGCCACGTGATAAAAATTACGGGAAATTTTCCAGATTTTTTTGAAATTCTACAGACCCAGAAATCAGCCCCGGAATCCTCACACGTGCGATAAAGTTCTTGTTAATGCACATCAGATGCCTTGATAAAAAGTCAGGCGGTTGAGATAAGTGGGGGTGGTAAGTTGTCGGAATAAGGTGAAATTTTGAAGCCTGAACAATTAGACTATGCAGGTTTCGATTTCACGTGTCATGTTGTGGTAGAACAAACATAACAGTTTTTAAGCGGTATGTTGGATTACGTAATGTTTTGGGGAAATAAGGTGGAGCTATATAAAAACGTGAGTTGGTGTGGGATTCGGGTAAATTTTAGTTGGAGTGATGAGAGGAGATCGGAGATGTAAGGAACGAGTTATTGTAGTTTTTGGAGGAGTTTTGAGAGTGTTACAGTGTTGATGTGGTGTGGACATATAAGACTGGAGGTTACCTGTTGATATGGAATAGGTCTTTTGTCATAGCCGAGCTACAGAAAAACCAAACACACCATTGTGATCACCCCGACTAGAGCTTTCCAATGAGCATTTTATTATCACCATTGGGTCCTATTGGACACCTTCACTAACTACCATTACCATGTTGTGGGCACCACACCCTCTTTGTGGTGACCACCTCGTCCTAGTAATGGGCACCATATCAACAACGTAGTCACTACATTGTCCATGTCGTGGGAAAAATTCCTATTTGGTCACCACACCACCAATGTCATGGGCACAACATCTGTCACTACATCCCCTCAAGAAACATGGGTATTATAATACTTATTAATTATGCAATGCTTAATGCACGTTTATGGACCACGGTGGTCCTTAGCACTTCAGTAAGTGCAACCTCACTGAGTGAATCCTCCTCCCTATCCACTCGCAACATGCTAAATGAAATGACCTTATGACATGCTCCTGGTAGCAACCAACAGTAGGCCCAACCCTCCACCAGCCAACAGCAGCTTTCATGATAGAGGGAGTAGCTCAACAGTTGTTTGCACACCAACGACTTAGTTGGAATGGCTCACGGCTGGATAGTCTGTTGTAGTACTGCAGCAACAGTTAGCTATAGACTACCACCGAATGGGTTGACACTCTCTCTTACGATTCCTCCGATGCTTCGTAAGACAGTTGGTTGTAGTAGTGCAACAGATGGTTAAAGTACCGCCACTCCCTCGCCGACGACGCCTCGTTGAGACACAGTTGGTTTCTGAATGATCACCAGTCCCTCGTGACGACTCTTCCGGTAGCTCCACAAGACAACAGCTTCGCCATTGCCTTGCTACGCTGCCTCCGTCGTCGTAGCTTCAGTCGTCGCGTCTTCTTTCGTGCTCTTAATCCTGTTCCACATTCCTCCAAATCCCCATCCCGAACTCTCCTTTTTCACGACTCTCGGAGTTCCCGAACTGTTCATCTGACTCAACAATAGTCTCGAATCCAGCGTCTTCAATCCCGAATCAGGGGTATTAGTTGCGGTGGTAAACGTGGCTGCCGCAGAAGTAGACGCCAACGTCGTTCTTTGGAACTGCCCGAAATGAGCATCATGGCCTTGAATGAACTCGTCCTCTCCTCCACCTCCTCCAATCTCTTCAGCCATGCTGAAAATACTCTCAAACGAAGTCGACCTCACCAGCTTGGCCTGAGCTCCCAGTTCGGTGGACAACTCTGGAATTCGTGAACACGAAGAAGGCAACTTTTCATCGTACAAGTCAGAGAAACGGTTGCGCAGAGTCGTTTCATGGGACACGAAGTGACGCAACTCCTTTTGAAGATGAGATCCATGCCGGGTAGGGGACTCATCGAAATCGGAAGACGAAACAAAAGCATCCTCAAACGTAGCAACATCATCAAGAACAGGAGTAGGAGGCAGAGAAGAAGATCTGGTATGTTTGGAATCATCGCTGTTTCGATTAGCCGCCCGTTTACCCGGTCGTGAAGGCGTGTAAAGCGTAGGGGTGGCTTTCAAAGACTCGGGGGTAGGATAATGGTAGTTGATCAACGAATTCATACTCTTTTGAGGCGTAACGAAACGGTTGACCGAATTGAATGCACGACTGGCGTGGTTTCGGGGAGAAATATCCTCATCTTCTTCTTCCTCTTCCCGTAGCAGCTCCCTAGACTGCTTTTTCAAAACAACATCGTGTTTATCAAGTTGTCGTTTGAGATCTCGTACTTCAGAACGAGTAGCCGAAAGCTCATCTCGAAGAACGTCAGTTTCGCTCTTTTTGTGACTCAGGCCTCGGAAATCGTCGACCAGAGTGTTACCCGAATCAACACTATACCTGCTAGTGGTAGCGGCTGTCTTGTTTGATCGCAACGAAGCCATGGATTTGGAAGCCATGGCATCGGCAGCCTGTTGCTCCAGCAACTCGTAGTCACGTGCCAGTCTCTCCAAAAGCATATCCGTCTTCCTCCATCTCACCTGGGCGGCCTTTTTGTCCTGGTCAGATGTATGCAGTTCGTTCTGCATGGACTCTCTGACCTGTTCCAGCAGCTCCAGTTGGTTCTCCAACGACTCCGTCTGCAGCTTGACACGTGTCATTTTGGCCTGGTATTTCCTCGACTCCTCCAGCTCGTGATTCAACGAGTCGATTTGCGAGTCCGACACCGCCAGTTTCGCTGACAGAGTGGCAATGTCAGATATCAGGCCCTTGTTGTGGGCCAACATGGTATCGTTTTCCGCATGCAGCGACGACACTTGGCCGTTGAGCCGGTCAATCTGGTCCTTCATGGCTCCCACCTGGACTAGGAGCGCCTGTCCGACTTCGGCTGATGTGCGTAGAGTGGTTTCGAGGTGTGTAATGTGCGAGAGAGTTGAGCAGGAAGGTTGAGAGCAGCAGCAGGTAAACTTACTAGAACGAGTGGCGGAACAAATGGCGGTTTCCATGTGTTGATGAGCGGGTTGTGGTTTCAGCCAAATAGTGTGTTGAAACGGCTGTACGATACTGGTAGATGCAAGTCCGTACTGATACGAGTAGCGTTAACAGGTGAATCTGTGCAACTCGTCTGTCGATGTGTCGATGCGTTTGTGCAACTCGCCTGTGCAACTCGTCTGTGTAACTCGTCTATACCCGTCACGTCGTCTGGGATACGTCTCTTGACTATCTCAGTATGCATGCACTTGTGGCGATTTGTGTACAAACAGATGAGGTGTTTGCTTGCGTGTGTGTGTTTCTGTGTCGTGTGCGTTTGTGTCTGGTTCTGCCCTTCGCAGTGTCCTTCTATCGAATGTCGCCGCTGAGTATCGAACAGAGAAGGTCGAGATATAAGTGCTGAATATATTGACTTGACTACAACAATAGCGTCCTATGTTGAGCCGAGAATGTAAACTTTAAGAGGAAGACAAGGAATTGGCGGAGGGAGCAACTTCGCGGGGGGACACGCTATCGAGAATCTGAAAAGTGCATTTCAGCCGCCCCGCTGTCCTGATCAAAACGCACTCTTCAGAATTCCCACACGGCCCCCCCCACTACCAACTTATCTGCCCTCCTCCAACTTACATTCCAGCCATAATGTAAATTCAAACGGGAACAAAGAAACGCACCAAACACACGCGAATACTGCGCCATACAAGTGCCAAAACAAGAGGTGCCGATGAATTTGGAAACTTGTTTAGAAAATCACGGAAAATGGTAAAAAACACAGGAAAACAACGGAAATGACCGCCACAACCACCTCTACATACCCACAACTCCATCTGACCCCTTGCACCAGCCCACGAATTTCTGCCGACGCCAAAAGCACGCTAAAAACGAGACCTTCAATATAGAGTTGGGGCCGGATTAGGGTGTTGAGACAGCCTCTAATTTCGATAATTACTGGCAGATGGTGGACTTCAAATGGACGGGTAAAAAAAATAAAAAATAAAAATAAAAACACAGGTGGGCCCTCTAGTTGAGGTCACGTGACCCTGTCTAGTTTAGCGTCGTGTGATTCATGTCCTGTGTCATGTGACTATACCCTGTACCACGTGACCATTGTCTCTATCATGTGACCCTGATATCGCTATCGGGACGATTTTCAACTGTCCTTGGGCCGAAAGGTTATTCTTTTTCAAAGAGTTGCACAATCTGTTCGGTTTGGTACAAGAGGCCCGATATCTTTCCAAGTAAACGAGCAGGAGGGGCGAATATTGCACCGTTGGATAGCTCTCAACGAGGCGGTTCCGTCTATGTCTTTTGTTTTTCGATTGGAGCATTCCCCACCTAGTTGGCGAGGTTAAGAGTTTACGAAACCGGAGAATGAAAAATGTCAAAAAAACATAAACACCAGACAAAGGTTTGGTTTGAAAAAAAAAAGTAGTCATGGTTGGTCAAAGTTCAAGAGAAAAAAATACGAAATACGAATGGCGGAAGGGAGGCGGTAGGAAAAGCAATTATGGGCACGGAGGCACCAAAACGGAGACTGGGTAGGCGGTGGGTTTGTGTATCTGCTCAACGTGTTTCCCTGGACACCACGCCCTGTCACCTCCCTGCTCAAGACACGGACATGGCGTTAGCGTGTTTTGGCACGTTAGCCTCTTTTCGAACCCTCCGTCGATCAGCGCACGCGACCGGCCGGAGTAGGTTGAGTAGGACGAGTAGGGTTTGGAGACAAAGGAGGATGGAAGAATGGTCTTGTGACCGAGGAGTGTGGGCGCGTGGCGAGAGATAAGACACCGTTTGTGGGTGATACACGAGTGGTGATGGCTCAGTAGTTACAGCTTATGTAAAGTTAGTTGGACTTTGTTAAGAATGAAAGTGCTCTGGGGGTACCTATTTCAGTGTTCCTGGGGAGGTATTGATACGTGCTCCGGTCGTATAGATGCACCAATGGATGGTTTTGAACAAAAATGTTGAAATGTATACTTGTCCAAATAGAGTGTTTTTGAGCTATCGCTGTTTTGGCGTCTCGGGGATAAGTAGGAGTAGTTGGCATTTAGTTGGTGTATAGTTCGTTTTGACAATTCTAGTTAAGCTGTGAAGTGCACGACGTATAATCTCATGTATGGAGGTATCTCGAAATAAATGTATGTAAATGGGGATAGTTTAATATACCAAAATGGCCGTCTCTGCGAGCTGAACAAAACTGTCTCCTTGGATTTTTCCCAACATACCTCCAGTGGGAGTTAGCACGTATATATTAGTTGTCTTGAGAGTGTAACCATCCAGAGCTCACTTAATTGAACTTTGTTGAGAAAAAAGTGACCTGGGTATTAAAACGGGGATAGCGATGGTTTATGAGCAGAAGAAGAAAAAATGGGGTACATCCTGATGTTGGTAATAAAATGGTGAGATAATATTGGTCCCTTTTAATAGTGGAATGTTGAGATAATGGACTATTTTGGGAGCAGATGGGGGGTCTGTTTAGTTAAGCTTTAGTTGACAATTAAACATGGATGCGGGGAGAGAGGGGAGGACAGTTTAGTACGAGTACAGTAGAAGATAGTAGCTGAAGAAAGAGATATGAGCTGGTACAGTTTCGGCGCACTCTCTTTACTTTCGGTATCATTGGTATTTTTTTTTGTAGTTTTTTTTATACTTTTTTTTAATTGCAAACTAATTACTTGAGAGTTGAGACTATTAGTTAGAATTAGTTATTGTTTCTTAACTAAAAATGGGTTTCTCAAAACATGTCTCTAAAAACGTAGTGGATACCGCTTTCAGGGGTTTAGCGTCGTAGGGGTGGTTAAAAGCCCCGCAGAATTCACCCCAAATAATCGCCTTGTCCATACCTCTTTTCACCCTCAAGTTGTGGAGTACTGTTGTGGCGTAAGATAATCCCGAGCACTGTGCCACTCGCCACTTTGGAATGTCCCAATTAGGAAGGGCAAATTCCAAACTACAATTGGCATTCGATTCGCGAGGATTTAATCCAACTTTTTCAAGGCTTTAAATCCGTTAAGGTTTGTAATATAGAAATGTGTATATATCTCGGAATTTTAGTATGGAAGAGTACGGCTTTTTTATAATATTTGGAATTAGCGTAGTCGTAGCTTTCAGATGATACTTTTATATTTTCCATAGGATTTCTGTAACATTGTATTTGTCACCCCCCATTTTTCCGATAAAGTTTGTATATATATTGAGAGGAGCTGTTTTTGGAGTGATTTTCCCCGAAAATTTGATGTCAACTTAACGACAATATTTGTTAGTAAAGTGGTAACCAAAGTTATATGGAAATATGAATTGATTCTAGGTAATGTTGATGATACCCTTGAACTGTTTCTTGGTCAACTAAAGCGCATGTTACTGGGTGTTCAATATCACAGAAACTGTATATTAATGATAACTCACCATTTTAGTACTGTAAGGCACAGATATTTTTGCGTATTTGTATTCTCTGCATGAAATTGTACCTAATTGATCACTCCACTTATATCTGCATGGTCTGATTCATCTCGATTATCTTTTTCTCTGTGTAGATGGAAGACAGTATAGAACTGACCGTCTGTAAATACAGAAGAAAATCCAAAGAGTGCATTTGTTCGTCAGCTCGAGCTCTATAATTTCATCAACTGCTCACACCTCTCTGCCTATTTCTGACCAAGTTCTACTTATTCCCCTTGAAACAAGAAGTAGTAAATATCTCCACAATAACGTATGGCAATGTATTGAATAAATCACATTAATCGACTTTTCACGAAACAAATACCCGTAATACACCATAATTTCACCTCCCTCACACACTGCTTTCCCCGTTAAATTCCCACCCTCTCTTCCAACTAAACGCTGCTCTTATTACTTACTTCTCCCAACTACTCATCAACTAAACACTGCTTTCAGTACACTCCATCAAACAATCCCTTGATAACTCGTATGCAAGAAACAGACCCCATCATCCTCCTAAACCACCTCCTATTATTCCAAATTCGTCTTCTCCCCACCACCCTTTCATACATAAATTTTTTTCCCTACTTTTCTCCTCCCTCGTTTTTGCTCCTCCTCCGATAAAGTTCGTGCACATCTTTAACTCATCACAACTCAACCAACTTCTTCTTCATCTCTCATCAACACAACATGAGCGACTCTTTCTTGAGCGGAGTTTCTTCCGATGCGAGCCGGCTGGAGTTTGCACTGCCCAGCCCGGCTCTGTGTATTGCCTGGAACGGTGATTCGCTGGTATACGGCTACAATCAGGGAGTGACTGTTTTGGAGCGCAAACCCCGAGTGCTGGGCAACGTGTTTGCGTCCGAGTGGTCATTTGTGCCCATCGAGTACCATTTGGGGCTGGCGTGCGAGCTAGTGGCCACGTGTCGTTCTTTTGTGGCGGTGGCCCACGATGATAACACCATTTCGCTCATCAACGTGGCTGCCGAAGACGATATCGTCACTACCGACGTGAAACGGGGCCACTACGACTTTGTCAACGACCTGGACGTGAACATGGACGGAATGGTGGCGTCGGTGGGAGACGACAGACAGCTGCTGATCTACACGCCTGACAGACTGGAGGTGGTGCACAAGATCAAGCTGGACGGCGCAGGACGCAAGGTCAAGTTCCAGGAGGACGGCGGACCCCATGTCGTGGTGCTGGAGGGCTCCAACCGACTCAATGTCTACGACTGGGAAAAGGGCATGTTTCTGTACACCGTTTTTTCCAACGACGTGGTTGGAGGCTCGAAAAAAATTGGATGCTGTGGCCCGCCCCAGGCAGTCAAGGCGGTGGCGTTGAGTGTGGGACAGAACCATTCGGACCAGCTGACGGTGCTGGGAAGCGGATGGTGGAGAAAGTACTCCAGTGCTAATCTCCAGGGAGGAGGTGGTCATACTGTTCCTAACAAGCAAGGAGAACTGTATGGAAGCCGGCAGCTGGGGGGAGCGGCGGTGTTTTGTGTCAGTGATAGTGACGACACTGCAGTGGTGGTTAGCGACAAGAAGACGTTTTTTTACTCGCTTGGAGGAGAAAAGGTGAAGGAGGTGGAGTGTGATTTTGTTTCGGGAGTCGAGGCCGCGGCTGTCAAGGAGGGAGGAAATATGGTGGCGGTGGTTGGGGGTAGGGGGTTGGTTCTTGTGGCCAACAACACCATGACCGAGGCGAGTGGTGTTGCTGTCAGAGCGTAGTACCAGAGCGAAGCATCAGAGCGAAGCGATGGTGCGCTGGTGCGATGGGACTCTGGGACTCTCTGGGACTCTCCTGAGTCGTCACTGGGTCACCGCACTGCAATTGAGTGAGTTCCTGATTTAGAAATGGAAAGAAAGAGGACTGGAGAGAACTTGAGGACCTGAAAAGACTCTCCTCTTCTGTGTGCTACGTCAGAGCCCGGGGCAGCCAGTAAGCTCGCTCAACAGCCGGACAATGAGATGAGAGGGTACGACAAGATGCAAGAGGATGCAATGGTGGTCCATGATTTACCACAATGATATGTTAGATTCAAGGGGGTGTAGGTGGTGGTTGTACTGTAGATGTAGTTTCGGTCAGTTCAAGTCGGATATAACAGAATCAACACAGATATTATACTGTACGATTACTGTACTGTAGCTGTTTTTGATGGTCTGGCTTCCTATAACTACAGTCCAACAAAACCGCCTATTTCTGAAGGTTGACTTTACTTGGGTATAGTTAAATAAAAGACGGGATCAAGTATTCATCATTAAGACTCCTCTGACGTCGCCTGGGGTCCGCTGGGGATATCATTTCGATGATGGGGGTTTTTTTTGAGAGAGAATCAAATGATACAATGAAGTAATTGGGGGTACGGTTTCCGAAAATGGCTTCCAAAATACCGCCCACCATACTAATTTGGCGAGATAGTGACGGTTTTGGGTCCAACAAACTGTACCTGACAACTTGAGGAGGAATAACTTTACGTATGGACAAGTTGGATAAAATCTAAAGAGTGCTTTTTGATAAGAATGTCGATGTGAATATGGGGGTGTGTTTTGTTGCAAAAATACTCGTTGTTCTACACAGCTCCTGGACTCTTTGTTGTTAACCAAACACCGACTCTCTCATGTCAACTAAAGTTTAACTAACCGCGACAGACTGGGGGAGACGCAATCATCCGTAGCTCGATTTTTTAATACTACAGGGGTGGTATTTAATGACGGCGATTGATCTTCACCGGCTAAATTACCCCCTTTATGTTCTTTTTCTGCTGCTAGATGACGTGGATCAACGAAATGTTACCCCCACGGAAGTTTTGTTCTTAACAAACGCCCAGTAAATCTGACTTTCTGCACCTATAGAAGATCGCTAGAATCACGTTAAACATTCATATTAAAAACCTGAAGAGTAAATTTTGTTGCAAATTCGTCAGTCATAGAACTATCCAATTTTCACATCTCCAATCCCTCCCAGGCTTGAACTGTGGACTTATTTCTCCTGTCGACAGTTGTCTCCACTCTCCCAATACTTGACTCTAACAATAAATAGTTGAAAAAAAACTCCTCTGGGGGTACCTATTTCGGTGTTCCGATGTCCCTACAGTCACGTGACCTACTTCTATCCATAGCCCGTCTATGGGTGTTAAACAAATATCTGGTAAAAATTACCCCCTACAATAATAATTTTCCTCACCCTCATCCCTCAAACTTTCTACACTAACCACCGGTACTTGGTACTCTAGTTAAGGTTTGGTTGAGAATAATTCCGACACTCATTGAACTGCTACAGCTGTTTGCCAACTAATTCTTAACTAAAAAGTAACCCAGACTTGATACAATTATCGTACTTCAACGCAACACTTCTGAATTCAAAATGATTGTATATCTGTACAATACCGTTATCGAACAATCAACATATGGAACAAAACGTCTGTTATCGACCTGTCGTTTCATTCTTGGTTGTTGCCGTCCCTACTAATCTATCGTATCCATTCTCTATGTACCTGTTGCTATGGAGTGACTGTTAGAGCGAGTTCAAACTGAGCTCATTTCAGAGGTCGGTGGGTTCAATACTGATGAAGCAGTCAGTTAGCTTCGTCCAGTTGCTAGCTGACTTGTCCCGAAGTTGTAGTTCACTTGATAGCTGACTCGTCCCGCAGTTGTAGTTCACTTGATAGCTGACTTGTCCCGAAGTTGTAGTTCGCTCACTTGATAGCTGGCCTGTTGTCTCGTTGAATTCGCGAAATTCGCTCCGCTCCTTCAACTTCGGCTCCTTCAACCTCACTTCAACTCCGCCCACTTGACAAAATACTCCAACATTTCCTCCGTCACACCCATCCTAACCCCCTTCAACACATGCTCGAAATCGCCCCTAGTCACCTCCTTGGCATCTTCATCCTGCGACATGGCATACAATCCCGCCTCTTCACAAAGAGCCACAATTTCCGCGCCAGTCATACCCTCCGACTTCTCCGCCAACTCCTCCAAATCCACTCCTTCGCCAACACACATGTTTTTCGTTCGGATCTGGAAAATCTGCAGTCGGGCCTGTCTGTCGGGAGGACCCACATACAGCAGTCGCGACAGACGTCCAGGACGCATCAGAGCACTATCAATCACGTCAGGTCGGTTAGTAGCTGCCAAAACCATGACTCCATTGAGAGACTCAATACCGTCCATTTCCGTCAGCAACGAAGTCAGCACTCGTTCTCCTCCTGCTCCTGCCTCAGAGTGTCCTCTGGCGGTACTCAGGGCGTCGATTTCGTCAAAGAAAATAATGGAGGGCGCTGCAGCACGGGCCTTGCGGAAAATCTCACGCACTGCCCGTTCACTTTCACCCACATACTTGTTGAACAGCTCGGGACCCTTGACAGACAAAAAGTTGAGACCGGATTCGTTGGCCAGAGCCTTGGCAATCAGCGTCTTGGAACATCCAGGAGGTCCGTAGAGAAGCACGCCTCTGGGGGGCGTGATTCCGAGGTTCTTCATCGTCTCTGCCTTGGTTAGCGGCCACTCGACCATCTGTTTGAGCTTCTCCTTGACTCCCTGCTGACCGCCAATATCGCCCCAGGTGGTTGACGGTTTCTCCAAAAAGATTTCTCGCATGGCCGACGGTCGTACGTCCAGCAAGGCCCGTTCCAAATCAGGTAGCGTCACTTCCAGCCCCGATTTGACGGCGTTAACGGCACTTCCATGCTCCTCGAGTCCGCGGTTGATGGCGTTCATGACTCCCTCGCGGCACAGAGCGCTCAGATCGGCTCCCACGTATCCATGGGTGATGCTGGCAATGTGTTCGATGTCTGTGGTGGACATGTTGTGGGGCATGTCTGCCATTTGGATGCTCAAAATGCTCAAACGAGCATCGGCATTGGGGATTCCAATCTCAACTTCTCGATCAAACCGTCCGGCTCGTCTCAGAGCAGGATCAATGGCGTTGGGACGGTTGGTGGAGCCCACAACAACGATTTTGGCAGATGCAGATTGAGACATGCCATCCATGAGAGTCAGTAGAGTAGCCACGACTCGGGACTCCGCTTGTCCAGACTCGTCCCCGTCTCTTCGAGGCACTAGCGCGTCGATTTCGTCAATAAAGACAATGGCCGGTTGGTACTTTCTTGCCTCTTCAAAAATGGCTCGCAGAGAAGACTCTGTTTCTCCTAGGTATTTGGACACGATGGAGGGTCCGTTGATTGTGAGGACATGCGCGTTCGATTCCTGGGCGACTGCACGCAAAAGCATGGTTTTTCCTGTTCCTGGAGGCCCGTGGAGGAGCACTCCTCGTGGAGGAGAAATGCCAAATCTTGAGAAGAGAGATGGATGATGAAGCGGCAGCTCAATGGTGGATTTGAGCTCGACAATGTGCTCGTCCAGGCCGCCAATGGACTTGTAGGTGGTGGTTTTGGGCAGTTCCCAGGCGTTTCGAGAACACACAATGACTTGAGGTTGGTCCAGAAGGAAGAGAGGGGACCAGTAGGACACGTGGCTCTTGAGCTCGTTATGGTCCAGGGTTAGGTTTTCCAGCTCGGAGTCGCCACCCACGTCCGTCACAGTCACGTTGACGTACTCTCCTGAGCCCAGTTTGACTTCCATGTTCAACCCGGGAGAGGTCATGGCCAGTTTATTGAAATCCACAGAGACAGCCTCAATGACCGCCTGTTCCTCCACGTCCATGGTGTTAATCCTCACGCTCACGACACTGGCCAGGTCCATTTTCGTCTTGTATCGCTCCACCTTGACTCTGTCTCCAAACAGCAGAGCGCCGGCGTCCTTCAGCCCCGCAGACACGGTCACCACATTGAGATCCACCAGTTCCGGATCCTCCGCCGCCTCGGGAATGGCACAAACGGTTCCTCCAACCCCTCGATCGCCCTCTCTGTACACAGACACAAACTCGTTATTGTTGAGACCCAGCGCCTCCAGGATTTTGGGATGCAGACCAATCTTGTACATGTTCTTGTTGTGGGACACAGACGCCTGAGACTCGCCCTGCGGACGCACAATAAACAGATCGGGGATCTTGACGGGTTTCTCCTTGGGTTCTCCGTCGTCCTTGGACGTGGACGACTTTTTTTTGCTGGCCGACGAGCTTTTGGGTGCCATCTTTGTAGTGGTTATGAGAGTGAGATGGCTGAAATTTAAAAATAAAAAAATGTGCATGACCTGCACCGCGAGTTTATTGACACGGGGGGAGATGAGCGGGTGGTGGAAAAACTGTGGTACAAGATAGGGGAGACCAAGTGTGGGGGTTTTTGGTATCGAAACAGGGTATTTCGCATGTGGCAGGAACGTTTGTTGGGGTGTAAATGCTGTGGGGGGTGTGTACGAGCAGTTACTCATGAGATGGTATTATGAAGGGGAGGAGAGGAGGTATGAAAAATGTGAGTAGATGGAGTGGTTCCTGATGGGCTCAAAAAGAGGAATACAAAAACCCATGCATTTCTAAAACAAACTGAAAAAGTTGAGTGGAGTATCCTGTGCAACCCGTTTACAATGTTGCATAATTATACTACCGTTTGGAACGGTATCTGGGGAGGGTTGAAGAAGTGTGGAAGAGGTGTGAAACTGGCTAAGGGGGGGAGGGGGTGAGACTTTCGTGGCGATTTGAAAAGTCGAAAAATCAACTTTTTTCGTCAAGCGGTTGGTGAGTTATCGTCTTCTGTCCAACCACTCATCAATAGAGAGAGCCCTTGGGGAGTACAAAAGATACTGCAGAACTGCTGGAGAAAATAGAAAGAGTGCGTTTTAACTAGTTTCTCGGAATGAACAAAATGCACTCTTTAGAATTTCCATATCACAAACAGTGGCCAAGTTATAGTTGTATTCTTCTAACAAATAGTGATACATTATAGGCTCCTAGAGTCATACCCAAGCACTGTTCTGCTGACACAGCAAGTTCACGTAGTCTATAAATAGACACAATCCGTCATTCTGAGCAAAATTTACTCTTTAGAACTTCTTCATCTAGTCTGGTTTAAGAGTTGTGGCTGTCTTCACTGTGAGCCCGTATTGTATTGTACAGTATCCAAAGACATAAACCACTCCTCCATTGGTATACGAAATTCGACTTCAAAAACAGAAGCATCTCTTCATTCTCAACAAAACCCACTCTTGAGAATCTCTCTCCTTTATCTAGTGAGAAAACTGTCGGTTCACGTTTACACAGTAGTTATAGAGTATCCCTTCAAAACACCGTTATCCAACGTGAGTAAGAAAACCAACACCCTAGTATCGTATAACCGGTCATTCTGCGCACAATGCGCTCTTCAGATTTTCTCCCCTGTGTCTCCTTGTTGAGTTGTCCTATAGTTCTATTTCAGAGGCTTTGTATATTAACGACAGCTTAAATCTCCCGAGTTTTACTAATAGATAAATATATTGACAGTCTATTTACAGTGCTTTTGTCAATGTGTTCCTTTACTCCCCCTCCACTTCGTCTTCCGTCGTTCATCCTCCATTGGCGTAGCTCGTCATTCGTCACTTTGTTCCTCATTCCTCGCCGCTACACCAAATTCAACAACCCACTCGTCATATACCCCTCCAAAACCACCTCATGAACAAACTCCTCGGCCTTTTGCCCTCCGTGCTCCAGTTGAATACTGGCAATCATGGCAAACAGCATTTTTGTCGCCCACTGCGCTCCATGCATTTTTTTATTGTGAATCTTTTGCATGGCCGCATCTTCGGGAGCAGGTTCGTGCATGGCATCGACAAGTTTGGTCTGTTTGACAAACGCCAGCGGCATGGTTTCGTTCCTGGTGATTCGATCGGCCAACGCACTGCCACAAATGTCAAAGTTCATCAAGTTGGCCTTCTTTCGACTCCAACTGGGCACTTTGGTCAAGTAGCTGAAAACGGCGAAATCAAACACCATTTTACCAAACAGCACTTGCGAGTCTGCCGGCGCGTACCCCATCGTGTCCTCAATGTGTGTCTTTGAGCTTTTGAACATGCCCGGCTTGGATATCGGTTTGAGCTGATCAGCAATACACAACAGCTGTCTGATGGTCGCCTCGGGAAGCTCGTACTTGGACCCGATGAAATCCTGCACGTAGCGGACCGAGTCTGCGTCCACGAGCGTCATTTTGAGCACCAGCAACGCATGGACGTCGGAATAGAGGATTTCTTTGACGGGCGAAAGAGGCGAAAGTCGAGTACGATACGATGGTTGGGTGTCCGAGGTTAGAAAGTGGCTGTGGCGTTTTCGCGGGGTCGAAAGAAGTGGTGGTGGTGTGTTTCGCACCCGTACCCTTGGCCTGAGGCGTTTTATACACTGCATGGTTGTGCTGTCAAGTGTAGAGATGATCACTCTTAAGAAAATAAATCTCATCAGCCTTTGGAGGTTTTGCGGAAAGTTTAATCGGGAAGAGGTGGGAATAAAGGACACACGAGATCTCGATATATTTGTATATAAGATGGTAGTGGAGATTACATATTTGGATTCTCCAGGAACCTTTTAGTAGAATTCCTCTTTTTGATCACAGAAACCAAATCTCCAATGACAACTTTGAAACGCATATATTCCTCCCTCTTATTACTTGAACTGACCTCTTCCAAACCTAGATATTTCTAACAAACACCCAACTGAAAATAACACCCAAAAAAAGGTCCTTCAAAAACCACCTTCCAACATTCTAATTTTCAAACCCTTCTGTATACATACTCTTCACACCTCCCCAAATCCATTAAACCCACCCATATCTCTCAATTCCCCCTCCTGCACTCTTTCTACTGTCCCTCATCTTCCCTCCCCTCCCCGCCTCCTTCCCCCAATTAAAGTTTAATTTCTTCTTTTTTTTCCCTCCCAATTACGCGAGGGTTAGGGTTTTGTCCCCAATCGAGCCTTAATGACCAGCCTCCTTTTGCTCCACCCTCTGATTTTAACCTCCAGCCCTTTCAACACGCGTCTCCCTCCTTTTTCCTCTCTTCTCCCACCACCGCACTTTTTTTTTATACCCACTCTTTGGTCACCACATACCTTCTGTGGTCATCGAGGCAACTTGCTACGAAAAACACATTCGCAATGACGCCTGCTACACCACCACACTGCCGGGTGGATCTCGACACGCCTCCCACCCCTCGATATGGTCCCATGGAGGACTCTCCGTTACGCAAACGAGTTGATGCGAAACGGATGGCGACGGACGCAACCAACGACACAAACGCAACCGACACAAACGCAACCGGCACCAAAACGCTGGACACAAAAACCCCCAGTCGACAACGCAATGGCCGAGCGCCGGCTTCTGTGTCTCGAATGATGCTCACGCCAGCAGACACGCCTGTTTCCAGCAAACGAACGCCCGTGGATGTTCTGGAGTCGGCAAAGAAAACAGGCCGAGTGCTGTTCCCTCCGGCAAACATTGTGCAGGCTGGTTCCGGACGAGTGCGTCACCACACACACGCACCCACCACACCACGCACGTCGCGGGTGCGCAAATCCACGCACAAACACCTGCTCAAGACAACAAAGCCGCTGTCGCAGCCGCAATTCACAATCTTCTCTGACTCGGCAGCAGCAAAGGCCGAGGCCAATGGCGACGATCCGTTTGTGTGCCCTGATGCGCCACGAGAAGCAGCAGCAGCAGCAGCGTCGCTTGCTCACCCACACACGGAAAAACCAGACCCCACCAGACCCGGCATGTGGTACAACTTCCGGGGCAAGAAGCACTACCGGCCGTTCAAGCAGGGCGAGGGTCTGGACATCAAGCCCAAGGTGCTGTTCAAGGAGGAGCTGAGCAAGGTGACGTTTGAGGAGACGGACGATCCGTTTGGAGGAGGCGCGATTGGAGGCGCCGTTGGAGCGGGAGCAATTGAGGCTGCTGCGGGCAGTGCCTCCAGCGGGGACTCGGAGGCTGAGACGGACGAAGACGCGGACCCGTTGTCTTCCTTTTCGGAGCAGATTGCCGGTCTTAGTTAGGTACTCCTACTGTACAGTGCGATACGGCACGACGCGGTACGACACGATACGTGATACAGACATTTATTTATTGGGTTTTTGGGTCGGAAGGACAGGACGAAAAGAAGGGTGCCATAGCGAAAAATGGCTATAAAATTAGCATGGTTGGAGAAAATATGGTTAGAAAATATATGGTAATGTTTCTGGACAAACGAGGTTGTATTTTGTACGATATTACGAGTTTTTAAATTAATGTCATATCTTGCATGGATGCAGTCAAAAAAATGGCGTGGGAAAATGCAAGGTCGGAGATGAGTTTCCACAGTAACGGGGCCAGTTTCCACGGTAACGGAGAGAGCAGAGCGGAAATTAAAACCGGGGTTAGTCAGGGTTAAGATGCGGGAATCTGAGGGTTAGTCAGGGTTAAGGTGGGTGGAAGGCGGGATAGTTGAGAGAGGAAACGGGGAGGAAACGGGGAGGAAACGGGGAGGAAACGGGGAGGAAAGGGGAAGAAAATATGAGATCAAAGATGGAGTAGATGGAATGAATTGTACAATTGGTAGAGTGGTATTTGTGTACTTGTAGGTATATTGATATTGATGGTATATACAACTCTCCCTCGTTGTCTCGTTCACGATGCGCTACAGTATGCTACAGTACGATACTGTACATACGGTCGGTCTTTATGAGAGCTACTCGTACTGTAGGTGGAAGTGACGATTGAGGCTGTAAGTTGGGGAAGTTGGGGCTTCGGGAAATGAACGTGATGTGTCTGCTGAGTTACGTTCAATTGAGCGGACGTGGATTGGGGAGACAAGGTGGTGGCTGAGGTGGTACCTTCTCCTGTCATATCGTATCGTATTGCGTGCTGTATGATCTCATTGCATAAGTAAACGTAACTATAGCTTTAACAAAGTACACTTGAGGGGAAATGTTCAAACGGTGAAAAGTCGGAAAACATCTATGGCAATGTATTGTTTTTGTAGTGAATTTGTTTAAAACCATACTTTCCACTTTCGACACCGTCCAATTCCAGAGCTACAGTCTCTCAGGAACACCGAAATAGGACCCCCAGAGGACTTTTTTCTTTAACTAATGGTAAGTAAAGTGTAGTTGAAGTCTAGAGGAACTTAACGGCCACGCAATCACAAACAAAGTGATCAAAAAACAAATTACACCATTAGATAGCCACAGCCATATGGATTCAAATACACTTGTCAGATTTCTCCCAGCTGCGCCACAAGTACCGGTAGTGGGGATGAAACATTGTAAGTTCAAGTTTGGACTTCGCTGATCTCCCCCTGTCCGTGCGCCTAGCTCATAATCTGTGCATAGCCGCAACGCGTCATTGACGTGCTCTGATCTGCACGAGTGCTGAGAACACGTCGTAATTATTGGGGCCGGTTTTTGGGCAGTTGAGATTATTTTCACAGCTCCGTTTTTTCACCCTTGTCGTTCGGTATCAGACGAAACTCGAACCGGCGGCTGAAAAATGTCAGCCTAAATGATTTAGCACGATTTGGTGTGAAGCGGTGAGTGGTGCTATACGACCGTTGAGGTGATGTAGGTGCGGGTGCTGTACAGGTAGATGGGAAACGCCTTTGAGCCATTACAGTAGTCATGTCGTGGGTATTTGGTTACCCAAATACAATTCCCCAATATATATATATATATGTATATATCCTTGTAGTCCCACTTCATCTCTCCCTCCCTCCTCCCCCCCTCCATTCACCACAGTCCCCACCTCGTGACTTAACCATAACTCAACTGCAATATACCGTTGCTAACCTTGACTGCAGATCGACTATTGTTTCCTGATACACGTCACTCAGGGGCGACATAGACAGACGGAAGAAAGACGGAAGACACAGACGAAAGACAACAGACACAAATACGACAGACACAAATACGACAGACACAAAACCACACCACCCCAACATACCAACACTCTAGATCGCATCATCGCCCCCTCCCCCACCCACCATGGACGAATTACCATCACACGAGCCGAAAAACAGATACAGTCGCAGCTCGAGCATTGGGTCGCCCGCGGACGCGAGATATGCGCCTCCGTCGCCTCTGCACGAGCCCCAGGACGCCTCTCAAATCGCCATTGCCATGGGAGGCGTTCGACAGAGATCGGCGTCGATTCGCAAACACAGACGCCAGCAGCCCTCGCAGGTGTTCATTCCGCCCATGCACGAGTCCGCGGGCGTAGTGCGCGAGGGCAAGGACGAACACGAGATCAAGTCGTCGTCACCGGTGCCTGAAACAGACGAAAAGCCGCTGCTCCAGACCTCGGCCGCAGGAGCCACCCTGCTCATTGGCATCCAGATTCTGTCGAAACTGGCCTCGTTTGGTCTCAATCAGATGCTGCTGTTGGTGGCAACCCCGGCACTGTTTGGCGCAAACGCCCAACTCGAGTTTGTGCTCAACACGGTGCTCTTCTTCTCACGGGAGGCTGTTCGATTAGCACTCCAGAGACTCACGCTGGCAGGCAAAAAGCCAGACGTGTACGTGTTTGGCGGCGGAGTCGTCCAGGACACAGTGTCAGGCACGTCCCAGGCCGTTATCAACATGGGCTACATTTCCGTGCTGCTGGGCGTCTTCTTTTCGTCGGTGGCAGCTGCGTCCCACTCGCTCTTCTCGGTGGCGTACGCGTCGTGGGCCGTGCAGCTCGTGTGCATCGCTGCACTGGTCGATCTGGCCTCGGAGCCCTACTACGTTCTGGCTATGCAACAGCTCAGATTCCGAAGTAGAGCTGCCGCCGAGGCGGTCGCCATTCTCGTCAGATGCGTCGTCACCTTCTCCTTCACGCTGCTGGCCAAGGACACGGACGGAGGACTCAATGGAGGAGTCATGGCGTTTGCGTTTGGCCAGTTGGCCTACTCGTTGATCTCCTCAGCAGTGTACATTTACACTGTTCGTCAGGACAACCGAGACCGTCAGTTTTCGTTCCGGCCGCAAAAAATCCAGCCATTCGAGAGCCAGATGGAAATGTCCGATAACAACCGAGACGTGATCACCCACAACTCGGCACCGTATTACCTCGACAAGCCGACTGTTCGCCTGGCTGGCTCTATTTGGATCCAAACGGTGTTCAAACACTGTCTTACTGAAGGCGACCGAATTCTCGTGTCGTACTTTTTGCCGCTTTACGACCAGGGTGTCTACGCCATTGTTCTCAACTATGGTTCTCTGGTGGCCCGAATTGTCTTTTTTCCCATTGAGGAAGGCCTGCGGACGTTTTTCTCTAATCTCCTGGGCGAAACTCCCTCGGAAACAGCTCTCAAGCTGTCAAGACAGGTTCTCTGTTCGGTGGTGAGAATCTACACATATGTGGCTCTTTTTGCCGCTGGGTTTGGACCCACCACTCTGCCGTTCATCTTCGGCACTCTTCTCGGTGCTCGAGGAGGCCAGTGGTCCGCGGGAGACCCTTCCCGGTCTGCTCCCGCTGTCATGGGTGCGTTTGCACTGTACATTCCGTTCATGGCTCTCAACGGAGCTCTGGAGAGTTTTGTGCAGTCTGTAGCTACTCCTGCTGATCTGCGGCGCCAGGCCGTGGCTCTGGGAGTCTTTAGTGTGGTGTTTGCCACCGTGGGCGGTCTGCTCATGAAGACGATGGATCTCGGAGCCCGCGGACTGGTCTTTGCCAACATTGTCAACATGACTCTGCGGATCGGCTGGAGCGTGGCGTTCATCTACAGCTACTATGTGCGCCACCAGGCCGAGAATGTCAACCCTGCACACTTGCTTCCCGGCAAGCTGGTGATTGCTACTGGAGTCACCACGATTCTGGCCTCTCTGTTTGGTGTTGGACGAGTGTCTTCGTTCCGTGACGTGGGTATCAACATTGGCCTGGCTCTGGCGCTAGCAGCTGCGATAGCTGTGGAGGAGCGACAAGCCCTGGTTCAGTTGGTGCATCTCGTTCGCAAGAAGGAGGACAAGGTCAAGGTCAAGGTCGACGACAAGGACAAGGAGGATAAGGAGAAGGAGAGTGACAAATCCGAGGGCGAGTCTGAGTAGAACAGAGACAAAAGTACTATCGTAGATATGTAAAAATGTATATTTGACTGATCAAGCGTAAAATTAGTGAATCAATTAAGTGAATGAATAAATAAATGCATGCAAACTCCATCGATTAGTGAAAAATGCTTCTGATGGAGGGAAAGAGTGAGAGGGAGGGGGGGGGGGGGG